>CM046833.1:17606046-17889457 GCA_025618425.1 Heliocidaris tuberculata
AAGAATCCTCATTTGTAAACATCTCAAGGTACATGAATTCTCTAAAGTTACCCAGAGTCAGAGCTATCCATTCAGAGAGTCCTGACACTGAAGGTATGCTTCGGATTGGTCAGTCATTTCATGGAGCTTCAAAAAGTTCCCTCTCATAGAGAATGAAAGGGAACTATTGGGAGCTCCATGATCCGCCCATGTTTTAAACAAAGAAAGACCACGTACGCATAGGCTTATTATGCGCGTGTCACAACTCTCTCTATCAACGCGCTCTGCCTAGAGTGAATGCGATAATAATGATAAAACCTTTGGGACCCCTATTCTTGGATACCACTCAAAATTTTATTTGGAAGAGTGAAAGTTCAATTTTTTTTTTTTATGTTTTGTGTCCTTCCAATGAGATTTCTATAAGAGCCCAGTCACATGTAATTATGTAACCCTGTGTATGTATCAGTCTTATTGAAATGATAGAGTCTGTTAATAACCTAATGGGTATGCTTTCTTCTTTTTTTTTTTTTTCTTTTGAAATCCCGCTTTTTTATCACCTTTTTATTCCACTACTTATTTTCCTCCTTTGCCTGTGTAACCTTAAGTTCCCCCCCCCCCCTCTCTTTCTCCCTATATTTTTTATGTAGATCTACTGATTTTTTTTTTCTCGTTCTACTTTTCTTTTTACTATATCATTGATTCTCTAATCTTCTATTTATATTATAAATATAAAAAACTAACTCCGAATATGCTACTCTCTTGCAAAATGCATAGGTATAATATGCACATAAATATAAGCCAGTTCGTAATTACGATTTGTGCATGTGCAGATAAGGTCCTTTGTACCAACTACAATTGACCTTCATACGCTTTCATGTGCACACCGTGATACGCACTCCAGTATATTTTACATGTTAAAGAAGTAGCGGGTCAACCAAAACAGATGTGCTTGCGCATACAGATTGGGGTCATTTCGGGGTCATTAGCACCATATACTAATTACGAACTGGCTTATTCACTTGTCTAATGTTGTCCTACATTTGCCAAACTGTTCAGCCATGTCGTGTGATCATGATTTATTATTTGAATAAATTACATGCAGTTCTCTGTAATTATTACAGAGAATGGGAAACTGCATGTAATTACGTTCTTCACATTATGTGAAGAATGTAAATTTTATACCAGAGCTCTACAGCTTGTAATGAATATCTTGGTGTTTTTTGTTGTTTGTTTTTTTGTTTTTGTTTTTGTTTTTTGTTGTTTTTTTTTTTGGGGGGGGGGTTGTTTCATTGTTGTTTTATTTTATTTTTATTTTTTTTTTTTGGGTGGGGAGGTTTGTTAGTCTTTGTGGAAATCGTTAATCACCTGATTTGTATTTACAACATCTTGTAAAATAATCAAACCAAGCAACAATAAAGGATGATCATAATGCACAAATACTAGCTGTTTCGTGGAATTCTTGTGGACTTTTCTTTTCCTTTACATGAATAATGGGGAAACAGGAATAAGACCAGCCATGTGCTATTTTTCTGCAACATTGCCTTGTGAAATAATAATTTGTAGACCAAGGGGTGGTTTTGCAGTGGGGGAGGGAGTGTTCAGGGGGCAAATTGCCCATGCATGCCCCATATTTTGCCAAACACCTAACATCTTTTTTTTTCTTTCTTTCTTTCTTTCTTTCTTTCTTTTGATCTCTGCTACCCCGGCTAGGGAAGTAACTTGTTTGGGGGTTCAGAATGCCTGTGTTACCTAACTTTCCTTGCCCTCAGTTGACCCACTCCCTCCCCTTTTGAACATAAAATATTTCTGCTATCACTCACTTATAAACTTAATGGCCGGAATTCACAAAGGAGGTTTAAATTTAAACCATGGATTATTTAAATTTTGTGGTATAAGTACGCTTGATTTAGCTCATGCACTTACAATGGTCCAATGATCCCTGGTAATGAAAGCGTGTGCTTGGCAAAATGCGCTAATTTTACGCTTGTTGCCATGGTTTCGACCATGGACTAACGCAGGTTTAGGTAAATTAATTTGCTTAAACCTGCGTTAGTCCATGGTCGAAACCATGGCAACAAGCGTAAAATTAGCGCATTTTGCCAAGCACACGCGTTCATTACCAGGGATCATTGGACCTTTCTAAGTGCATGCGCTAAATCAAGCGTACTTATACCACAAAATTTAAATAATCCATGGTTTAAATTTAAACCTCCTTTGTGAATTCCGGCCAATGACTCACCTACATGATTTAAATTTTACTAGTACTAGTAGTTAGCATGCACTCTCAGCGGCAGATCTACATAGGGGGAGAACCGGCCCATGCCTCCCCCCCCCCCCCCTTTGAAACCCAAGTGGCACATCTTAAGTACGCATTAAAAAAAAAATGCCCCATTTATCGAGTACTTTTACGCACTGTGCCCCCTCTTGAAAATTCTGGATCCGCCCCTGTGCACCCTTATTATATTTTCTTTTCTTCTTTTAATACTGTTACTGTACACAGTGGCGGATTTAGGGGGGGGGGGCAATCCCGGCCCGTGCCCCCCCCCCCTTTTAGAACGGAGAACCTTCTTCTTTTTTTTTGAGTGACTTTGGAGGGCTGGCAAATTATTATTTTTTGGTCCCCCCCCCCCCCCCCCCCCCCCCCCCCCCCCCCCCCACTGAGCGAGTTTTGGAGAGCTGGCGAGACAAACAAAAAACTGGATCTCCCTCCAAGCAGTTTCCCAAAGTTGACAATCCTGCATTTTGTGCCCCTCCCTTATACAAAATCCTTGATCCGCCCCTGACTGTACATGTAGGCCCCTATAATTTTATGCTAGCTAGACAAAAGAAGGGGAAAAAATAAAGTTGCGATCCATAAAGAAACTTAAACTTTGTGAAACGAACAAAAATGCGCGATTCTGATTGGTTCAAAGTTCATGTTTATACGTTCTGTGGTTATGCAACAGGTCCCGAGCTAGGGACCGTTGAGACAGCGGTACGGCTCGCTGGCGCAGCTGAACGTTTCCGCTAGCTAGCTAGTTACATGTAGCTGGCTGGGCTGATTTTGTATTACATGTTCTCTGTAGTATTACCCAGACCTGTGTCGTATGCCTGCTATGCCATTAATAATGTGCCAGCTAGCTCAATGGGTTGTGCGCGATTTTTTGAGCAAACTTGGAGGGTCTTCTATACCACTTCGTCCCATGACCAACTCTCTCTACGACATATTCGCCGAACTGGACAATAGACCGCTTCGGTAATGTATGCAAATTTTATACATACCGGTACCTTTCAAAAAAAAGGTTGTTGTTGTTGTTGTTGTTGTTATTCTTCTTATTATTAAATCTGCCTCCTTCAATTTGACTGAAGATTCTTGCAAACTATATTTGTGTGTGTGTATTGACCGCAATTTACATCCATTCGAGTGCTATTTACATTATAATACAGATTATTTACAAATATTTACAAGCTCATGTATAGGAAGGAGGAATTAGGAGGTTGTTCTTGACAACCTGAAAGCTTGCCGGAAATAGCAACAAGTAATGTATGCAAACTGGATTCCAAGCAGGCTCATTTATACAAAGCAGGTTAATAGCTCGTCACTAGGTGCTCAGAGAAGAAATGTGCATAAATTTGTATACATTACAGAACCAGTCCATTCAGGCACTTCAGGCTATAGCCTCTCACCCATGGATCTCTACAGATTTTTTTTTCCTCCCAAGAGGTCAGTGCTCTCACCCCCCCCCCCCCCCCACCCCCCCCCCCCCCCCCTTCGGCTCTGCCCCCCCCCCACCTGCTTTGTATGTATGGTGGTTGATCCAGTGTCCGAACCCTTTTCAGAAAATCAACGATAGCAAATTAAATATCATATGAATATCTGTCAAACTTACATAATGAATGCTCAAAGTCCTACAGAAAAAGCAGTTGATGGAATTTTAAAAAGACAACGTAGATTTAATACGATATTTCCTTCCGAGTGAACCCCTTTTCAACGACGCGGCGTTTTGGTCCCTTGAAAAAGGTACTGTATTTCCGAACGTGTGAAACCTATTGGAAAAAGACAACACCTTTGTTTCAATAGTGTGGTTTTCATACGCGTAATCCCACGCGTATGAAAACCCATTTTAGGTGCTTAACTTTACACGTACGGTAATACAATCTGTTCGGAATTACAATCCTTGACTATACTATGCGCCCATAACAATTTATACAAACTTAAAATCCTGTTTGGAGGTTCAGTTCCTTTAAAGACATTAATTAAATGGGGGTGGCAACTTCATATCATTGTGAGGGGGGGGGGGGCATCGCAGCTGCCAAGGCAATAGAAGAGTATGAGGTCCCCCCCCCCCCAACAAAATATAAACTATTGAGGAAGCATCTAAAAACTTTCTGTCCAAGCGATATTAAGTTAGTCTATTAATTTGCGTTTTATTTGCATTTTTAGAGTATTTTTTTTTTATTGGAGAAAATCCCATTTCGATTACACCTTTTTGGAGATAAAAAATGGAAACTGAGCGAAATGTCGAATGCAAATGCCAAAGGTGCGAATCTGTTTTATAGCGAAAAGCATGTAGGCCGACTTTCATGGGCGCGATCGAAATCGACCATCTTGGTGAGCATTGTTTAGGCGAGAATATCAACTGAACTCGGATCGGTGGTTTTCACTTTTCACCACCTGTCTTTGTGTGGTTTTTTTAATCGTTTTCATACGAATTTAAGATGCCATCTTGTGCTGATCCGTACTGCCGCAATTCAACGAAGAACTACGAGACAGCAGATGGCAAAAGGCTTTCTTTTCATAGGTGAGTAGAACCTCTGCTCAGCCTCAGTCTACTCTCACTCGTACTCTCAGATGCAGACTTCAGCTCAGCCGCCTTCCCTGGCACATCGCCGGGCGCGGCGCGCCCGGCTACTGACTGAGCTTGGATTTTGAGGCACCACCACAGCCCGACCGCAGCCGCTCTGCGCCTCCGGTTATACCGAAAAATCAAAAGCTTTCCGCCGCTAATGCACTTTCGTGTCCATGCGCATTTTGGGTACCCAAATCCCAACACTAACCTGGCTTAAGTAATAAGTTTAAGTAACCCTCACCTAGTTAGAGTCTTAGGGCACTAATTATTAAGATTATAATGCATGGATACGAAAGTGCATTAGCCAGCCATTAGCGCAAGCTTTCCCGGTATTTAAACTAAGTTAAACTTAAAGTTATGAGACAATTTTTTATTGTATTTTTACATTGTCATTGACTTGTCATTTGGTCGCATTTGGTGATGTCAATTTCTTATGGCAAGACTATTCCGAATTCATATTCAAAATTTAAAATACGAAACTGAAAGCATAAAAATTAGAATCTCACTTTAGTCACTTAGCAGCAAGTTAGTTATCTGGAAATGATCTTCTGACTAAGTTACTTTAGACTTAGTGACCAGTTAAAGGTGAATTCCACTCTGATATCATCAAGTTTGTTTAAAAGAAGCAGAAAATTTAAAGAAACAAAACATTTACGTTTCAGCAAAATCCGATTTAAATTAAACAAGATGAATGCAACTGCGACTCCTATATGCCTCCGCCTATACAGTGGAAACTCAGTATATTAAACGAGGTCCTTGGGACCATCAAAATTAGCTTGTTAATATAGCTAGTTGTACGAACTCTGTGGCTTATCAATCTGGTACTGGCCACAGAGTTGTACAGCCCATGCCATTCATGCTAACGGAGTGATGGGTAAACACAGAAATACTATGCCTCATAATCACCCATTTCCACGCACGGTGAACCTTGCAAACCACCCTCGGTGTTTGCTACATAGATTCGCATTGTGTAGATTTACACTTCGCACCGTCTACGTATTGGATAGATGAACAGCGCGGGTCGTTCATCTATCCAATACGTAGACGGTGCGAAGCCACTGATTCACATGCCATGCGTGGACTTTGTGATCGCAACATCTTGCTCGCACTCGTGCGGGATACAGACGCACTGAACTCTATGTAGCTGTTCAGTGGATAGAAGCAGTGACGCACAACACAAAATAACTAAATACGTCCACAGACTCTAAGCTAGACTAGTGCCACTCACGGGACCATCACTATATGGAGATGTGTCAATTTCAGCCTGTCACGACCTCATAGTTGAAGAGGTAAAAACACCAATATAATTGGCAAAATTTTGAGAAAATACTTCTTTCTACATTTTAGAATGATAGAATATCTAATTTCATGCCAGATCCTTTGATAGGATCTTTATCATCTTGATCGAGTGAAATTTTCAGGCTGTTTTTGGTCGGTGATCTCCTGCACACATATGGGCAAGATATCACACACTTGCCTATGGGAGGCAATTGCTCACGGTACAAAGGTACAGAGTGCGAGGTTAATATATTAACCTCGCATAAGTGTGAGTGGACTAGTGCCGACTTCGGGGCAGTTAGGTCATCGTTTCTCATGCAAATAATGATTGACTGACTACATGTGCAAGGTAAGAAAAACCTCATCCGTCCAGCCGAAACCTTGTAGAATTACACTTTTTTGATATTTTGATTGTCAATTTTTCTGGTCTAATATGACCAGAACTACCTTAGCAAACACCAAGGGTGGTTTGCAAGGATCACCGTGCGTGGGAATGGGTGATTATGAGGCATAGTATTTCTGTGTTTACCCATCACTCCGTTAGCATGAATGGCAAGTGCTGTACAACTCTGTGGCCAGTACCAGATTGATAAGCCACATAGTTCATACAACTAGTTATAGCAGGAATCTTGTTACATGTATATCAGGTTTAAAAAAGGGTCCCGGGAAAGAGCCCCCAAAATGCTGATGACCTTTTTTTTTTTTTTTTTTTGCTTGTCAGAAAATTTTGAAAATATTGGGCCCCTTCCCTCCCAAATCCTGGATCCGCCACTAACCGGACTAAAAAGCCTACAATACATGTTAATTGACCTCTTTGAAATTTGACCTTACACCTTATAACCCAAAAGTCTGATCACTTTATCTCCTAGTCATGAATACAAAGTAGTTGAGATATGGTGATAAAGCTTAAAAACATTAATTTCACATATAATGACCTGTCACCTTTGACCTAGATGTAAATAAAAATCATACTAGTTCCAAGTTTGAAGTTAATGGCTCAAATAGTTCTAGAGAGTGGAGTGTTAACGCTAACAAGGCAAAAAACCTGAAATTTCATGGTAATTGACCTCAGTGACCTTCCACCTTTCACCTACATGTACGTACCCCAAAATCTACTAAGATCGTCTTCCTATGGTGATACGTACTACCACCAAGTTTGAAGTTCATACCTCAAATGGTTCTGGAGTTAATATCACAAGAACAAAGCTAACCCCTGAAATTTCATATATTGACCACTGTGACCTTTGACCTTTGACCTACATGTACCTAACCAAAAATCTAATCGGGTCATCTTCCTATGGTGAACATAATGGCACCAAGTCCGAAGTTCATACATGTACCTCAAATGGTTCTTGAGTTACAGCAAGAATGAGGTTAACACCTGAAATTTCAGACATTGACCTGTGACCTTTGACCTCTGTACCCCAAACTTTAATCAGATCTTCTTCTTGTGGTGATACACACTAGCATCAAGTTTGAAGTTCACACCTCTAATGATTCTTTTGTTATCGTTAGAATGAGGCTAACACCAGAAATTGACCTCTGTGACCTCTGACCTACGTACCCCAAAATTAAATCGGATTGTTTTCCTATGGTGATACATACTAGCACCAAGTTTGAAGTTCATACCTCGTGTGGTTCTTGAGTTATCGTGAAAACGAAAAAGTGGGACAGACAGACGGACGAACCCCAAAACATAATCATGCCTCCATCACCAACTTCGGTGGGCGGAGGCATAAAAATAGACCTTTAGATCTACTCTAGATCTATTAAAAGAAAGTTATGAATATTGAAGTTGTAATCAATTAAACATGAGCCGGCAACTCAGCTCCTTGACGTGTCTTGCGAAGTCATCTCCAATTAGACCGAAAAATCTGTCCGTTTAGAGGAGTTTTATAACATTTCTTACTTTTTGAGGCTCTCCTCCAAGACAGACGGAAGCCTCCCATAATCACCGTAGTAGAGTACCTCTCTGCGGGCCTTCAGCACTAGGCCTATGGCCAAAAAGTGTGAGGTACCTCACCCACACGTTTATGACTAATTCAAAGTCGTGAATCGACATAATTAACTTATAGTAAAATTAATGTACATACTGAATTTAGTGCACTCACCTGATTTTTTAAATAATCCAAATTTTCAGGAATTTAACTCCGTTTTGACATGTTGTCAGCAGGGTTATCGCAAGTGAATCAAGGCGAATGGAATATTAGTGTAGTGAACGCACGGGCGCACATACACATACGTAGGTCCCGACTCAGTGGCGGAGCTCTGCACTCAAATACAGTCAGAGCTGCTAAAATATTTTTTTGACCGGATTTTGGTAAAAATATCACAAATACCACAGACGTTAAACTCACAAGCTCTATATATAATTATACTGCAATAAAATTTCTTAAACTTGTTGGAAGGAGAATCAATTTTACAATTTCAATACTTTCCGATGAGAAAAAGGCAAGAAAACATACATGTATATATCGCGAACAATCTTTTCTCCAATGTTGAAGCACTGCTGCGCGTGCGCAATGGTGACTGGCACTCGGGTTTTCGAGAGACCAGCAATGAGAAAAGATCGTTTGTGACATTCCATCGCTTTTTTTTTTGCCAAAGAAATATTGAGAACGTACAAATTATCACTCCTAATGTAAGTTTTTTTTATTTTCAGGGAAGTATGAGTAGAGTTGGTGATTTTATGTGATGTGGTATTTGTGATATTTTCATTGAACTTTGGCCAAAGGAAAAGTAATGCACAAGATGTGATACATGTAGCTCCACCGCCATGCGCCGAATATTTGTCGCACCATACATGTACAAGTAGGGAAGTACATAACAATGAACCCCAACTGGATTGCCTGGGGCAGACTTCGGTCTTTGTAGGAGAAGGATTCCACGAGGCCAGACATAGTCTCAGCAGAGCATATCCCCGAAGGAAATAGACTGATTTTTCGGTCTACTCTCCCACTTGCCCTGTACCAAAATAGATGTAGACCATGTAGATCAGTGTTGGGTCCAAGACCAGAGGGTCCAAGCGAGATCAAGATCAAGATCAGACAGTCCGAGATCCAGATCTAGATCAAGATGCGCAGCTCAAGATCGAGATTAGAACATCTGAGATCAAGATCAGATATTCCGAGATCAAGATCAAGATCGAGGTTACCGATGCCAATCTCGAGACTGGTCTCGAGATCAAGATCGATCTCGAGGTACCCACCACTGAGTCGTGTTTTTGCTGATTGGTGAACGATTTTAAAAGCTATTTCATTTGATAATTTACGTAATAACAATGTTGATCTCGAGCGATCTCGAGCGAAAATTCTGAGAACGAAAGCTCCGAGATCAAGATCAAGATCAAGAACAAGATCGAGGTTACTGATGCCGATCTCGAGACTGGTCTCATGATCAAAATCGATCTCGAGGTACCCAACACTGATGTAGACCTAATCATGAATTTTGATTTTCTCTAAAGAATATGTTTAATCCTACATGCACCCTCATTGCACAAATATTTTTATGCACTACCTATTACTTCATCAACAACTAAGTAAATGAATATGTATGAAATTTTCTCTGCATACTTCACACATGAAAACCAAATTGTGCAAAAAGAAATTTAAAAATTATGAAAAATTGATGTTTATTATTCTGTTTTTCTCCTTGTAGATTTCCTCGTGTTGCCACAGTTCGACAATTATGGCTTGAGAACCTCCAGAGGGAGGGCTTTGAGCCCAAATCTAGGTCTGTGCTCTGTTCTGAACACTTCACAGATAGCTGCTTCGATGGTAAATCCATCAAGTACCAGTATCCTCGACTTCATTACGGTGCTGTCCCAACATTGTTTGTGAGAGAGGGCTCTGTGAAGGTAAGCCTGTACCGTAGAATAGCACATTTATCTATCAAAAGGCAACCACGTACCTTAAAACCTGACCAGACTAAGGGGGAGGAAGGGAGAAAAGAAGGAAGAGAGAGGGGAAAGCGAACGTGAAAAAAAACACTACACCTCCTCTCATGGCCTTACCCTAATCAATGGCCTCATAAATTTAATTTCATTTACTGACAAGGAGCGATGCCCTCCACCCCCTCCCCCCCCCCCCCCCCATTTACTTTGTAAGGTCTCTATGCATAAGACCCATGTTAAAATTTTGAAATTTGGGGGTCCAGACTAAGATTTTGGGCACCCATGTACCCATGGCTCCTTAGTGTCGAGGCCTGTGTGGTCTTGAATACTCCTATGAACACTTATATCGGGTTATATGAAAATTGTGGGTTGTTATGAGCTTCCATTCAGAGGAAAGTTCCAATTGGCTGCTAGTCTTTTCAGGAATGGGCAATGCCTGAACAATTTACCGATCTATAGTAATCACTGTGTAACATTTCCATGTATTTTGTACTCCTGCAGAAAGTGGAACAAGAACAAGACGAAGAGGAATCAAGCGACGAGGAGCCTGAGAGCTGGAGCGGATGGCACAGCTGGCCGGACAAGGAGGGCTCAATGGATGAAGATGGACACACTGATGGATCCAGGGGGCTGGAGGAATTGGAAGAGCTGATGGAGGAGGAGGAGGAGGAGGAGGAGGATTTGAACGAGGAGAGAGACGGAACTGAAGACTGGATGGAGGACGAGGGAGACAAGGAGGGAGATGGGAAAGGTGCGTCCATTGATGAAAATGGAGCAGTGATGGTACCCCGGGAGGAGGAAGAAGCAGAGACGGAAATGGAGACTGATGCTGATGTTGTCCGTAAAGCCCTGGAGCGTGTAGGAGACCATGATAGGATTACTCTTGATAACGTTACTATGGTAGGTGAAAACAATAATGAAACTGACAGTTGCTCTGGCTGACGACAAATGCTCTCTAAGTCTATCCCTTTCACAAACCAAATTTGTAACTTCAGCCCTAGACCTATATCTTTAACCCATACCCTTTATCTAACCCTCGTCCTATACTTTCATTAAACCCAATCACAATCTTTTAACCCTAACCCTTTATCTATGACAAAATATAGCACTTATCAAATGTCGCTGATGACCTTTTGATGCTTTGATCCCACACATGCTCCAGGGTGATTCTGTGCAGCGTGTCCTGTACGACATATGACATTTATCCATCTATTTTATCCATAAAAGAAGAATCTCTTGATATGACTATGGCCCATATTCTCGAAAGTGGCCTAAGTTAAGCCTGGCTTAACTTAGGCCACTGATTTATGGAAGGCTATTCATCAGCCCCTAAGTCCCATATGAATTACTATATTTATGTAACAAAATAAAGAAAAAAAATATTTTCTGGCATGAAATGAGCATAAGAAATCAATTCTGTCGTGAGGTTTTTTGTATTTGCATTCAGTTCCAGAACTAGATGGAGTCTGTGGTGATTTTGTAGGATTAAAAGTTGGTGACATTTGGCTCTCCATAATTCAGTGGCCTATATCTACACACTTAGGCAGGGGCTTATAGTAAGGCACCTTTCAAGAATACGGGCCATTTAACTATATGTAGTGATTAGGCCTGAGTCGAAACCGTTCTCCGCCCGGTCCTCGCCCGTCATGAGTTTGCATTTTCGGATTTCGGATATTTCCAAACTACATGTAATTTTAGCACTAATATATTGCAATTTAGAACTTTAAACATGCAATTCACAAACTGAATTTCAATGTAATCCAGTTATATTTGCTGCAGTAATAAATGGAAATCATTTCAGACAGCGATAGGTCTTTTCATGACTCTAAAAAAAAAAATAAGAGCTGCAAAGAAAAAGTCAAGCTAGGCAGTACCGTGCGCGTTCAGAAATGAAGTCAGAATGGGACTATGGGAGTCACCGGTGCTCAGTGCGCTCGAATGCAGCCATATACCGTAATACACACAGACGAGGGTCAAATATAACTGACGTTATCGTGTCAAAGTAAGCTTGAAAACAACTAAAAATACCACGTAAGCGACTACAAAAATTCAAAATTACCGTAAAACAATTCTTTTCTTTGGCAAAAAATAGTATGGGTATCCATAATATCTCAAAGAAAAAAAGATGTTGGAGGATTACGAGTGCACTTCTTATCGAGATTAGGCAGCCATATTTGACATTGTTCTGCGTAGCAAGACCGCAGATGGCAGCAGAGAGGAAAATAAATGTGGGCACTAGATCAGGTGATCGGCCACAACTGTTCCTCTCTGCTGCCATCTGCGGTCTTGCTAAGCAGAACAATGTCAAATATGGCTGCCTAATCTTGATATGAAGTGCACTGGCAATCCTTCAACATCTTTTTTTCTTTGAGATATTATGGATACTCATACTACTATTTTTTGCCAAAGAAAAGAATTGTTTTACGGTAATTTTGTATTTTTGTTGGCACTTACGTGGTATTTTTAGTTGTTTTAAAGCTTACTTTGATCCGATCACGTCAGTTATTTTTGACCATCCTCTGTATGTATTACGGTCTAGGGCTGCATTCATGCGCACTGGGCACAGGTGACTCACATTCGGACTTCATTTCTGAACGTGCATTGTACCACGAAGTTGATTTCCTCTTTCAGCCCTCAATTTTAGGGCATGAAGAGACCTTTGGCTGTACTTCTTAATGTTTTATTTTTATTCCAAAGTGTTATTTATCTTGGGAAAAGCATTGTTTTATCAATTTGGATTCAGTAACTGTCCTCTACGCTGCATTTTATTTTGAGCAATTTTACCTTGACTCCCGTCACTACATGCACTCAAATTTTCTTTTGTGGGGAATTCCCGTTCGGGTACCAGGTCCCTGCCCGAAATTTTCGAGTCAAACCCGGGTTTTGAAAAACCTGTGATGACTCAGGCCTAGTAGTGATACCACAAAGCTTCGTTATTCTGTGGTCATATCAGACATGTCATACGGACACATTGCACAGAATCACCCTGGAGCATGTGTGGGATCAAAGCATCAAATTTCATCAGTTCGTTATGTTTCAGGGCAATCTATCCTGAGCTTTCCCTATCCATTTCATCAAACCTTGCAGTCAGACTGATCAAAGATTGAGAGTAGTTCAGTTGAAAATGCAAACGATCTACTCGACTCCAAACATATTCTGGGATAAAACTCAATATAAATGTATATCTTTATTATTTGTTCTTCTTTTCTAGTGCCATAATTGTTTATTGAAGAGAAATATTTTGTAGATTCATTCAACTGATGACAATATGGGCATGATAGTAAGATGGTGTAACTATTCGTTAATCCCCAGGATCCTTCCTTGACGTCAGTGAGAGTCGGTGACCAGAGGATGGTCTCTATGACCTTCCAGGATATCCTCAACTCTCTCATCCCTGCACAATCAAAAGATTCCCCACCAGAACCTAAGGACACTACCCCGATCGCTGACAAGGTCAAAGACCATCTTGTCAAAGTTCAGCATGACACGGTTCATCAGTCGCAAGGTTTGGAAACTGTCCAAAGGGACGGGACTGGTCATTCCAGCAAGGGGACACCACAGACCATCATCACTCCGGGATTCAAAGAGTTGCTCAAACGTAGGAATGAGGCCCCGCAGAAAACCAAGCATAAAGATGCTAAGAAAAAGGACAGGGACGGAAAGATGGTGATCTCCATCTATCGAAAGAACTCCATGATGCGAATCATCACCGCCAAGGACCTTCCGTACCTCTGTGGTGATTGCGGATTGGCCTTCACGCATGCAAGCGTGCTGAAAAACCATGTTGAAGCGAAACATGACTATACCGAGCCCATGGAGATGAAGGGGAATGGCGAGTTATTGTCAAAGGTACTCTTTCTAGTAGCAACCCGTAATTGCCTAAGTCATTGCCCAGAGTTAGTTAATATTGAATGGTGACAAATTAAATTATTACCTGTTATTTCTAGTTTTTGCATAAATCAATGAAGAAATCACACGACCATGAAAAGTGTGTGTTAGAATGCCTGCAGTTTGGAGAAAACATACATTTAGAGTTTATTTTTTTAAGGATTTATCAGACTGCAGCTAATTTTCTCAGAATCTGCATTCAACCCCAGTAAGATGCAAAGTACATGTACATGATCTTTTGTAGCCTTGTGTCAGCCGAAAATAGCAAAAGTATGGATTTTTTTTTACCGAAACAAATTAAAAACTGCATTTTCTTGATTACATTGTAAATCAGTTATCATTTCCTGGTCATTTTTTCTACTTTTCAGTAGAATATTGATACACACTAAAGCCTCATGTTATTAAGCTCATAAAATGGTTGAATTAATCAAAAAACAGTAAAATACATTACTACATGTACATTAGAAATTCAGAAAGATGTTTTATGGAATTCTGATGTTTCAAGCTAATTGTTGACATGAAAAATAACCCAAACCCCATTTTGAATTGGCTTTCTTAAATTATTAATGAAAATGTACATGTATACATGTAGGAATATAATTTCCATAATTTGTATTAATTCAAATTACTGACAAAATTGATAATAAGGTCGTGTTCTTTGCTTAATTTTTGAGGTATCTGCAAAATTTTGCTGTGATCGGCTTCTCTAAAGTCCAGTTCTTAAGAAGTACCATTAAGCCCCTGGTATGCAGTCTATATAAGGTTAACGTTTGGCTTAATCTTGGAACGTCTGTTTTCTCTTTTCATTCTTTCTGCAGGTGGTCATTCATCGAGACTTTGAAAAGGAAAACCTCAAAACAAAAGCCCAGGTCAAAGAACTGCGCAAGAAGTATGCTAAAGCAGAATCTGGTAACGTTAACGGAGGAAGTGAACCAGCAGAGCGATGGTTTGAGAAGGTTGATAGGTCCTCCATCTCGTTTTCTGGTTCTGATGGTGATGGCAGATCCCTGATGGGCAATGCCGGTGGTGATTCTGATGTAGATAACGGTTTAGTTGAGGGTGCAGATTCTCATCAGAAGACAAAGTCCAAAAAGAAGAAACGAAAGCAAAAGCAAAACCAGAAACCAAAGACAGACAGTGTTAGGAATGCTGCTCCTGGTAAAAAGCACAAAGACAGATGCCACAGGTGCCCTAGGTACTTTACAAGTCTTTCCCAGCGGAAGCAGCATGTGGCTGAAGTGCATGGTGAATACACCTCCCAGGAAGTGGCTCAGGAGAGCTGGAACAAAACAACGGATAGCTCATCCACTCTGGAGGTGCTCAAGTGCATCTACTGTGATACCTTCTTTACGGATCAGGAAAATGCTGAGGGTCATCTCAACAAGCACTGTGGCTTGGATGGCCTTAAGTGTGAGGTCTGTGAAGAGGCCATTAAGATATGGAATGAAGGAAGGAACATGGAACTGGGGAACTTACTTAGAAGATATGATGGTGCGCAAGAAGAGAGGCAGGATGGAGATGATGGTCAGACGAAGGAGACAGAAGGTGGTGAAGGAGCTGCTGGAGATGATGAAAGGAAAGGCGGTGAAGAATCTACTGTAAAGGATGACAGGAAAGGAAACCAAGATGCGAAAGACCTTTTCAAGCGGTCTCTGGAACGAGCCAACAGAATTTCAAACAAGCATTTTTTCATTGTCACATGCTTTGAGTGCAATGAGCAGTATTTTCTGCGCCATCATCTCGTCAACCATTACAAAACACATGCGAAGTTCACCTGCAAGGAATGTGGAGAGGAATTCAAGACGATGACACAATACCAAGAGCACCTTGATGAAGTGCATAAGGTTGGTATGTGCCCTTGTCTCTACTGCCCAAACAAGTTCCCCTCTTTAGGAAAACTGAATTTTCATATGCTGGGGCACCTTGGATTGTTTCAGTGCATTGTGTGTGGGATGACCTTGATGTCAAAGCAGTCTCTGGAGACTCATATCCGAGGGGCGGCTAACGATGCAAACCACAAGGCCTGCAGTGATGCTGAACGCATGACCTACTCCTCATCTAATCCGTTCCTTGGTACAGGTCACAATGGAAGGCGAGCTGGCTGGCGTCGTGGGACGAAAAAGATAAAGGATATTGCATGCAAGTTCTGTGACAGAAAGTTTGGTTATGCCCATAATCTGCGCAAGCACATGCGATTCCTGCACCCCAATGAGGAAGTGCCTATGAATGGGGACGGCTTCTGCTGTGAACGATGCGGTGTTGTCCTTGCAACAAAATCGTCCTTCAAGATCCACTTGAAGACACATCAAGAGCGGACCATTTCTTGTCCCAAGCCAGGCTGTAAAGCGATGTTCACTACCAAAATGAACTTAAATTCCCATTTAAGAACCCATGGTCAGGCTTCTTGGTCTCGCATGTTCAAGTGTGAGATTTGTGAAGGAACATACAAAACAAAGCATTACCTTGATATGCATATGAAATACCACAGTGGTCAGGAGCCATATGCTTGTTCGTATTGTGGGAAGACCTTCCGCAATGTCACTCACATGGTGTACCATGAAAGGCGCATGCACACAGGTCAGTTGGATCATACATGTGAAGTCTGTGGGAAAGGCTTTGCTGACCCATCAACGTTGAAGGTCCACCTCAGAACCCATTCCACCCACAGGCCCTTTGTCTGCGACTTCTGCTCCAAAGACTTCCCGACTGAACTATACCTGAGAGCTCACAGGCGCATCCATACCAAGCCCTTCAAGTGTTCCCAGTGTGGTGAAGGCTTCTCGCAGCAGGCAGCGAGGAGGAACCATCTTCGAAAGAACCATGGGATCGAGATGCCGGTGGACAGAACCAAATGCAGAGGTTCTGCTCAAGATGAGACTGAACAATCAAGTGAGGACGTTACCCAGATGGCTATGGCTTCGATACAGAACATTGATGTAACAGAAACACTGGTTATTAGTGATAGTAATGAAGACAAAGAAGAGATGATTTCTCAGCTTCTAGCAAGCATTTACTGAAGGAAGTTGTAAGACACACGCTCCGACAACAATTACTTGATGGTCAATATTCTCCACTAACCCAAATTCTAAACTTTCAACCTGGATCAAACACATCATGTAAAGCAATAAAAAGACTAAAATAATATTTTAAAAGTAAACACTGGACCTTAACCTACATGCAACCCTTAACCCTTAAACCAAAACCTAACCTAAAACCCAACTGGAAATTGCAAATGTTGTTGTAGCATATGTTGAAGCATCGTAATCACAAGCACCGGAACAAAAATTTGGCAGGAAGATTTAATTTGTTGAGTTATTGTATTAACTCTTTCATCGCCATGGATCAACCCTGGACTGCCACGTTGGGTGATTTTATGCTCGGTGTTGGTGTTTATTTTGCCGCGAAATCATGATCTAACACTGACTATGAAATGAGAAAAAAAATCAGTCGGTGTTAAGTGTTGACCTCTGATTTTCGGACGTAATTCCGGTTGCCGGTGTTTAATTTTTGTCAAATGTTGTCTGCTGAGCTCGGCAGTCGGTGTTTAATTTCATGTACAAAACTCCGTTCACTAACACTATACCCCTAGGGATTAAGAAATTTTCATGTCACGTTCGTAGTTGATGTTGGTGTTGCTACTTGAATGCTAGATATGGGAAATTTTGGTGATTAGCCGTGAGAAATAAAGTCAGTAGGCATCATTCAAAGTACAATTTTACAGGTGTTATGAGGTATTGCAGGTATGTTCATATAAATCTATGCCAACATTTAATCTAACATTCGATCTATAGCACACGGAAAGGAACTACCTTTGCTTTTTAAAGGGGCGGAATGAGTGAATAAAAAAATTCTACCTAATTTTTTTTCCAGATAGATTTGATAAATATGATGTTCGATCTTTCGTAGTAAAAGACCCAGAGAATCCACATTATTAACTAGGATGAGCTCTAAATCAACAATCACAATACAAAAGTAATGAAACTTCACAGCTAATCTTAGCCGATGCCCAAAATTTGGCTGTTGCCATCTACGCACTGCACCGTCCGATCCGGCGTCTAGTTTTGTTAGCTACCGCAGCATTTTCTGCTGCAAGTGAGAAACTCGAGAGAAATTAAATATAAACTTACTCTTCCTGTCAATACTGTCCATTTCTGTGAAGTTTCTTACCGGTCTCTAGATCAAATAAGGATTGTTTTTAGAATTACCGGACTATTCGTGCAATTTTAGACTAATAATTCAGTAGTTAAAAACCAGTGTTAAGCTATCGATGCGCTTGGTTAGGATATCGGTATCGGCTACTTAATCTGAAAAGTAGTGTTGGAGCTCGATTTTAGGAGAATTTTTGCTCTAAACACCAACACCAAACACCAACACCGAGTGTGAAATCACCCATTGTTTGGAGTATATTGTACATGTACACTGTACATATATGTGTGCCAAAGGTGGACTATAGCAGTCCCACGTTCCAATGGTCAACCAAAGCCAGAAAAGAGACTTCTGCAAATATGCAAGTGGCTGAGATTCCAAAACTGTCATTCCGCCAAGTAATTGAGTCGCAACATTAATTTTTTGCAATGATCAAAAGTTTTGTGCCACTGTAGTGTGTGTCACTGTAGGGAGCTGATTTGATTCGATTTGGGGATATGTAGGTCAAAGGTCAGATAGTTCAAATTACATGAAATTGATAGTTATGTCATTTGTCATGAAAAATTCTTGTTCATGGGTTGTTTAAGAACTCGCCATGTGATCTATCACAATTCTACAGGAAGAACAATCCCTTTGCCTTATAGAAGGGAAACAATGTTAGGTACTTGTAATTTATGCAATATCAGAGTGGATAATTTTTAACAATTTTCTATCCAACTGCCACTTGCTCACTGAAATTAACATTATTATATTCACACATGGGATTGTGGAAAAGAGATGCTTTACATGTACATGTACTTTGAAGAATTTTAAGACAATTATAAGTGAAACTTGGGTCCTGTTTCTTAAAATTTGTTATCAGTGACAAGTTAGCTACTGTAATCACTGAATTTGATTGGCTGAGAACAAATATGTCTTAGATTTGCAGCAGTTGTTATTGATTAAAAAAGGTTTTATGAGATGGGCATTGTCCAGTCAGATAATTTTAGAAAAGCAATAATTTTATTAATTTTGTGTAGATAAACATAAATACATCACAGTGACATTAACAGTTTGTCAGTTTGAGATCATCATTCAACATATTCACAATGTTTAAGTACAGGTAACTCTGCCTAAGTCGAATCTCTTGGGACCACAGAAATCTGTTCGACTTAGGCGAAATTCGACTTAGAAGAGGTAAAAAACACATGTTTTGCTCATTCTGTTCTGAAAAATTGCTTCGACTAAGGCGATTATTCGACTTATGGAAGGTCGACTTATGCAGAGTTAACTGTATACTCTTTGTGTTTGATCTGCTTGGCAGTGATCTGATTTTGTTCAAACTTTCATCAATCTGTCTCTGTGAGTGTTCCTTTCGTTCATTGCAGTAGAATTGCCTTTTACCCGTTTGAACCAAAGCTGTTGTTTGAAATTCTGAAACTGATCTGGTAAATGGCTTTAAAGATAATGTGTACACTGTACACCTATTTTCTTTTGTGGAAACAAAATGAATAAGAAACGATGAATTTTATTAATGTTTTCTGTTCCAGTTTCTATCAGTACAATGGAACCTCGTTATAAAAAAAAAAAAAACGGTTAAAACAAACTGTCATTATAACAAGGATATTTTTTCCAGTCCCACTTCTCTGTATTCTATTGTTTCTTAGCCCTGATATCACATGGTTAATTTCCATGGTCCCAAGTATTTTGTTGTAACAAGATTCCACTATTGTTTTTACATATTTGAGATTGACAAAGTTTCACTAATAGTGTAAAATTCTCTGATTTATAATTGTTGTTATTTGTATTCCTTCTTGTTTTTTTGTTATTTTTTCCCTGAGACTTTCAAATAGTTTATGAAAGTGAATTAATTGGGCCTATATGACTCAGATGCTAATGATTATAAAGATTGGCTGTACATATTTTTCGAGAAATAAATTCAAATTTGTTTTAAACGCCATATATTTGTATACTGTACATGTATATTCAAAAGCTCTTTCTGTTGATGCCATATATCAAGTCTCTCCCGCCCCCTCCCCTCTCTCTCTTTCTCTCTCTCTTTCTCTCTCTCTCTTGCCCTCATTCCCCTTCTTTCTATATGTCATCTCTCTCTCTATCTCTGTTCCTTCTTCATGCTTTTCACTCTTTCGGTCTCCTCTCTCTATCTCTCTGTTACCTCCCTTTCCCATTCCCCTTCTTTCTCTCTCTCTCTCTCTCTCTCACTCTGACTCTCTCTGCATCTTTTTGCTTTTTTTTTTTTCTCTCTCTCTCTCTCTCACTCTGACTCTCTCTGCGTCTTTTTGCTTTTTTCTCTCTCTCTCCGCGTAGGTGATATTGGTATAATTATGGCCATTATATAATGTTTCCTTTATGATCACCAGCGACCACTCCGTATATTCCTATCAAGAGAGTAGTAGAGTATCTAGTAGAATGTTAAAGGGCAATCCAACCTTTGTAATAATTTAATATGTGTGAAAGGCAAATCAGAGAAGCAGATTGGTGAAAGTTTGAACAAAGAAAGTTGTGATTTTCTTAAAGTTGTAATCAAATATGGGAATTTCAAATTGGCCAAATCGGTACGGTCACGGTTATGTAGCAGTGCCAGTGGTCAAGTTTCCCATTCACTCGTACACCAACACACAAAATGCCAAAATTTTCATATTCTTTTTCCAAATGTCCAACTTTGTAGGAACTTTTTCTTTATGGAGGACTTATCACAATGTGCTAGCTACAATACATTTTTATTACTGCCCTTTTTCCTCAGGGGAAAACCGGAATTTAATAATATTTTGGAGTCTGACGAATGGGAGAGTTTACTAATCAATCGATTCACCAAATTGCCAATTGAGATTCGCGTAATGAACTGCTCTCATTTTTTAAACATTCATAACTCTCTTATTCTTTGATTTCATTTCTTTCAAACTTTCACCATCCTGTTTCTCTTACTTAAATTCTGCTTTCACACAAATCAGCTTTTTTTCTTTCTTTTTTTTGCAAATCTAGGTTGGATTGCCCTCTAATAACATGGAACCTCGTAACAAATTCTGTATAGGCCAAGGAAATTACCCTGTTTATGTTGAAACATATATTGCGGCTCTAAAACGTAGTTAAAAAAATACCATGTTAAAATATTAGATTATAACCCTGATAGCAGACTGACGTCTTCAAGACGTCGTAAACTGGTCTAAACTGGTCAACTCGTCGTACGACATGTATGCAACGTCATTACGACGTCTTTATAACGTCTTGTGAAGACGTGATATTTCTACAGTAAAGACGACGTAATTATGACGTCTTTACGACGTCTTTCAAAGACAATTCTTTGTCATTTTTGTAATCAAAATTAACGATAGTACGACGTCTTTATGACGTCTTTCAGAGACCATTTTTTGGCCATTTTGTATGACCAAATAAACGCAATTTTTAAGACGCTGACGTCTTTTAAAGACAAGAGTTGGCATCCTGTATGCCGAAACAGGAAATGTACTACTTTTGGGGAGCAATTTTTGTCATAGCCATTTACAAAAGCTGGGAAGCTCTGGCGGTGATCAGTTGGCCTACGTGATCAGTGGCGTATCTATACGGGGGGCAGAGGGGGCGCGTGCCCCTGGCGGCACTTGGAGGGGGGCGCAAAAACGCAAAAGAGAGAAAAAAAGGGAGAAAATGAAGAAAATCATAATCCTTAATTATGCCCCCCCCCCATTCGCAGGGTAAATTCATTAGAAATACAGTTTTTGATGGTTTAAAATGTGAAAATTTTCTAAAGCTCAGTCGCTTTGCTCCCTCACATAATTTTGTTTCAGGATTTCGTAATTTTGCGCCCCCAGTACACTATAGTTTTTAAATAGCTTTTTAAAAAGGGTTCATATTTTGAAAAATAAAGATGTCATTCTTGTTGCTTTGCTCGCTATCATGTAAGTTTCATCAGACTCTTGCTAAATATTGCGCCCCCAATATAAGAGGTGTATAAAGCAGCATTTGCAAAGGTTCAACATTTAACAAAAATCTCAAATTTCGGTAGCCTTGCTAAATTCCTCGACCATTTCTCAAGCGTTTTCGTTAGCTCGCAGTTTAGAAGGGAGTGAATAGAAAACCGTTTATCAATTTACAAAATTCGAACTTCTCTACCGCTCACTTGCAGTGGTCAATTGCTAAATTTCCTAGGTAAAATGCCCAAGAATTTGCTTTTTTCAGGGTTAAAAATGAAAAAAAAAATTGCCCCTCTGTCGCTTTGCTCCCTCGCTTGTACAATAACGTAGATAAGTTTGGGCACTGGGGGGGGGGGGGGAGCAACTTCATTGTTTGCCCCGGGTGCCGTAATCCCTAGATACGCCACTGTACGTGATACTGAAATTACGGTATATAAAATAAAATAAATACAATTATTTAAACAAAATTGCCATTGCGGGGCCGGGTAAATAACCTAATTTTTTATCGGAATTTGTTAACACTTTCACTGACCTATAGCTGTTCCTCTCATTTCTCTGCTTCTATATTAAAACCTATTTTCCGTGTGGACTTCCCCTTCAACAGGTTTGACATCAAAATGAAATCTATCAGTAATGACGAAATATTTATGCCAAATTTGTAGGGGGATGTTGTGACCAGGGGCGGCGCCAGGGTATTTTGATAGGAGGGGCAAGACGACCTAAAGATGACGTCATATTTTTTCTCCATTAAATAACAGGGGTAATATAGAGTTATATGTTTAAGACCTCTCTTTTTAATACTCCTCTTTCTTCTTTCTTCCCTTTTCTTCCCTTTTCTTCTCTTTTCTTCCCTTTTCTTCCTCCTTTTCTTCTTTTTTCTTCTTTTTTTTCTTTTTTCACTACTTGAAAAATCATAGGGGGGGCGGTCGCCCCCTCTACCCCCCCCCCCCCCCTGTAGCGCCGGGCCTGGTTATGACATTTACGTCACTCAGAATTTACAAGACCTTTTGCCAGTTTTGTATATAGGACAGTATTACGTGATATTCAATCACTTACGGGATATTTTCTGTATTTGTATGATCAGGAGATGATGATCGATATATGCTATATTTAGACATGTGTATACCATGTATACATGTATTTTATATATTATCAGTTATTTAGGGTATATTTTGTCACTGATGCGACTGTGATATTTGAAGTAATTCGTAGAAATCGGGGAAAATGCTTTGATTTTCCACTCTATAAGACTTATAATACATGTATGTACCAAGAGAGAGATCGTTAAGGGATCAGTGGGCCCCTACTGATGACTGAGAGATTGGTAGGCCTATTTGTGTGACTTAATTATTGAGCCAAGTTGACCGTGAATCTCCCACTTCTCACCCCTACGGTGCTCTTTTTTTCTCTCTCTCTTTTCTTTTCTTTCCGTCTTTTCTTCTATTTTCTTGTTTGAAAAACAAAATAAATCACAACCAATTGTAAAATTATAAAATAAACATCTTCTATTTTCTTCTTTGAAAAAACAAAATTAATCACAGCCATAAAAATAAGAATAAAAACATCATCGAATTATAGGCCCACCGTATAGCCTACGTAGCCTACTTGAAACCAGTGACGGATCTACATAGGGGGAAAACCGGCTTAGCCCGTGCCCCCTCTTTTTAAACCGAACTGGCATAATAATAATAATAATAATAATAATAATAATAATAATAATAATAATAATAATAATAATAATAATAATAATAATAATAATAATAATAATAATAATAATAATAATAATGATAATGATAATAATAATAATAATAATAATAATAATAATGATAATAATAATGATAATAATAATAATAATAATAATAATAATAATAATAATTATAATAATAATGATAATAATGATAATAATAATAATGATAATAATAATAATAATAATAATAATAATAATAATGATAATAATAATAATAATAAGCATAAATTTATATAGCGCAGCTACTATGCAAAATATAAAACATTATTTCGTACGTTCTACTAAGCAAAAGTTCGTAAAAACGATGTCTAGTTCTACTAATTAGTAGTTTGTAAGGCATGCTTTACGATGGAATTAAGTGGTTGGACATGCCGAACGAATTTGCTTTACCAATGAAACTGTTCGTACGGCAGGGGCTTTACCAATTTTAAACCTGCCGTACTAGCGCCATTGGATCGTAAAAACGATGTCTCTTTCTACTAATCTTGGTTAGTTCGGCAGGCTCAACTAAGTTTAAAACTCGTTTGGCTTGTTGAACAAATCAGTCATACAAATATGCTGTACGATGTGTTGTATAAGATACACGAAACTGAAAATAAGAAACAAATGAAATAATTGTTCATTCATAAACTGTTTAATAACATTGGAAGTCAATGAAAAATACATAAAATAACAATTCCATGTTAGCAATTGACAATTAAATTGAGAAAGTGAAATAATGGTTCATTCATAAACTTTTAAATAACATTGCATGTCAATGACAATAAAAACCAGAAACAATTCCATGTTAACGATTGAGAATTAAATTGAGACATTTATCATGGTTTCACAATGAGCGATCTGAAGAGCATTCCTTGTAATTCTTGAAATGTACCTGTCACCCATATACGAAAATTTCATTATCAACCTGTATTTCAGTGTCAATGTATTTCTTAATTTTTCAAACAAGTTTCAAGTTCAAATTTAAACATAAAAAATGAAGCCAACATTTCTTTAATATCTCAAATTTTGATTAACATTACATCAAATCCAACCAGCTGAGATGGAACATTTAATTATTTTCTACCTCAAATTCAACCAAAAAGCACAATGGAAAGGAAATCATGAAAAAAAACCCCTACTGATTTGGCTCGAAATATTTTAGAAAACAAACAAATTACATATATATAAGAAGAACAAGTTCACAATAAATGCATTAATTGCCAACTGATTTTAATAAAATCCAAATTTTCAGGGGGCCTCCCCCTTCGTTTTGTATAATCAAGCATTCACGTTTAATCCCTGACGAAGGGGGAGCCCCCCGAAAATTTGGATTTTATTAAAATCAGTTGGCAATTAACGCATTTATTGTGAACTAGTTCTTCTCATCTTTTGTTGAAAAGTGGAGGATATCAAAACTTTCTCTTGTGATGATTTTCACTAAATATGACTGATTTTTTTAAGAATAAAAAATACTTCTTTTAAAAGTAATTTCTTTCATAATTTTGATTAAAAATTGACACTCCTGGTCAAATTTGAGGTCAGATATGCTTTCCACGACTTGTTTCATTTTCTAAAATGTATAGCTTCCCATGTATTAAACAAGGTTAAATGGGAGTAGGGAACAAACAGAGTTCAAACATTGGTACCCGTTAATATTGCTACAACAAAATTACAAAAAGTTTTTATTCAACTATCACATTTAGAAACCTCAAGTGCATTTCTATAGAAAATGCTTTCAAAATTTGATAATCAACCTGTAAATAATTGTAAATATAATTCTTAATTGTCAAATTCAAACATCAAAAAGGAAGCCAAGATTTTTTTTTTCCAAAATCTTAAATTTTGCTAAACAAGACAGATCATATCAAAGACAAGAAGATCAAATGGGACATGTTGTTATTTTTTACCTCAAATTTGACCAAAACAGCAGGACTGAAAGGGAATTATAAAAATATTACTGCTTTGGCTCAAATTATTTCAGGAAAGCTTAAAAAAAAGTTGTAATTGATTATAATCAGTAGATTTGGTCAAAATTACCTGAAGGAATCTAGGATCAGGCTATTTGAAAGTTTTATGTAAAATGATACTTTTCAAACTTTTCCTCAACAAGAGCCAAAAATAAAAGATGACACTTAAGGCCCTTTTTGGTTAATGCCAAAACTAAATTTCAATATACAAAAATGAAAGTGGTATACAAATTTGAAAATGGTAGATATAAAACTTTCTCTTGAGATGATTTTCACTAAATTTGACTGATTTTTTATAAATGTAAGAATGAAAAAGATATATTTTTAAGTGACTTTTTTCATAATTTTCACTAAAAATTGGCACTCTTGGTCAAATTTGAGGTCAGATATGTATCCCATGACTTGTTTCCTTTTCTAAAATGTACAGGTTCCCACGCATTACACAATAAGATTAAATGAGAGTCTAGGTACTTTGTAATACTGCAGAGTTCAAACATTTAACACTTAATACTGCTACAACAAAACTAGACAGTTTTACTTTTCATTCAACAATCTACTTTCAACTCCAGTCGGATTAAAGAAGTCTCAATCCTGATCAATCCAGTTACAAAAAATTCCAATTCAATTTCACTCACTATAGTCTTAACATGCAGTATGACAAGACAGTGAGTACGCTTGACATACAAGATAGTTATTCAAGAAGACTGACTAACTTTGAGACCACATTTTGCAAAGGTTGGATGGACTGATTGTCTTCAAGGTCTAGGATTACTCTTTCAACGAAGAGAGTCGTCTTGGCCAAACATCGGGGGTTGTGCATGTTGAATGCATAAATAGCTGCCATGTAGCAGCTGAAGGAGCTGATGATGTCATCACTTGTCGCAACAACGACTCCATCCACAGCTGTCTGGAACTCTGCTGCTTCTGTCAGCTGGCCACTGTACATGATGACAGGGGAAGGCATTTCATCCTGTAAAGAAATGTTATTGAGATTCGAATTTGATTTGAAGGAAAAGGATACTAGTATTTGAGTCGGAGGAGAAAGGTATCAATTGGTTATCTACCACCCAATAAAAAAAGGCGATGGCAATGGTTTGAAGTGGAACAAGGAGTTTGTATTTATTGAACATGTAAAAGCAGCATCCATGCAGTGGTCCTGACGTGAGCGTATTCTCAAAGATCAATACCCACTGAGCCGATCAATTACAGGCAAATTCAGTTGTCAAGGACAAGTCACCCACGGCTGACGCCCATGAATTTCAGTACGCATCCAGCGATATTTTGTTCCACGCAAAAATAATAATCTGTTTTCTATTTCATCTTACAATACAAGACCAGATCAGGTAAAAACACAAATATTATTTTACTACTGTACAAAAAAGACATCATGTTGGCTAGTGTCATTTGCTATTGGATTTGTGGACCTAGCACTGAACTATGGTGATGCACTTGTGTACTTCAATCCAAAGATCAAGTTGTAAACTTTCATGAAAATCCCTTTAAGTATATGAATTTAATAATACTTGGCCAATCTTTAAGTCTGAGTTAATGACCACATATACAATGAGAAAACAAATTCAGCAGTCCTAGAGCAAAAAAAAATAGGAAAAACGTTAAAAGATACTGTGATGATATTTACATTATACAACAAAAAGCAGAGCTACATGTAACTCCAGTGGCGTAACAGCCGGGGGGGCAGGGGGGGCAGACTGCCCCCCCCCCCCCTGAAGCTTTTCACCGGGAAAATTTAAAAATTCACCGGGAAAAATGAAAGGAGGGGAGAGGGAAAAGAAAGGGAAGGAAGAAAGGGAAAAGAAGGGGAGAAAAGGGAAAGAGGGAAAGGAAAAGAAGAAGGAAAGGGAAAAGAAAGGAAAAAGAGGAAAGGGAGAAGAGGGGAAAGGAGGGAGAGGGAAAAGGAAGAGGAGAGGAAAGGGGGAAGGGGAGAAGGGGAAAAGGGAAAGGAAGAGAAAAAAAAGAAGGAAAGGGGGAGAGAGAGAAAGGGAAGAGGAAGGAAAAGGGAAGGGAGAGTGGGAGACTTTGATAATCAAGAGAACCAATGTAATACTTAAGAACTTAAGGAAGGAAGGAAGGAATATGACAAGAAAGTGTAATTGAAGAATTTGAAGTAAATAATCCGTTTCCGTTTATACCACCCCGTTTATTTTCGTGTTTTGTTTAGTTTTTTTTTGCTCAGCTCACCCCCCCCCCCACCCCTGACAAATGATACCTCTTAGACCGTAAGACTTTGTAGACCCTACATACAAAGTCTTAGGCAGTGTTGTGTAAAACCAGTCATGCTAGTAGACTTTGTTCAAATAGCGGGCATCTTCAAGGTTTAAAATGCCTTAAACTCGAGAGCTTCCGGGAGCTCCGCCCCTGGACCCCCGGCAGGGGCTCTGCCCCTGCACCCCACCAGGGGCCCTAAGGCGGCCCCCTGGACCCCACCCGCATAGAGCTTCTCTCTGCATTTAGGAGTCAGGGGAAATTACTTCCTTGCTCCCCCCCCCCAAGGAGCGGTTCTACGGGGGGCTTTGGGGGGCTCAAGCCCCCCCCCCCAAAAAAAATCGCTTAATCCCCCCCAAAAAAATTTGACGACAAAGGTGCAATTTTAATACTATAAATTCAATTCAGTTCAATTCAAAATGGTATTTGTTAAAAATAATCATGCGTCGAAACATAAAACGTTGAATTGTGAACAATTTACAAATACAGAAAATCGTTTACATCGCAGATAATACATTCAAATTAATAATTTACATTTTTAATCTTTATAAGTTTTGCTCGCTCGCTTCGCTCGCTCGCAATATATAACTGCCACAATGTAATCGGGCTGCGAGATGTTTAAATATCCTCATATTGGGGTAGTTTTATAGCCCAACAATTTCTGTACATTTTCACTACAAATAAAGTCAAAATTTTTAACTCGCTCGCTTCGCTCGCTCGTAATATACATGTAGGCCTAAACTCCCACCACATAATTAGGCCGCGAGATGCTCAAATGTCCTCATATCTGGATAGTTTTATAGCCGAATGTTATTTCTGTACATTTTCGCCAAAGAAAGTGTCAAAATTTTTGCTCGCTCGCTTCGCTCGCTCGCGTTATATAACTACTATCTCATAATCGGGCAGCAAGATGCTCAAAACGTCCTTATATATAATATGCGGAGGTTTAGCCGAATATTCTGTACTTTTTCACAAGTGTCAAAATTTTTGCTCGCTCGCTTCGCTCGCTCGCAATAAAAAAGAAACTTGAAATTCTGGCAAAGAGCGTCCCCTCTCCTCCTGAGACATGACTACGTCTATGGGGAGGAGGGGGGGGGGGGGGGTGTAGGGGCAACTTTATTGTTTGCCTAGACTACTGAATACTTTTTTTCTGCTGAACTTGTAGAAGTTGATCTTCAGTAATCGGTGGCAATTTTTATTGTCGGTAATCAGTGGCCTATACACCCCCCCCCCTCTGAAAGTGGTCTAGAGACGCCCCTGATTACACATATACTTCAAGCCCCCAGTAGCCCCCCCCCCCCTCGAAAACAATTCCTGACCGAGAAATTTTTTGCTCTTGCCCCCCTGACAACCGACCCCTGTTACGCCCCTGCATGTAAGCCAGTTTGATGTTGTACTTATTGGGTGGTATTTTGATGGTGCAAACTAAGTTAGTCTGAGACTAAATTCCCGACTAGCCTCGGATTATCTTCCAAATTTTAAGCCGAGGCTTAACTTTGGTATTCAGATGCTATACTAAAGTTAAGCCTCGGCTTAAAATTTAGAAGATAATCCAAGGGTAGTCGGGACCTTAGTCTCAGACTAACTTAGTTCGCGCTATCGGAATACCATCCAATAGGATTAGGAGATGTCTAAGGGGGTGTACCCCTACAGTCTACAGGTTTACTTACAGACTCTTCATTCTCCTTATGCTCCTTGAAGATGTTGCCAATCTTCTCCCGGAACATTGTTGGTACCATGATTATGGCCGCTCTTGTTACAGCATCTGCAAAAGAAGGGAAATTTCATGTTAATGGCAAAGCACTCCAATCTATGCATTACATGCTATACATGTAAGTGGAATGGGTTAAGTCGAGCTAGTATACATTTTCGTATTTTCCACTTCATATCCATTGTACAACGAAACTTTGAATATCATAGTTGAATTTTATCAATTTCTGCATTAAACATGACAGTGTCTCAAAAATGAACAGATATTTACAGGAGTATTTTTTAAAAATATGTGAAATTTACACTAGTTGGCATGGATGACAAAAATTATCAATCATCTGTAAAGGCAGGTGCTACATCACATGGCGTCAGAGGCTGAATCAAACAAAAACAATGCAGGATGTAGATTAATTTAAGCTATACAATAGATAGTCGGATCACATTAGGCCGTACAGTAGGTAAAATTTTCTACAGCACCCGACTTTACTACAGATGATTGATAATGCAATAAAGAAGATAAAGGGAACATCTGGAAGTGGCTCTACAAGTAGCAAATGTGTAACAAGGAGGCTGACAAAAGAATTCAATGGCTGCATGTCAACACAACTTTTATACACATACACATCATTAAGAACCTATAGAAAAACACACTCTAATGAATGAGTTACATTACAATTGACATACCTTGATATTCCTTGTCATCCCGAGTGACTGGAATCCTCTCGGCTAGTATCTTGAAACACTGTGGTGTGGATTTTGCTTTCAATGCCATCCCGAATTTTTTGAACCCTAGGGTCATTTTGCCCTTGAAACCCTTATCCTCTGAGCTGCCAATCAGCCTGTCCATTTCAGTCATCAGCTAAGAAAAAACATACAAGAAAACAATTAATAAAAAAAAAAAACTTCACTCATTATGGCCGTTTCATTTTCTTTGGAATATCTAATGTTATGGCCTGTGTTGTGCAAGATCATAATTTGGCACACTACAGGGTCTAACAGCAATATCATTATCACATCCCTAAAGAGCATCATATTTTCGAGAAGTTACTGTAAAAGACTCCAGAATAAAACTCAATTTGTTTCTTTTACCTGCCACATATTTGATCATTCACAAGGGTTTAATGCACAAGAATCACCGACATTGTGCAAAGAATGATGTATATTAATGCATTAATTTGGCATTCACCAAAAACAGACATATCATGCCACATTTGAAATGTACATAGAAATTTATACATTATGTACATGTAAGTGGATGATTGTGTTTGTTTTTCAATATTAAATGACTTCGGCATTCTTTGGAATTTTGGATGTATTCACTGGCATGGCATACAGTCGCCTGCTGACCTGTGAATAAATGTTAGAAAACACTTGAACCCTGATGGGATATTAGAATGAATGTCTTTGATAGAGGCCTATATGAAAGCACTCTGGTGAAGGCCTGACGGTTCTCTACCGTATAAATGAGAACCATCCATATAGCTGCGTAAAAATTTTGAATGCAGAAATTAAACACAAAAAAATGGAACAATCCATTTATGGGTCATTATGTAAAATTGTCTATGCTAATTTTGGCCCTTGGTATTTGGAGATATTCTGCACTTAAAAGAAATCACCCCTCACTTCAAACAAATGCCTCAAAAAAGAAAATGTCATGCAGCTACTATTGTATTCTTAAAGCCTGGCTCCAACTGTGTTTCGAGCTTGCGTTCTGCTGCGTATTGACCAAACGCAATGTAACCCAACGCTACGCAATACAAAGAGCTAATGCAAGGTCGCAACGCAGAGGCTTTGCTTTTCTAGCTCGCCTGTTTGAATTTTTTTCAAACATCCGCAACTGAACGCAAGAACAAAATTCATACGAGCTAAGGCGAGCGGCAACCAGCTAATGCGAGCAAGGACGAGCGGACAACGAGCTGCTTATTGCAAGTCAACGCAGCTTTACTTTGCACTGGGATCGTAGGGGAAGTAGCTTGCTGCACTACAAATCTAGCCCGTCTGTCGCTTGTTTGATCTCATTCCTGCTCGAGTAACGTTTCTGTTAAATTTTTGAATGGGAATAATGCCAGGGCAAGATTCAAGAACTAAAAAATAAACAATGATGACAATAGTTAATGCAACTTTTTTCATTGTTTTATGCCAGGAAGGGCATACCGATGTATAATATAATCCCATTACAAATCTGGAAAAGAGACAAATGAAATAGAATATATAATTCTAACATTATAAAGTAGCGTGCATAGCATACGAACGCAACATCATACGAGCTCTCACGTAGCACAGGGAACTGCAGGCGCAGTAGAATGAGCAGCGGTCGAGTTTATGCGAGTGGTTGCAAATTACGCCAGAACTTCTTCGACTTCAGCTTTAGTTTTCGTGTCTCACTTCCCTCGCTTCGACTCGTGTATGCACGAACATGTGCCGTACACACAAATCCCGGAAGTAGATTGTGTGTAATGTATATGCATATCGCGGTACGAGTCGTCGCGATCGAAGACAGACACGAAAACTAAAAGCTGCAGCCGAAGTTCTGGCGTAATTTGCGGCGAAACAGGCAAGCATTTGGAACAAGAATAAAAAGGGAAGGAGAGAAGACAACCGAGAATGAAAGCAAAAGGATTTAGAGAAACAATTAAGCCTGAATGAGTCCAATTTTGATCGCGATTCGGCTCCGGCCATAATTTCATAGTCATAGATATTGTACGGTACGTGTGCTGACAGGTACTGCGTTTTTTCCTAAGTGCGGCGTGTGGCTGTATCGGGCCCACATGGGATTGGATGCAACCACACGCGTGTGGCTGGATGGTAAAGACACACGCGTGTGGTTGTATACACTGCCTTTTTTTAAAAGTAAAAATGAAGGATTTGGTGCACACTTTTTGTGGATTTTGTGCAAAATTTCTGGGGGGGGGGGGGCAACTGCCCCCCCTCCCCCTGCATACGGCCATGATAGTAGTCGGCGCTTTTCACCGACTAATTTGGTCTCAGCCAATTAGATGCATGGATTTTCAGTAGGTTATGACATAGCTGGTGGATACAATATCGATCTGGCCACATTAACCTATCCAGGGATGCATGGTGCTGACCAACAGAAGGCAGAGTAGATCTACAAAAGGATCTGCTTCATGTGCGTAGACGAAACGGGAATATATAGCCGGACTGGCAATTAGCCTTAGTGGTAATTACATAAAGTGGTGTTTAGACAAAGTGATATTTAGACCAACTGACAATTCGTCTAAATAAATGTTTGACCAATTGCATGATTAGACACATGTTAGACCAAATTAATGCCATGTTTAGACCAAGTGAATATTAGCCCAAGTGGATTTTAGACCAAGTGTCTGTTGACCAACTGAGTTTCACTTAGAATTAATCTTAGACTTAGACTGACTGGGTATTGAACTGGTGGTAGTAGTTCTAGACCAAGTGACAAAAAATACAGTAGACGAAATGGTATTGTAATTAGACCAAATGGTAATTAGACCAAGTGATACATACAATTCACCCAAGACAAGTGGCGATTATGTTTACTTAGACGTACTGGCTATAGACCAAGTGCAAATTAGACCAAATGAAGATTGGACCAAAAGGGTTTAGCCCATACGAAGTTAGCCCATATTTAGACCAAGTGGGCATAAACCATCTTCTTACATGTAAATTCTTAGGGGACCCCAACAATCCCAACTTCAAAATGGCAGATCGGCGAAAATCGTCGACTGCCTGGAATGACGTTAAAAAGTCACCAATTTACCGAAAATCGGCCACCAATCCGCGAAATAATGCTAACAGCAAAAAAAAACTAAGAATCTATTGATTTCAAAAATGTTTTTGAAAATTGATTTTGTTTTTGGATTGCTTTGATTTTCATGGATTTTAAAAGCATCGTTCGTACGGTGACAAATCATACAGAGTTCACTTAGCGTCCCTATACAGCTCAATACTCAATAGTAATAGGCCTACAATCATTACAATATCTAGTGTTCATTTTGAAAGAAATAACTAATTGAAATATTACCTGTTAGCCATTTTTTCAACGACAACGTCAAGTCTCCTTGACCTTGCAACCCAGCTGCTCGATATTCGTCGTCGTCTGCGATGAAATTTTGCTCGCACGATCCCGATCGAGCTGAAAAAGTGTGGTCACGTGATCTCAACAGCGGGAATATATACATCGTAAAGCTACCACAAAAATTGTAAAACCAATTGCTCCAACAAATTCGTAACAGCGTTTACGAGTTATCGATGCTTTACTAACTATTGCATTGTCGTAGAACTTCCAAATTCGATTGGTAAAACCCGCTCTACAACTATATCCATTATATGTACGAGTCTTGCATACGCCCGGTTTTATTTAAAACTCGTAAAGCATCGTAAAAACTTGCAGCATATGCTAAACCAGTTCACTTTACTAATTTAAATTAGTAGAACACTACGAAAAACAAGCTTTTGTTTTCAGTGAGCTGCGCCGATTCAGAGCTCCCTTTTACTTAATTCTACACACAAAAAATAGATTATCTCAACCGAACAAATATGATTTTAACTTGAACTTGAAGACATTGAGTATGAATAGAGCTTCGAATTTCAATTGGCAGGCTATTCCACAGTGAGTGATTTTTGTTTTGCCATGGGGAAACAATAATGTTTCACACAATGAAAATAATTGACCCCTTAATTGTGTACTTTTCCGGCTCAGTGCATGCATGTGCCCCCTCTTTTCCTGCATGGATATACCAAAAAGTGTGTTGCATTCTCAACCATGCGCGCGCGCGTATCACTTTCCCTCTGCAATTCCCTCCATAGAACCCTGTACATTAATCATGAAAAACGTAAATTTCAACTTTTAGAAACACTTATATCTTTTTCACTTTTTAACAATTTAATTCAGTTAAAAAGGAATATGAATATTGAAGAAACAAAGAAGCTGCTGAGCATAAAAATGTAATCATCTCATATGTAGAATTCTGGCCAATTTTGTTTGAAAACGGCCTTTTTATGTTGCCTCACAAAAACGTAGAACACCCAAATTACACGTGTTTCTATGGGGAAAGTAATCGACTCGCAGTGACAAGGTAATTTTGTTAATTGGTTAGCAGTGCTGTTAATGGTGGGAATTAACCAGTTAAAAGGTTTCTTAAAAGAGTAAGAGTTCTAGGTTTGACCTTTCTTATTTTGACTTCTACTGGTTTTGTAGAATTCTGGCCTTTTTATGAATTAGTTATGAAATATTTTGTGTTTTTAGACTGATTCTGTGCGCGCACCACTGATCTCTACGTGTCATTCTGATGACATTCAGGCTACGCGCAGATGCAACAAATTGCGCGAAACTTATTGACATGCGGCGCCCCTGCTTGAAACTATCAATATAGTTCGGGGGTTTTGTTTCATTTATTTATTTGGGGGAGGTGTTGTTATTGGGAATAGATCTAACAGTTACGATTTTGAAATTAGAACACTTTTGCAGCAAATTCGACTTCTTTGAAAATTATTTGGCTCAAATCTGACGGAACCATTCTCTGGATTCACATTTTTAGTCCGATTTTTTTTTTTTTTTTGTAGGATATCACATGAACCAAAAATGTGAAGAAAAACAAAAATTATTTTCTTTACGTCTATGATTGTAACTCCGAACAGATTGTATTACCTAAATTTGGGTTTTCATACGCGTAGGATTACGCGTATGAAAACCACACTATTGGTGTCTTTTTCCCATAGGTTTCACACGTTCGGAAATACAGTAACTTTTTCAAGGGACCAAAACGCCGCGTCATTGGGAAGGGGTTCACTCGGAAGGGAATATCGTATTAAATCTACGTTGTCTTTTTCAAATTCCATCAACTTCTTTTTCTGTAGGACTTTGAGCATTCATTATGTAAGATTTGACAGATATTCGTTTGATGTTTTATTTGCTATCGTTGATTTTCTGAAAAGTGTTCGGACACTGGATCAACCACCATACGGCAAGTGCCCCCCCCCCCCCCCCCCCCCCCCCCCCCCCCCCGCCCCCGCCCCCCCCCCCCCCCCCCGCCCCCCCCGCCATTTGGGGTACCCTAAAATTGCTCTGGAGGCCCGAGGTCGAGTGATGAATTTATGAAGATGATTACAAGGACTCCCTACTCCCTGCAATATCGTAACGGAAAGCTTGATTGTTGTGTGTGCATGTGTGGGACGCAACGCGCGCCAATAATTCACCACGCGCCATGCTGTTATTGTTTTAATTGTAGCGGGCGCGCTGTTCGAATTCCGTACGTGGCTAGGCTAGCTATAATACATGCTACGTCTATGATGCACGGTACGTATACGCACAACGTACCTACACGTCACGCACGCGCACGCTATATAAAGTTCAAGAAAATGGAAGGACTGGAGAACCGACCAACGTGAATCTCTTCAATTTTCTACGTTTGAATAGGCAAGTTTTGTGGAATGTACCGTAACGGTACAGGTACGTAAGATACTAAAGATGACAAGGTAGTTAATATTTAATGTCATACTGGTACGGTACGATATTCGAAGAAAAAAAAACTCGAGTCAAGTTTGATCGAATAATTGTCTGGCGTGACAGTACTGTGAGACTGACAACTGAATTATTGAGAGCTACATTGTTGTAACGTATTACGTATTGGTGCATGTGATGTGTGTCTTGTTTGTTGTGCTGTGTCTTCATGGTCGACTCGTTCTTGTTTGAACTTGGAGTTCAGGGAGTCTCTGTTTCACTCAAAAGTTCTCAACTGACTCTCACACTAACTGGTTAGTCCAGAATTTGTTAAAGTTATTGGGTGATTTCAAGTTTGGTGTTGGTGTTGGTGTTGGTGTTGAGAGCGTGAATTGGCAATGATTGGGCTGCTCATTCTAGCCCCAACACCGAATTCGGGTTTATAAAAACAATACAAATCACATTATTGATAGCTCAACACCTAGTGAAGTCAAACCCAGCACCAGCTTCATGTCAGGTTCGGTGTTGTGGCTGGTGCTAGATTTGCCCCAACACCAACACCAGCTTTTAACACCAAACTTGAATTCACCCATTGTGAAGGTTACGGTATGGTGGTTGATCCAGTGTCCGAACACTTTTCAGAAAATCAACGATAGAAAATTAAATATCAAATGAATAAATATCTGTCAAACTTACATAATGAATGCTCAAAGTCCTACAGAAAAAGAAGTTGATGGAATTTTAAAAAGACAACCTAGATTTAATACGATATTCCCTTCCGAGTGAACCCCTTCCCAACGACGTGGCGTTTTGGTCCCTTGAAAAAGGTACTGTATTTCCGAACGTGTGAAACCTATGGGAAAAAGACACACCTTTGTTTCAATAGTGTGGTTTTCATACGCGTAATCCCAAGCGTATGAAAACCCATGTTAGGCGCATAACTGTACACGTTCGGTAATACAATCTGTTCGGAATTACAATCCTTGACTATACTGTATTTCCGAACGTGTGAAACCTATGGGAAAAAGACACACCTTTGTTTCAATAGTGTGGTTTTCATACGCGTAATCCCAAGCGTATGAAAACCCATTTTAGGCGCTTAACTGTACACGTTCGGTATTACAATCTGTTCAGAATTACAATCCTTGACTATACATTATGCATGATAATCAGGATCGACCTTCACTTTAAAATAGTTTTCGTCATGATTGTGGATTTTTGTTTTAATCTAACAACAGAATCTATCTAGTCTAACTTTGGTTAGATTTATTTAAAATAGAATTTAAAATTTAATAATGAAAATGAATTTTCTTGTTTTTCCTTGTTTTTTTTTTTCTGTTTGTTTTTAACTTTGTCTTATATGTCAGGGCCTCAGGGGTAGACAGAAAAATTGTCTTTCAGGAGGAGTTTTTATAACATTTTGATTTTCGAGGCTCTGCCTCTGTCTGGGATTCCATAAAGCCAGACTTCTCAGCGGAGCATATCCCCGAACAAAATAGACTGATTTTGGGGGCTTGAAATCCAATAACCGGGGTGATGATAAATAATGTACAGCGCATTGAATGTGCTTAATTATTATTATTATTATTATTATTACAACATTATTTCCTACGTTAGGGGGAATCCTATCAATGCAGTTCATTCCGTCACAATAGAAATTCAACATTACGGGTAAAGCGACCGTGTGTTAAGGTGATTAACAATACTAATAGGGTGAGATAAAAGGATTCCCCTAAAACTGGAAAAAGAGTAATTATTATTATTATTATTATTATTATTATTTTTATTATTATTATTATTATTATTATTATTATTATTATTATTATTATTATTATTATTATTATTATTATTATTATTAATATTATTATTATTATTATTATTATTATTATTATTATTATTATTATTATTATGATTATTATTATTATTATTATTATTATTATTATTATTATTATTAATTCCTGTTTCTTGTCCCTTCCTCCTCACTTTTTCCAGCCAGTCTCCTTTTTGTATTACTTGATATTTGTTCTGAAACAAAATTCATAAATTAGAATCTGAAGATATCTGGACAATGAGGGGGAAAAAAAATAAGCGTAGTGTAATTTAATTTCACCATCTGTTGATTCAGTACCTATACAATACATGTGCCTACATGTACATGCTCTATGTATTTTTCTTCAAAATAAGTAAATGAAGATAATTTGTGTTGAAATTCACCAATTAGCATTTTTATGTCCAGAAAAAATATCAAATAAGATGGAACCCCCTCCATATTTTCCAAAAATCCAGAGAAGAAACAAAGAATCAAGTAAGGCCTAAAAAGATACTAATGCTGTAATGTCTGTTTGTTATGCAGGTGAAACTTGGGAATCTTCTGGACAGAGGACCACGGTAGACTGCGCAAGATGTCTGAGTCAGATGTACCGACCGACAATGACGACGACCAGCCTGAAGGGCTGACCAATTGGCAGGCTAAAGAGCAGTTCGTGAAGGAGAAAGTTGCCAACATGCACCGTTTTACAAACGATGTGGACATTCGCCGGATGCCCCACAGTACCTTCGAGACGGCAATGGCTGACCGCTCTGCTCTGGCCCTCCATGCTGAACAAAGAAAAAGCACAAACAGGACAAAGCGGATGTTTCTGACAAACTCGGTTGTGTCAATTCACAGGGATGATAGGCTACTTCGGGTGGTAAGTGAAAAATTCAATTGTGGTGAGGTATATATCGTCACTGAATTCACGAAGTGGCACAACCTCCCGCGGATCTTTCAAAACGCATTCCATGAAAGTTTTTGCATATTGAAAACAGTAAATTTGAATTGTTGATATGAGTTTCATTTCTATTCCTCCATTCCCTTCCTTTCCTTGGCATTAGGAAGAATATATTCAGTCTGATTTCGTAGGATCAACACACATTTCAATGAGTGCATAAACTTAGTTCTGACGTTTTCTAAAGTGTGCTTACTTCTTTTAATCCTTTCTTTAATTGCAGGTACTTACAGAGAGTCTTCCCTTTATGTGTGCTATTTGTGGAGAAGCCTTTGCCCACACTAAACCTCTGCAAGATCATGTTCAAGAAAAGCATGGCTACTTCCAGAACCTGGTAAATGAGAATGAGCCCAGGAAAAAGCCAGTAAGTAACCAGGGCCCTGCTACATAAAACATGTTATCAACAACAACTGCCCCATATCTATGACAAATTCGCTCTCAGCCAATCAGATTCAAGGATTTCAGTAGCTTATAACAATTATTGTAACCTGTTATTGATAACAAGTTTTATGAAACGGGGGCCAGAAGGGACATCGTTTTCTGAAATATTTCTCGAAATTTTCAAGACACCTTGTGGATATATGTCAGCAGATTATGAAGCATATATGATACAAGGCTTCTCAGCAGGACTTGATGTTTACCCTTTATGTAAATTGAGAAAATATATACTTAAATTGGCATCCCAAGGGGTCATTATGGAATATAAAGAAACTTTTCAAGTTGAAACTGTGCATTCAGGAATATAGAGAAACTTTTCAAGTTGAAACTGTGCATTGACATAATTTCTAGGCCCGTTCTGAAAGCCCATTTTCGTAATCGTGTGCACTGACATTTTTTCGGACTAGTACCCGGTATGAGGATTATGTCAATAAGCCATGCCAACCACTCCATCTTTCCAAGCTGAAGCGCCAACATAAAACAGTGAAACCAGTGCAGTACATGGTTACTCAAAATGGGCCTAATTATTACCCTTGTCAGTACCCTTATCAGGAAGAATTTGCCCTTGACATATCATTCCTGAGATTGAATACTGTATACACTATATATTTCGCCGGGATTTATTTTCACGAATTGTGAATTGTGAGTGGGTCGCGAATTTAGCAATACGCTAAAATATTGCCAACGTAAGTAGTCAGTTGAATTTGTTGTCTCCTAGTCAGAAATTCACCACTCAGCTTTGCGGGAGTACATCTTCATTGCTGTTTGTACTAGATCTGAGAATTTCCCGATCGCGAATTCAACCGCTCACAAAAAAGTCTAGCTAGTCCTATTTGTGAAAATATATGGCACATACAGTACTCTTTGTACTTGCCCGAAGGATTTAAAGTACTGGCAAGAACACTGATTTTGTGATTACATGAATTGCAGGAATGGTATTTAAATCATAGTTCACTCTGACTTCATGTTGGTTTTAATAAAAGCACGAAAATAAGAGAAAAATTACTTGAACCTTCCAGAACCTTCAATGAAGGATAAAGTAGTTCAGACTGTACACACAGTTTTGATCGGTCACATCACACACAAAATTTGAAATCCAATAATCTTCCCCATTGTTGTCTTTGGAGGGAAAGAGTATAGTGGGCATCATAAATCTGTCCATTTTAACTCAAATATCACAAATTACTGGTAGGAGCCTTTGTTGCTTACAGGTCTTTTAAAAATAGTTTTTATTTTGCTGCATCACCTTTGGCAAGACATTAATCTACATTTGCCACACTCCACCCAGGTGAAGTTAATGGGTACCTGGTAGGGAGAAATTCCTTGAATGCTTAACCCTTTCAGGACAGGAATTATTTAAGTGCTAATTGATCACATTTTTTGCTTCAAATTGGCAACAATAATATCTTTTTTTGCTACATGGTTCCATTAAGGTGTAATGCCTTTGAAAAAATAAACTTGGTTAGGAATTTTGTCGAAAAGTTGGAAGAATTGCCAATTTTGATGAAAAACAATGATTTTAAACCTTTCAATCTGTTGCCAATTTAAGGATTTTAAAGCTTACATGTATTCTCATTTTTAAAATTCCTGGCATCAAACGCAATATGGTTATGCAACAAAAATGGACATAGTGTGTGCAGAAATTTTTGCTCTTTCTACTCATGCATCTGGTATATTTTTTAAGGCTCTTAATCAAAAGTTATTGATCTAAACCACTAAACCACAAAATGTGGTCAGTTGTCTTGAAAAGGTTAAGCGCCTTATCATGGTTGCTCAAGCTGGGGTAATAGTATGATTGCAGGGCCCTCAGGGAGAACAGTATATAAATTTACTGATGAGGCTACCCTACGTAAACCAGACATACATGTAGTATTAATAATATTAGGTTTTTAGTCAGTTTGCCAAGTCGTGTCAGAATGAGGCCTGAGCTGAACATTTCGTCATAGCCCGCGATGTTATCTGCTGTTATCTGCTGTTAACTGTTGACTCAACTTGACTGTTTGGAACTTTGTTTGTAAAATGCAATTAATAGGATTACAGCGATTTTCTCTCTCTCTCTCTCTTTCTCCTTTCTCTTTTTTTTGTTTGTTGAAATACACTCAGGTCATCATTGACAAAAACTTTGGAAGGAAAGAAGACCAGAGATATACCTCTAAAGAGTCTATGAAGGGTATCACACAAGAACAAGAAGAAGATGCTCTGGTAAGTCATGTTACTGCAAGAGATCAGGGGGGCGTTTCATCAAGTGTCTTGTCGGTGATTTTTACCAACAGATTTGCTCTCAGCCAATCAGATGCAAGGATTTCAGTAGCTTATAACAGTTATTGCAACTTGTCATTGATGACAAGCTTTATGAAACAGGGCCCAGGAAGATGCTTCTGATAATGGAAGGAGACGTTTCTCAGACATATGCTCAGGCAGCAGTAAGCCAGTTCGTAATTACTATTTTCCCATGTGCAGATAAAGGTCATTGGACCGAGTACAATAGACCTTTATATGCTCTCATTGTTTACGCACCACGATGCTCGCACTAGTATGATTTTACTTAAAGAAGTAGCGCGTTGACCAAAACAAATGCACGTGCGCGTACAAATTAGAGTCATTTCACGGTCATTTGTGCCATGTACTAGTTACGAACAGGCTTATTGCTCCACGTTCAATATTTTACACTAACCCTTTCAAGACAATTGACCACATTTTGTGGTTTGGCTCAATAACATTTGATTCAGAGCTCTAAAAAATATACCAGATGCATGAGTAGAAAGAGCAAAAATTTCTGCACATCCTATGTCCACTTTTGTTGCATGACCAAATTGCGTTTGATGCCAGGAATTTTAAAAACAAGAATAAGCTTTAAAATCCTTAAATTGGCAACACATTGAGAGGTTCAAAATCATTGTTATTTGTCAAAATTGGCAATTTTTTCAAGTTTTCGATAATGGTTTTAAGAATGTATGTTGTTTTCAAAGGCATTACATTTTATTAGAACCATGTAGCACTACGAGAAAAATATTATTGTTGCCAATTTGAAGAACAAAATGTGATCAATTTTGCCCTTAAATAATTCCTGTCCTGAAAGAGCTAACTGAATCCTTAAAGGGAAGGTTGAGTTCTGGGAAAGGTAACAAATTATTTGTGAGCTTTCTCATTCTTTTTATGTTAGTTTGGAAGATTTTGATAGTATAAATGTCCCCTGAAAAGGATTGCTCTTCAAAATATGACAAGAAACGGCTGAAATGTTTGGGCCGAACATATGTGTGTAGTACCATGTACACATTTCTATGTGCAGTGCATGTGACTCTTAGCAGGAGTGAGTCAATTTCCTATCATTTTGGTGATTCCAAGACCTTACAGCATACACCAATTCTTATGTGCTATATAATCAACCTTTTCCATTTGCTTTGAGTTTCTTTCACAATTCAATTTCATGACCAGAACTCATCTTTAACTTCATCCCTGGTCCAAAATCCAAATACTATACTTAATAAAAACTAATCCTTCACCTCACCTAAAGCCCATTTGCACCCTGTCTTTGATAAAGTAAAGCACAGGGCAATTGTCGCAGAAGCAAACATGGGTGCACTATAAAGTGTCATATACATGTAGTTTTTTTTTACAATAATGATCATAACACTAACACCGTACATTAGCAAACTTGGGTTCTGGTAATGATGCCAAAATTGGAAAGAATGTGTAAAAAATGTAATTCAGAGATAATTTGGGTGTGCAGTTGTAGAATCTCTCAAAAATCCTTTTTACTTTCCATTTATTACAGGACACTATGGATGACAGTCCACCAGAAGTGCCTTCAGACTCGGATTGGGAAGGAGATGGTGGGTCAAATGAAGCTTTGGAACCTGACGCATCCCCTCCAGAGGAAGGCGTTGAACACATTCTAACGCAAATGGCAAATCAAGAGAAGGGGAGCATCAAGAAGAGGGCTAGAGAAGAGGATATGGGCGAACCAAGCACCAATGAGGCATCAGTTCCAGCAAAGACTACTCCAGGTGACATCCAGGTGGTTTTAAAGAAGCAGAAGAAGAAGAAAAAGAAAAAGAAAAAGCAGAGAGAGAAGTACACCGTACAGAATGCAGATCAAATCAAGGAGCGGAAGGATAAGCGGACGAAGGGGAAGGCAGGTCATTTGGATGAGAATGGAGAACCACGGGCAGTGAAGACGCTGAAGCCATTTTGTGTTGTTTGCCATTTGCACTGCAAAACCAGGGTCGTCTATCGGGCGCATCTGGCTGAAGCACACAATATCTTTGCCAGCAGAGAGGATGCAGAGAAAGCCAGAGAGAAAATGAAGGAAAAAGTAAAGGATTGCGAGGTGAATGGGTCAGATGAACAGAGAGACAAAGTCTCTGATGAACAGAGAGACCAGGCTTCCGACGAACAACAAGCTCAGCCAAAGTGTTCCCTTGAGAATGTGGAAAGTGCAGTCATCAAATGTGATTTTTGTGAGACCTATGTCCTTGATGAAAACACTTTAGAAAAGCATATGAGAGCTCACTGCGGTAACCCTGGTATCAAATGTGACATATGCCGGGAGGGTATCCGACTGTGGGAAAACTCCATGATGGAGGAGTTGAAAGATCTGGCTGAGCGAATGCTTTCCAGGGACAGGAGGCCTCAGGATGTGGATTGTCATCCCGGTAAGTCCGTCCCGAGAAAATACCCCAATTCCAGAGTCGTCTCGACCTGCTACGAATGCAACGATCAGTTTTACCACAGTTCCCACATGGGGAATCACTATTCGAAAGCGCATGTAAGCATCACGTGTAAAGAATGCAATACTGTCCTGCCAAACATGGCTGCCCTGGCTACGCACAGCTTCCAGAACCACAGACCAGGAATCTTCCGCTGCCAGTGGTGCCCGAGACGATTCCATGACCGAGGGAAGTTTAACTATCACCTTGCTGGTCACATGGGGCAGTACAGGTGCCCTGGGTGTGGAAGAAACTTTGTTGAGAAGCCGTCCCTCATGTACCACATCAAGAAATATGAGAAATATCCATCGCACTTCCAGGGGCGCCAGACAACTGCACAAGAGATTTCTGTTGAGAAGCCATTTTTAACTGATGGTGTCACAGATCACCAGAATAGGTTACTCACTGTCATGGTTTGTGATCTGTGCAATGCCTCATTTGTCAATAAAGGCAATTACACCAGGCATATGAACACAGTCCATCCTGGACATGAAGGTCAATCAATGGACAACTCGTATATCTGTGATACTTGCGGTAATGTATTCTGGTCCAAGACTAACTTGATGACACACATGAAAATACATAACAAAAAGTTTCCTTGCCTTTATCCAGGTTGCACCAAGAGGTTTTGGGCACCGGGGATGATGAAAAAGCACTTTCATACTCATGAGGGCCAGCCCACATATTACTGCGAGGATTGCGGAAAGACATTCCAGAATTCAGGGTCACTACGGTTCCACAAGAGAACTCATACAAGCAGAATGAGCAAATGTGAGATCTGCCTCCAGGAATTCAAGGGTCGTTCCAACCTGGCCAACCACATGCAAGAGGCCCACAACCAAGAGCTCCATTTCACATGTGGCGTCTGCCAGAAGCAGTTCGCTTCCAGGCAACGCCTCCTGAGCCATGCCAAGGTCCACAATGAGCACCTGAATGACTTTGTCTGTGAAAAGTGCACCTGTTCCTTCCCCGAAGGACATCTCCTGTTGCGGCACATGCGCATTCACACTAAGACCTACAAATGTAATTTTTGCCCCAAAGACTTCGGCAGTACTGACGCTTTAAAAAGCCACCATCTCAAAGAACATGCTGCGCCTGCGCAAGCGGCCCCAACCGCTGTCCGGGACTTTAATGGTGAAGGTATAAAGATTGAGTTGCAAGATGGCGAGGGCGTTGTGATCGTGGAATATCCTGCTGATGATCAGGAAGCAACGGATAGAGCCATTGCAGCCATTGTGTCTGAGTTACAAGGCTAGGAAAGGCCTAGATAATCGGTGATTTAGTTTTTCAACATCAGTATAAAGGAGGTACGTTTATGTGATCTGAAACAAGGCAGCAAGAAGAGTTGGTGCCACTCAAAGCTTTATTTGTGTCACCCTTGGATTTGAGAGGACTGTTAAATGGCAAACAAGCATGCATAATTTGTAAATCCATGAGATGTATCTCATACACAGATTGTTGAAAAAAAAAAATCAACATTCAATCCTTTTATGAATGCCAGTATTTTTACCACATCTAGTTAAAGATTTAAATACAATTCACTCACTTTTGAGCTTCTTTTAGACAATTTTGCAAAGCAACCAATTCCCTTTGAGGTTATCTTGAGTTCTGATGACTTTCTTTCTTAGAGATAATTATTAGCTAAACTACTGAAATTCTGACATTTCTGTCAGGCAATAGATCTTTCTTTGCTAACTACTAATGGCTATTTGACATTTTCAACTAAAATTGTCCAGAAGGTACATGTATAATTTTTTTTTTATAGTATACAAATATACAGGGCCCGAGGAAATCTAGTGCGATCTATGGGGTCGGTCGAAGTGACTACAGTCGTCTATTTCCTCGAGGGGCGAGAGCCCCGAGAGAAATAGACGATTGACTGTAGTCGCTGAGACCGACCCCATAGATCGCACTAGATTTCCGAATAAAGGCCCTGTATATTTGTTTTATATCCCTCATCAACAATTAAATATATTTGGATTTAACTTTGATCTAGATATGGCAAATTAATGTTAGATGGTATAAATCTCGCGTTGTTAAATCTATATACGGTTAGAGCAAAACACAGTGGACGCTAACTAACTTAGAATAGATTGACGCGATTGATAGTCGCTGAGCCTGAGACCGACCCGGCGTAGATCGAAGTAAATTTCAGAATAAAGGCCCTTACATTAATTTTCTTTTATAGGCCTCTAACTTTTAGGACTAGGTTGTCTATAACATCAAGTTAATTTTAATCCTGTTATAAAGTGTTAAAGGGTAGTACTAGATCTAGATCTATACCGTAACGTAATCGGTGAAATTCCGAAAGTGAAAAGTATAGATCTAGACTATGGCTAGTTATGAACTGCACAGGCACAGTTAGATTAAATAAATAAAAAATAATTTAATACTAGGCTAGGCTAGGCCTAAGTTAGTCTTCGGGTCGGCTAGTATTTAATTAATGTTAGAGTCTGGTAGGCTAACGTTAAATAGATATATATTTAGGTCTAACTTTGTTACTAGGTCTAGGCCTAAATAAAAAGTAACACAGAACAGTATTAACAAACAGTTAAAAAGGGTCAAACGACATAATTATTTATGACAGTTTACACTCAAATGAAATTTTACCTGATATAACCGAACACGGTAGATAAAGTTTACCTGATAACTGAATATAGGCTACTTCATTTGTTTCCAATCCTGGTTTGTTTTTGGTCCTCGTCAATTAAAATCATTTTTTTTTTCCTTTCAACGGACACTAGGCTAGACATAGGTCGCCATGTTTTGATTTCGACTGATGACGTGCGCGTTACGACGCGCATTATAGCTAGTACGATTGCGCATGTTGAGAAACAGCTGATCTAGATCTACTGACCTACATCCAATTACATTTACATAACCAACACGTCGTGTGTCCGGACAGGTCACTTTTAAACAGTAAATCGAACACAATTTCATGCAAATTGTCAAGAATCTTTGACAAGATAGGTTGACAGAATTATTCATTGCAAATATTTACTGGGCTTAGTGTTACTTCATGCATATTTTGCAAAATTGACGGCTATTTTTTGTTCAGTGTCCGCCCCCAACCCCCTCACTTTTCTTTATATGGATTTATGAAAATTCTCGGGCTCGGCGTAGTTTCACTGGTGCCCGCGCCGTCCCATCGCGGGAGTTACCCGAGGGAGACTACTGGCTGCTCGCCGTACGCGTCAAGAGAAATGATTCTAGGGAGCAAGGGGCAGTCGGAGGCATGATAGTAAAAAAACTATCATACTCTGAAAAGTTTGACGTCACTAAACCTATTTTTCTCCCGGAGTAATTTCTTTTTCTGGTAGAATTATGATTAATCACATGAAGTGCTCTCGACCAATCCAAGAGCAAGAAATTTTTAATGAGGGATATAATAGTGAATATTCAGTGAATCTCTAGAATTTCATTTTCTAGCATTACCAGAACTAAAGATATCCTGTAACAAATGAGGATTTGCTAGTCTGTTCCACTCTGTAAAAACGCATGGGGAAAGACATGCCCGAGATTCTGCTTAGACACCTTATATTACAGATGCCTGTCGAAGTAGGTGCATTGGTGACAGTAAAAAAAAAATTGTACATGTTAGCGGTGAGCAAATTAGGCTTGGAAAGCTTCGAAAGAACTCTGTTAAAAAAAAACAATACAACACACAAATATTAGTGCAAGGGAATCTTGCTTTAACATCTGCAAATCCCAAAACAGCTTCCACCAACAAAAAGATGATTTTTCCCCTGATCAATGGCTAAATGTAGTCACTTAGTATTAATTTTGCTATGTACAATTTATGTTATCTGACGTAATTCAAATTTCCAATGTACTTTCCAAAGTTGATTGAAATACTCTTTTTGTTTTTAAGATTTGTCTACCTGTCATGTGCCTTTCACAAAGTGACATTTCTATTAAAGTACATGTATTAGTGAATAGAAATAGCTTAGAATGTGTTTGGTGATGTACTTCTATTATTTTAGGGGTGGTATTGTGGTAAGTTGAAATATTACATGAAATTCTAATTACAGTGGAAACTCAGTATAAAGAAGTCTGATATAACAATATTCCTGATATAACAAGGTAATATTCTAGTCCCAGCTCTTTATATTCTATTGTTTTCTTAACCCGATATAACGAGATTCCTGCTATAACAAGGTAATTTTGATGGTCCCAAGGACCTCGTTATAACTGAGTTTCCACTATATTGTTGATACAGTGTCCCTCATAATAACAAACTTCTTAGGACCAAAGTAATGTTCTGTTGACAGGATGTTACATGTATATCAAGGAATAGAAAATAATACAAAACAAAAACATGGGACTGTCAAAATGACTTTGTCAATGATAAAAGTTAGGGATAAGTGTTAGTTACAATGCAATTCAACTGTATTTTTTTAAACATGTTAAAATAGCCCTAAGGCTGGATTCAGCATTTGAAGATGGTTGGAACAAAGAGGAGAAATTGTCTGCTAAATGCCAGAAGGGCATTAAATATAAAGTTGAGTTCTGGTCATGTAATAACGTGAAAAAAAAACTGTCTGGAAGCAATTGGGAAAGGTTAATTATATAGTACATAGGAATTGGTGTATGCTGTAAGGATCTGGAATCACCAAATTGAGAAGAAATTGACTCAATCACGCCGAGAGTCACATGTGCTCTACACAGAAATATATGGGACAACACACACACACATGTGGAATGAATGTTCGGCCTGGACATTTCAGCTGTTTCTTGTCATATTTCGAATACGAGGGCAGTCGAAGTGCAATCCTTTCCAGGGGGACATTTTTGCTATGATGTTCTTCCAAAATGACACAAAGAGAATGAGAAAGCTCACAAATGATTTTTACATTTCCCAGAACTCATCTTTCTCTTCAACTCCAGTACAACTCATTTAAAAGAGTTAACCCTCTTCTAACTCTCAGACAATATTGTGTATGTATGTGGACATGTAGTATCAGTACATGTTAGGCCCTGGAGTTGAATATACTCCCCTCCCCCCCCCCACCCCCGAAAAAATAAGTGGGGGAATACACTACCGTACATGTTTGAATTTTCAGTGACTAATACAGTGGAAACTCGTTATAAAGAGCTCCGATATACAGTGGAACCTCGTTATAAAGAACACTGTTAAAACAAGGTGATTTTTCCAGTCCCACTTCTTTGTATTACATGTGTATATTGTTTTTTAGCCCTGATATAACAAGGTTTCGATATAAAGAGGTAATTTCCTTGGTCCCATCAAGCTTGTTATACAGAGGTTCCACTGTATAACAAGATTCCTGATATAACAAGGTAATTTTGCTGGTCCCTCGTCTTTATGTTCTATTGGTTTTTTTACCATGATATAAGGAGATTCCTTATACATGTATAACAAGGTAATATTCATTGTCCCCAGGTCCTCGACTCCTCCTTATAGCGAGTTTCCACAGTATGTTGAGTTGACGATCATGAAGGACTTCAGTATGGACCTCGTGACAAAATGCTGCCTTCTTCACGACAATATTTACAGTTTACATAAATAGTTTCAACAAATTGCATTTTAATAATATTCCAATATAAATAATACATAATTGACAAAACCTCACCTAATGGTGATGCTCATCCAAACCACAACACAATACATTTGCTTTCAGCCGGTTAGATGGCGCCTTTGCTTTAGGGAGGGCTATCGCAAACAGATTTACAAAGCTTGCAGATTTTACAAGAGCATTTGAAATCTTTTGAGTCAGAGGGGTTTAAAATATTTGTTGATGTTTGTGAATTTGAATTGAATGAATTAGGATTTATTTTCTTAACTTATTGATGTATGCACTTCCTATTTTGTTTTTTTTATTAAGCAAATACTTGTATTATTTGTAAATACAGTTAACGAATCTGTTGGGACCACACAAAATAGTTTGACGTATGCAAAATTGTAGGAAATGTAAATATTTTGCATAGTTCGGTGGAAAAAAAATTGATTTGACTGAGGGAAAGTTCGACTTATGCGACTTCGAGTTATACAAGATTAACTGTATTTACAATACTATTCAACTGTTTCTTAGGCTTAGCCCCCAAATGTCAGTAAATTGTATTCTCTACATTCAAATGTTACATTGAGCTGTGTACATAAATGTACATACATGTTTGGGGAATGAGCCTGATCAGGCTTTTTCCAAATTAATTACTGGTCTTTTTTGTTCTTTTTCAAATTGCTGCGATGTAAATTTTACAATAAAGTATTGAATAAATGGAATAGACCATCATATGTTTTGCTGTTTACTCATTACTTCTCTATGTGCTGGATAGATTACATGTATGTGCAGTGAACAATTGGCTCATATTCAAGGGGTGTGTTGACCCTTCTTAGAAAGTTGGCTAGAGTGGGGGGAAAATATGAAAACATTGCTAAACAGAGAAGCAGATGCGTGAATGTTTGTGATAAATACCGACAGAATAAGAAAGAGTTTGCTTGCTTTTTAAAGAAAAAAAAAAGATGTGATCACTATTCAGAGGGATCTTTTATTGGCCTTTGACAATGTGGTATAGTAATACAGTGGAAACTAAGTATAAAGAGGTCTGATATAACAATATTCCTGATATAAAAAGGTAATATTCTGGTCCCAGCTCTTTATATTCTCTTGTTTTTTAAACCTGATATAACAAGATTCCTGCTATAACAAGGTAATTTTGATGGTCCCAAGGACGTCGTTATACTGAGTTTCCACTGTAATATATAATTTCATACCAAGGAGAACTATCTCATCATTTGTTGTGTGTTTGGAATGAATATTGAATACATGTATCCTATATTTCCATTTTCAAGATAAACAAGTTTTTCCATGATACATAATGGGTAACATACTTTTCCATGTCCTATGCAAAAGATATCTGTTCCAAATATAAAAATTGATAAAAGGTACAGTGGAATCTCATCATAAAGCACACTGTTGTAATAAACAATCGTTATAACCAGGTAATTTTGCTGGTCCTACTCCTTTGTATTTTTTTGTTTGTTTTTTAGCTCTGACATAACAAGGTTTTGATATAACATGGTAATTTCTGTGGTCCCGAAGAGTTTGTTATAACGAGGTTCCACTGTATGAACACATGTATTTCAAGTATTGTGATTACAATACAAAGGGAGATCTACATGATATCTTACATGTCCATTTAAAATTGGCGGTTCCAGTTCTACATATCAATGGTAATCTTGACTTGCAATAATGTGCACCTTTTGGATTCTTTGTTAGACTTCTCTGAAAACATTTACTTTCTATTCCTTATGTTTGGTATTTTCTGCTTCCACTCAAGCCAGCATATCCTATGAAAGGGGGGGGGGTCAGATTTTATGGGGTCAAGTTTTCCTTAATAATTCTCTGACAAGTAAAGAAAAAAAAAAAAAGGTTTCGGTGCAATCCGATAACCTTTTTTATTGGTCAAAAGTTGTCAGGGGGCAGTCTGCCCCCCCCCCCCCCCCCCCCGAGGACGCTAGTGGGCACAAGTCAAAAATATATCTTACAAGACAATATATATGTGTGTGTGTGGGTGTGTGTGTGTGTTGAGATCTAGGAAATACGTTCATGTACTGTATGACTTGTGTAATGGTGAATGATACCTGTACAGACTTTTTTTATCCTTCAGTTTCATAGTAAATGTTGTAGCCTAAAAGAGATATAAGATTATGAGAAAATTGCATGTGAAGACTGGAGAAAGAGAAGGCATAGACCCAAGTTTTCACAAGAAATCATTTGCTTGGAATGTTCAGCAAAGAAATCAAGAATGATATTCAGGTAAACTTCAGTTCCATATATATTTTTTGTTCACATTTAATAGAAAAAAAAGAGGGAAATTAAGTTTCACTGGCACATCAGAAAAGTACATGAATATGACAGATTCCATACATCCGTCAATAACACGATCGAAGGTTGATCGCAAAATTACTGACAGAAATGCACTGGAAACAAAAGCAGGGAGAAGGAGTGAAGCTAGGTGAGAGGGGGGAGACCAGGGGAGCGTTTCATCAAGTGTTTTGTCAGTGATTTTTACCGACAAATTTGCTCTTAGCCAATCAGATGCAAGGATTTCAGTAGCTTATAACAGCTGTAGGTAAAAATCACTGACAAAACACTTGATGAAATGCTCCCCAGATCGCAAATGGAAAGCAGATGAAAGTAGGTGTGTGAAAGCTAGTACAACAAGAATATATGAACAGAGTAAGATAAGAGACAAGAGTAGAAGATGTGGAGAAAACAGCTGTATATTATGTATATATGTATGGCATGAAAGTCCAATCATGTAGCTACATGTAGTGGCATGTACTTGGGCCCCTTACCTAGCTATATAGCTATATACCCCCCCCCCCCCCCCCCCCCGACCCAAAATGGAGAAAAGGAGAGAAAGTGAAAAATAGTTAAATAGGGGAAAAGCAGAAAGGAAAGTAAACTAGGACCCCGCCTTCCAAACCCGTCCCCTAATCAATGCATGGCCCTGATTTTAAAAAAAAAAAAAAATCATTGTTCCAGGGGTGAATCTAGGATTTTATATTACATGTATGCATGGTGGTCCTATATCCGAAAATCAAGCAAAAAGGGTTAGGGAAATATAGGGGGTCAATCCTCCAAATATATTTGACAATTTTTTTTTTAAAACTAAATCCATTTAGATCTATATTGAATAAAAATACAAAAATGAAGATAATTTTAAAACGGATATCATCAGGCAAGAAAAGGAGGGTCCGGCCCACAGAACTCCTAAAGACCTGTGGTCCAGCCCCACGACCCTCGACGCCCCTCCCCCCCCCCCCTCCCTCAGTGATGCTATTGCCCTGTACATTAATGTCTTGACCGACCTACGCCAAATTAATGGGGGGTTGTGGGGGGTTTTTTTAGAAAGTAATCTGAAAACCTGAGGATCGGAGCATTAGCAGATCGGAGCGGAGGTCGAGGTAGGTCGAGGCGAGGCGATATAAGATTACCGATTACATCTGTGAGCAATCGATCGCGCCAATTCACCGCAAATCCAATCAACCACGAACTGCAAAATGACTAAAATGTGCTATATTGGTAAGAAAATAACTATTTGTATCGTATACTATAATTGTTAGTCAGTATATAATGGTTTTTCTTACATTCTTTTGATATGATTGACGGGAAAGTGTGTGTTTGGATTACATTAACATTTATTTTTCCTTTTACATTATTCGTCGAGTCCCGCGGTGCGTGTACATTTGTATCGTGTAGTCCCACAAGCCGGGATTTTTGTTACTCCTATTTTCTCTGTGACTCTGTCATCTGTCTGATTTTTAAATTACAAATTGAAATCGAATTATAGGCAGAAAATGATTCCAACACTTTTCATTATCTCTTCCATGAAATTATATATTTCTTATGAAACATACAGCAGAGTTTTGAGACTTGAGGTTTTGGGACAAATGGCAAATGTTAACGATATTAAAGTTAAACAAAAATTATTTTATTAATTTATTAATGAAAAATTAAAAGAGAAATGTAATTAATGTTAGATCTATCATCTACATCATTAACTCGATTATGGCCTTGTCCCATACCTCAGGTTTCGGCTGTCGCTGCACTGTATAAATGGCACGCGCATGTGTCTGGTCCCCTATTCTCGCACTCACGGGACCATCACTACTACTCTAGATCTAGATCTATATGAATGCGGGCTAACTCGGCACTAGGGCGAAGTCGGCCCTACTGGAAATTCGAGGCCGAGTTAGCCCGGAGAGGTTGAATCGATCATGAAATACCAATCCATAAAGTTTCATTTTGATTACTAAATACTAGCCAAGAATCGGGCCAAGAATACGATTTTAAACCGTTCTCTTGATAGAATTGTATAAAATACTTATTTTGAAGTTCATCTTGCAATTTTCTAGAGCTAATATCATCATATGAAAGTGACATTTTAGGCAGTTTAATCACAATTCACAGCTCGCATTCGCAATCGCCGTGCGTTACACTCACTGACTCACTGACTGGCCATGGGTTTGGTACTCGGACTTGATGAATGAATTACTGCAAAATTCTGTAGATATTAATGATGTCTGTATTAAACATAAACTGAAACTAACAACCGTTCATTTGATTATATTAATATTACTTCCATAAATTCTTGATGGATAACATTTTTTTACCGACTGTGAGGTTTTGCAATATGTGTGTCCGACTCATCGCTCCGAGTCCATGCAAACACAGTGCACGCTACGCACGGCCGGCGATTGCGAGCTGTGTCGTGTGATTAAACTGTCTAAAATGTTACTTTTACATCATGTTACATCAAGAAAATTGCAAGATTATCATCTAACTGAGTATTTCATACAATTCTGTAAAAAAGAATGGTTAATAAACGTATTCTTATCTAGTAATCACAACAAAACTTTACACATTGGTATTTCATGATCGATTTAAACCCTCCGGGCTAACTCGGCCTCACTTTTCCCGTAGTGCATCACCTTTACCGTGAGCCAGCTTGTCTCATCTCCTCTTCACCATAGCTTTAGAATATTAAAACCCCATTTTTTACCCTAGAATTAAAAAATATCGGGGGGAAAATGTGAAATATTAATTTTAATGGTTACCGGTAGGTTGAATGTTGTCGAACGACGCCCCGAAAAAGCCTTCGCTGTGCTCGTAGACCCGGAAGTGTCCCGTAATATCATCGACCTACAGTCAATCAATTTTCAGATCCTCCATACGTTAGACAAGACCGCTACTAGCATACGGGCCTCACACTCATTGATTGTGCGTCTTCAGCATGCATGAAGTAGTGGTCTTGTCTAACATATGGTCGATCTGAAAATTGCGTGAGTGACTGTAGGTCGATGATATTACAGGACACTTCCGGGTCTACGAGCGCAGTGAAGGCTTTTTCGGGGCGTCGTTCGGACAACATTCAACCTACCGGTAACCATTAAAATTAATATTTCACTTTTTTTTCCAATATTTTTTAATTCTAGGGTAAAAAATGGGGTTTTAATATTCTAAAGCTATGGCGAAGAGGAGATGAGAGAAGCTGGCTCATGGTAAAGGTGATTTTCAGGAGGTTCTTTAGACTCTAAAATGTCTGCTCTATTGCAGAGCGAGATTAAAAAACCAGGCTCTGTGAAGAATAGCATCAGCTTTTGTTTTTTTTACTCTTCAAAGAGCCTTCCAGGCTAGTCACGACCTTTAAGTTGAAGAGGTAAAAACGCCAATATAATCTGCAAAATTTTGAGAAAATACTTTCTTCTACATTTTAGAATGATAGAATATCTAATTTCATACCAGATCCTTTGATAGGATCTTTATCATCTTGATCAAGTGAAATTTTCAGGCTGTTTTTGATCGGTGATCTTGCTCCTCTCCTGCACACATATGGGCAAGTTATCACACACTTGTCTATGGGAGGCGATTGCTCACGGTATGAAGGTACAGAGTGCGAGGTTATATCCAATAACCTCGCATACATGTAAGTGTGAGTGCTATTCTCGGGTGATTCTCCAGGCAGGGTTTGCCGATGGGTCGTCCATCACTACAGTTCATCATGTGTACCCAGACGTTGTGTATCTGGACAGGTCACTTTTAAACAGTAAATCGATCAACTTTTCATGCAAATTGTCGCAAATCTTTCACAGGATAGGTTGAAAATCATGTGAATTGCAAATATTCACTGATTTTAGTGTTACTTGATGCATATTTTTTATAAAATCTAACGGCAAAATTGATAAGCTAATTTAGTGTCCTGACACACAACCCCCCATCCTACATGTACATGGCAGTAATGGTTCGTCAAAATCAAGAAATGGTGCGTCATAAAGCTGAGATAGAAAAATCTTTCAAGACACCTTAATATATTCATTGAAATGCACTTTTTTTTTTTATTTGCCTCAGTGAAGTAAGAGGAAAACACATTTAATCGATCAGGGCACTTTTGCTGACTCTTTGTTTTCCTAGTACTGCAAAGCTTCATTTTCTGAATCTGAAGAACAACACAGCTCAACAGCTCCACACTCCTGTGGAGTAAAACTAGTCGTAGTGTTTGTGCGCAAGAAATACTAAAATGAAATACATTAGTTTTAAATTCTTTTCACTACAATTGATCTCTCGTTTCTTTGTACCAAATTTTCCCATTTATATTTCCAAAGGTTGAAGGATGCTATCTCGTGTCAGTTGAGATATATTTTTATAATCCATGACAGTTGAGTGTTAATAATACTTCAGTAGCAGCATGTTTCTTTTTTGTTGAGTCTGGACTTTACTGACCTAGGTCATACTACTACAAACACAAAGTATGTTTTCCCATGCATGCTAACATTTGTTACTTTTTTCTCCTTCCAGTTTTCCGACTTGTGAGATGATAGCTCAGCAAAGCTCCATGAAGTGAATTCTTCTGAGTGAGATGGAGCAGGAGGCCCCATCAAATCTTTTGGTAAGTGATTTCATCTTCAAATTCTTGTTTTTTAACTGAACTTAAGCAAATCTGAAAATGAATGCTCTAGACTACATGATAGCAATGTGATTTCCATCAAGTTTTTGTAGATATTTTTAAAAAACTTTTGCAGACAAACTTCTTACTAGGGGTGGTATTCTTAAAATTGTTGTAACTTTTGTTGTAACTTTTGTTGTGTCTTCCAGAGATAATACAGTGCTAATATTGTCTTAAGTTGGTATTCTGAGAATTGTTTAAGCGGAATATTATCTCTCTAAAGGACCGCCTTCATATTATCTTTGACATGCCCATTTTTACTTTACCAATCAAGATGGATTTTATGTGGGTAGGTCAACCAATAGGAGCACCCCTTAAGTCAAACATGAGGATGCAGTTTGCACATATATCAATTTTGGGCGTAGTTATTAAATTAAACGTTTTATAATGTGTCATGCGCTATTAGACGCAATTAATTAACAAAATGGCTCAGCCCCTCTTTTGCTCGAACCAAGTCACATATTGATGTAAGATCATCGAATCCCACCTGTAATATCTTCAAAATGTCTCCTCTATGAGATCTTGAATCACACACAGTCTCCATCCTGCTATTCGGGCATGTCCTGTCTGATTCTGAGATAGAAAAATTGCCAAGATCATGAGATACAACAGCTACATTTGTAGAAGCTGTTGTAAGTTTTGTTGTAAGATACAGCAAAAGATGAAATCATTTTCAGAATACCGATTATCTCATGATATTATCTTCAGCACGCATATGTAAATTAGGATCATGCGCAGAGTAAACATAAAAGTTACAACAATTTATTCAGAATACCAATTTTGTTACAATGGTGAAGATAAAAGAATATTAGAGACAAAACAGTTTTCTGAATACCAATTTTGTTATAATGGTGAAGATACAACAATATTAGAGATTAAACAGTTTTCAGAATACCACCCCAGGACATAACACCCTTGGTGCTAATACCATGTGTGGGGAGTTTCAGAAAATAAAAACCAAGTGTAGATTATCCCCAACAAGGGTACCCACAAGGGTAAAAAATATGTCAGTGGATACTATCAAGGTTGTTTTGGTTCTTCCAAACCACCACCCTGAAATGCCATGAGGTCGTAGTTGCCGACAAGTTGCTCCATTGTCAATTCGTAACAATAATGAAATTCCTTGTATCCCAACCCTGGAACCCACACTGTACCTACTTAGGCTAATCATTACTTAAAACCCAAATCAGCTTTCCCTTATTTGATGGAAAATCACCAAATCAACTTTAATGAAAAGCACAAAATCAAGCAAATGCCCCCAGAGCAAAAATATGGATCAACTGTAATTGATGTTTTACATGTAAGTGTGTTTTACATTAGATATGTTTTCCATCTTCACCCCCTACAAACACCAGGCTAGGCTGCTAGTCAACGAAGCAGCCGGCCTGTCGTTCACAGCTCTTGCCCGTAAGCTTCAACTCTCTCACAACGGTCGACTGGTGGCAGTCTTCGGTGCAGCTGAAGGTCAGCAGACGCTCAAGGTCATCCATGATAAGCCCTACCTGTGCACGCTCTGCGGGGCTTGCTTTACACACACCACACAACTCAGATGCCATGCTCAGGCTAAGCACAATTACATGGAGAATATGTCCTCAGGAGGTAATTATCCCTTTGCCTATAGAAACTGGGTGGCTCCTGTCTTACGCCTGGGGCCTTGATTGACGCTGACACCTCAGTCACACCGACAAGACCAACAACAGGGCCCTGTTTCACAAAACTTGTTATTAATAACAACTGCCTCATTTCTATTACAAATGTACTCTCAGCCAATCAGATTCAAGGATTTCAGTGGCTTATAACAATCATTGTAACTTGTTCTTGATAACAAGTTTTATGAAACGGGGGCCCTGATGGAACAAAGCATTACATTATACCAAACAGCCAAGAATCAGTTGATTCAAAATCGGTTTGGAGGCGTGTTAGCAGTATGACTGAGGTATAAAAGAGGTAACTCCACTCACCCCCCCCCCCCCTCTCGAAAAAAGGAAAATAAATGACAAAATGTGAACAAGGGACCTATGGTGTAATAAGAATACAGGGTTCAAATCCCTACCACAGCTCTAATGTCCTTCATCAAGATATCAAGCTACATTTGCCACTCTTGATCAAGGTGAGGTAACTACCTTTCAGGGTTATTTTTTGAACGCTCAGTGCACTAATGTTTGCTAGAGAGAAAGTTGGGGTAATAATTTTCAAAGCTTTTTGGAAGTGCATAGGGATGTTTTATAATGATATGAATAGAGATTTTAAAAGAATGGAATATCATTGTTATTAGTATTATTGTTTTTTATGTTCCCGTGCAGGTGGAAGCATTGGTCTTGAGAGAGACCTTGACATAAGCAGTCCAGGTCCTGGATCAAGTGTTGGGCCAAGACGAAAATCGACAGAACCTAATTACTCTGACACCTACGACACCAAGTTAAACTCTGAAAGTAGCGAACTCCTGAAGAGTGCATTGACCGGGGGTGATTCGTCATTTCCTGAGGTGGACTTGAAAAAGGTGAAGAAAGAATTTGCAGCGTTGAGTGATGGAGAGGTGGAGGCGGATAGGGAAGGCTGTACAGGAGACCTCCCAGAGTGCACCCACTGCTCAAAGAGCTTCGTTGGCCAGAAGAACCTGGAAGCCCATGACATCAAGCATTGTGGAAAAGAGATGCACAAGTGTTCCGCGTGCAGAATGGCATATGTCCCCAGCGCCAAAGGCACAAGCACCAGCGAGGATCAGCCAGAAGACCCAGTGAATCAGCAGTACCTGATGAACTCTGAGGGTTCCAACTTTACTCATAATAATGACGAAGGGGAAGGCACCAATGTGGATGTTGAGCTAGAGGATGGACAGGGCATCGATTGTGTCCTTTGTGGAGAGACCTTCGGCATCCTGCAACACATCATCACGCACATCCATGCATATACCTCATTCCCGTGCACATTTTGCGACAGCGAGTTCCCATCCATGCGAGACCTTGGCTGGCACTGTAAGCAGAAGCACGACCTACTGTTGGTTCGTTGTCCATTCTGCTCACGTGGCTTCAGGGAGTACTCCCATCTTGCATTCCACATGAGGGAGCACAAGGGCCACCTGTTTTGCAAGATATGCAAGGTGCAGTGTCTTTCCCGAACAAGCTACACCACACACATGGAGATTCATGACCTCAATACATTGGACTTGGATCTGTCGGCAGATGATATAGATGATGAAAGCGATGAGATGAGTGAGGGCAGCTCACAGAAGGAAAAAGAGAAGCACACCTGTCACATTTGTTCCAAGCCTTTCAATTCCTTTTATTCCATATTCCACCACATGAGGAGAGAACACCCAATGGAATCTCTTCCCTCCTACAACCAGGATCTCATCAAACGCAGATTTGTCTGCAAGAAGTGCGGCTTTGCCTTCCGCCGGAAAGACACCTTAGAGAGGCATGAGTTGATCCACAAGAGAGGTGACTACCCACGACGAAGGCCTCCTTCCAAACCCATCATCAAGCCGAGACCCGGCAACATCATGTGCACGATATGTAATCGAGCATTCTTGCGGGCTACAAACCTTGAGGCTCATATGGAGGAGGCACATCCAGAAGAGTGTGATGATGCCGTCAAAGGCAAGAAGAAATACTGCTGTGACCTGTGTGGCAAATTACTCATGAGTCAGAAGAGTCTGGATCGTCATATCCTGGTGCACCAAGAGCCAAAGTTCACCTGCCCTATTTGCGACAAGAAGCTGAAGCATGCTGAAACCCTGAAGACGCACATGCGCACCCACACGGGGGAAAAGCCTTACAACTGTGACATTTGCAAGCAGTCCTTCGCTCAGCGCTCTACATACGTCCAGCACATGTGTATTCATTCTGGAGACCGGCCTCACGAGTGCGATGTCTGCAACAAGAAGTTTATCCGGAGGACAGAGCTCAGACTGCATCAGGCAAAGCACTCCAACCTTCGCTTGTTCCCCTGTAACTACTGCAGCAAGACTTTTAAAACAGAGAAACATCGCAAGGTTCACGAGACACAGCTGCATTCAGCAAAAGCGCAGTCCTACATGTGCGAGAAGTGTGGGAAGTCGTTCACGTGGGCGTCAGGTCTGAAGGCTCATGCTTGCAGTCATCTGGGGGATGCTCCTTACAAGTGCCAGGAATGTGACAAGGGGTTTTCCCAACCTCTTTTCTTGAAGAGGCACATGCATGTTCACACAAAGCCATTCAAGTGTGAACAGTGCTATGAAGGATTCAAGAACAAGGCAGATCTTAAGAACCATACATCCCAGGTGCATGGATCAGGCACTACCAGCAACCAGACACAGAGTATTGTACCAAGTCAAGTCCAGGAGTTGATTTCCGATCATAGCTGGAAGCCCAACAAGATGGTGATGGACATGACAGTGGACCCAAACAGCCCCCTCGCAAACCCGATGTCTGTTCCTGGCCCTGGCCCTGGCCCTGGCCCTGGCCCTGGTCCTGGTCCTGGTCAACATGCAGTTTCAAGCCAACTTCAACAACCCACCCTCCAAGGCCAGTCCTCCCATTCACCTCAAGTCCAGGTGTCGATGCCTGCCCCTGTCCAAGGTTCTATCCCACGCCATGCCCATATCGCCACGCAAGGTCAAATGCAAGGTCAAATGACAGGTCAAATGCCAGCCTCCCTCACAAACCAGGTCCACGCTTCTAGTCAAGGTCAAGGACAAAGCCAAGGGCTTGTCCGGATGTCCCACAACAGTCGAATTCCAATGTCACTGCCAAATCAAGCCTCTATGTCACTTCCAAATCAAGTTACAGCATCTCACCCGAATCAAGTTTCAATGCCTCACTCAAACCAAATTCCCATGTCCCTTTCCAATCATAACCCAATGTCTCATCCCAACCAAGGTGGATCAATATCCATCTCCAACCAATCCCCAATGCACCGGATGTCGTATTCAATGTCGGGTCCAAATCAGATGCAGCCATCGCTCTCCAATCAACTCCCTCTGTCCCACCCAAACCAAGTCCTGTCATCGGGTCCACACCGAGCCCAGGTCCCAAACCGAGCACCAATGTCCCTTCCGCATCAAGGCCAGGCTTCTCTTCCAGGGCAGGTCCAAGCCCCATTATCTGGTCCAGGTCCAGGCCTTAGCCAGCCTCATCATCACTATCTCCCAGATCCGATGATGCAAGATAGGAACATGTTTGCAGAGCAGCAATACCAGGTCCAGGACTCGACAAACCAAGCCATAGCAGCTATGCTTAATCATATGTCTACACTGTAACACAAAATTATGCTTGTAAGAATTATGGTTGCTACATCAGGAATTTATTTTTGGACAGTAAGTATAATTATATTTTAATTACCGGTACTGTAAAAGTGTTATTAATTATTATGCAATGATTCTTTTTCTTTTATTGTCATCTTACCACAAAAAAATGTGGGTTTTTTTCTTTTTTTAGTATGGACACTGCTTGGTCAAGACTGCTTCATCAACTGCACTTGATATAGATTGTGCTATAAACTAAAAAGTATCAAGAGAACTTTGATTTCTTTCAAAAATGCTCAAAAGTTACCGGTTTCATATTACATGTATCGTACGACCATGGAACATAACATGTGATGTCATTGCTGCCATGCATAACATGTGTTGTAGATTTTTTTAATTACTAACAACTCAGACCAACATGAAAAATGATTTATGAATTGAAAATTCCATATTTTTGTTTTCGTTTTTATTTCATTCAAGTTCGTACTGGCAGGTTAACATTTATTTTCATTTTATTTAAATTTTTTTTTTTTTTCTTCTTTTTTTTTTTTGAATACCTGTACAGGTATACATGAACTTGTATTAAACATTTATGTTATTGTTACAGTAACTTGTACCAGACAAGTGACACTTGTATTCAAATTTGAAGACTCTCCTGAGCTTGGATGATTATATTACTACTTTGGTTCCTTGTTAGGTTAAGCATACCTTTAAAAAAAGGTTGCTATGAACCTTTTAAAAGATTGTTGTACAAAATGTATGACAACTTAGACCTACTAATATGGTCTTTGAGAGGAGTATGTCCAAATTTTCTTTTTGTGACGGAAGTAAGCATTCACTGATCTTGACCAAAACGTATTCCAGTAGAGATCTCTGCCGTTATTGAAGTTTCTATCAGGTTTTAGTCATTTAGATAAATGCATGATCATTCAGGCGTGGTATTTGTACATTTCATGACAACAGACTTTTGAACTAGGCCAGTAATTACATAAAATTATCGTTATGCCTGTAAAAATACCACACCAGAAAGTAGTGTGCCCTTAGCATTAATTTGAAGCACATGTATAAAATCAAATATTTCTTGTACTTAAAATTCATTGATGGTATAGACTCTTATCACATGTACAAGCGAATAAATAAATAAGTATATGGGGTTGGACATGAAGGCAACGGGAAGGCAACGGGGTATCATTTTCTGTGTCATATCAACTCGAAAGACGGGTAGGAATTTATTTATTTGCTTGTCCAAGTAAACTTTGCATTATTTATTTTATGTGTTAAATGAATGTAGCACCCCTGATTATTTGAAGGGGAGAAAAATTTGTAAAACTGAATACTTTTGAAAAATATCGTTAAAGAAAATCACCTATTTTTTTAAAGTAGAAAACAGCCAACCCTGTACTCAGTACAATGGAACTTGTTCTAACAAATTCCTTGGGAACAAGGAAATTACCTCTTTATATTGAAACATTGTTACATATATATCAGGCCTAAAAAACAACAACAATAGAATACAAAGAAGTGGGACCGGCAAAATTCCCTTGTTATAATGAGAGTTTGTTATAACAGTGTTCTTTATAACGAGGTTCCACTGTATTGTTTGTTTGGTAAATGCTCTTATTACTCTCAGAGAGAACATATCACTTGATTTTTGCTTCTTCCTTTTTGTTTTCTAATCATGCTGTCCAAACACTTACGACACAATTTGTATCATAGATACAAAACTTTTAAAAAGTCCCTTCACGATGCTTTTTTCTCAAGTATGCCAACTCATAGAGAAAGATTAACATGAATTTTAGGAGATAGGCTACTAATGAATGGCATGGCTGATATTTTGAGTAAGTATGGTATTTACGGAAAGCAATATCTAAGATCCGTTTTAGTTTTTCCATGTCTCCTTTAAGGGCTATTCACATTTGTCTGATAACGTTATCGAGATTTTTTCATTAAAGGTACGCCCGAGAGCTGCCCTACTGTTAACACACAAGCATACTCACACATACTCGCTATAGTAGGGTGTACCTTTAATTGAAAATCTCGTTATCGCTTTCGTTAGTGAACAAAATGTGACCAGCCCTTTACATGTAGTTTGACAGCAATCCTCTCTTTTCTCACAAGGTTATATACAGTGGAACCTCGTTATAACAAACTCCTTGGGAGCAATAAAATTATCTCTTTATATCGAAACCATGTTATATCAGGGCTAAAAAAAATTCAGAACACAAAGAAGTGGGACTAGCAAAATTCCCTTGTTATAATGAGAGTTTGTTATAACAGTGTTCTTTACAACGAGGTTCCACTGTAGATGACTAGTGTATTATGGCTGAATATATATGCAGGAGGAGTTTGAACCTCCTTTTTCAAATTACAGTGGTTCTTTTCTTCAAATAAATCAAATTTATTCCTGTAATTTAGCATAAATTTTCTTTGAAATGTATAAAATGCTGTGATTCAAGGAATAATGATATGTGTTTTGTGCGTCACCTGCAGAGAAAGTTACAAGGGTGTTGGCTGTTAGTGTAAAAGTATACCAGTTAACCCACTGACAACGAGAACCGGTTGGTCCCTGTATTACGCCTATGGGGATGAGAGAATTCAGGAGTCAACGGGTTAAATCCCTTTTGGCTGTCTGCAAATGATATGAAATACATGTATAATTGTATTCATGCTTGTGCATACATCATTTCAAGTTATTTGATGGTCAAACAATAAAGCAAAATATTGCAAATTTCACCTAGCATTCCAATGAAATAGGTACAGACATCAGATAAATGCATGATCTTTTTTTTAATTAGAAAAATGACAAAAATGCCTTTTTGTATTCATAGGTAAAGTGGAACAATGAATTTATGAATGATTTGTTGGGGGAAAAAAAGGCTGAAATACACTGATCAACATGTCCAGTAAATGTATGTAATCATATACAAATTAATTGTAGATTTATTTGAATATATGATTGTCCATTCTGATTGTAAGATTCAAGAATATGTAAACACATTCGGGACTAGGTTTTTAATTGATCTGTATCTTTTCTTGGAAGTGACAACACCGCCATTTATCGTGGTTGATTGAAAAGGATTGTATTTGAAGAAAAAAATATATAATGTACAAAAACTATGTCCTGATGTTGAAGTATTGCCAATTTGGTTTGGAAAGACACCGATATTCAGCTATTCATTGTGTTGCCGATTCAAAGATTTTAATGCTTGCATACTAGCCAACAAGTGATGTGTTCAAAATGCAACAGATATTGGCATGCATTATGCAGAAAAACTTTGCCCTTTCTGATCATGAAGCGGTTATGTTTTTGAGGCCTTTAAAGTTATATAACCACACCACAAAAATGTAACCTTTTTTTTTCATGAATGGGTTGAATTGCTACTTGAAGGAAAAGCCCTTCATTTTGAATGTAGGGGAATTATAGTAAAAATACTGTACAGTGTACTTCACAAAAAAATGAAGTTGTGCATATAAATTCCCGACACGATATTCCCAGTGTTTCAAAATCAGCTTGTGAAATATTTCAATGTTTCAATTCAGAAGTTCTTAAACCTTTTTAAACATCTCCATGAGGCAGAATTTTAGGTATTTTTTTATATTGCACCACAAATATTGACAAATTTGTTGGTAATTCTTAAAATAAGTCAGTACTAGAGTGTTTTTATTTTCGTAGAATGTTGCTTGCCCACTGAATCATCTTTTTAAAATTTTGTAAATTTTACAGAAGTGCATGCACTGAGACTTGTATTTTTTAAAAACAAAAATTGAAATCATGGCCAAATGTTTTTGAACAATGAAATTGATTCCATATACAGTGTTTGTATATTTTACTTGTGAATAACTGCCTGATGATGTAAATGAGGAGTTGTAAATGTAAATTCAAAGAGAATGGAGCAGATTGTATTCATGAATTATTCATCATAATTTAGATCATAGCGCAAAATGTAGTTACATAGCAATAATGAATATTTGTGATATTTGTTGCTTTGTATTCTTAGTATAGTGATAAATGTCTTGTCTAATAACGTTCATGTTTAGTCCATGTAATTAATGTATATTCCATTTTTGAACCAGCTTTTGATGATGTCCATATTTCAGGTATGACTATAAGTCATGTAAATTTTTTTTGTATTCTGTAAATAATGTTACGGCTGATGTACTTTTTCACTAAAAGTAGAACGATGTATTACGTGTATGTACATGTATTTGTAGTAGACCTCTAGGGCTGAAACTGTAATGTGATAATAAACTGATGCCATAGACTTGAAAAGTGTCATTTGATGTTTTACCTTTTCGCAAAATCCCCTCCTGTTAAGTTTAAAACACAGTGGGACCTTGTACAGTGGAACTTTGTTATAAAGAACACTGCTATAACAGACTCTCATTATAACAAGGTGATTTTTCCGTTCCCACTTCTTTGTATTCTATTGTTTTTTAGCCCTGATGTAACAAGGTTTCAATATAAAGAGGTGATTTCTGTGGTCCCTAGGAGTTTGTTATAAGGAGGACCTTGGGACCATGAAAATTGCCTTGTTATATCAGGAATCTCCTTATATCAGGGTAAAAGAACAAAAGAACATAAAGACTTGGGACCAGCAAAATTACCTTGTTATATCAGGAATCTTGTTATATCAGAGCTCTTTATACATGTATAGCGAGTTTCCACTGTGTCAGCAATAGCATTCATGGTGTAGAAACTTAATTGTAGATAGAGTTTTCAGGGTATTCTTTGATCGAATTCATGTTGTAACCCTGAAAACCAACTTTACCTACAGTTCAAAAAAATATTTTGTTGTAGCAAACGTTTGTTATATCAGGACCTATGAACAATAGAATATATAAAGAGGTGGGACCTGCAAAATTACATTGCTATAACGAGAGTTTTGTTATACCGGTAAACAGTGTTCGTAATAACAAGGCTCCACTGTATTCTAAACAACTTGTAACCCAGGGTCTTCAGTTATTTGACACTGGGTAGCAATAGGTCGTACAGAATGACGAGTGTGTGATGTACAGTGGTAGATGTCTGTGCCCCATTGCATAGAACTTTAATTTAACTCTGCTATCGATGGTAATTACCGTGGTAACATCACTTAACAGCCAATCAAAATCAAGGTTTCCATGGGAGTTACCATTGATGGCAAAGTTACCGTTAATGGTAAGTTTTATGCCACGGGGCCCAGATGTTATTGCTGATTGCAAACAGATTTCATGGCCTGTGTGTGTCAAAAACTTGTAACCTACATGTACTTAGGAACTTTAAATAATTTTGAAAAGATTATCGGAACAAATATCCATACAACGCTCATCATTCAACGGTTGTATGATGCTCCCCGTCACTGATGTACACTAACAGAATACTAACGTTTAAAGGGAAGGTCGAATTCTGGGAAAGGTGAAAAATAATGTGAGCTTTCTCATTCCTTTTATGTCAGTTTGGAAGAACATAGTAGAAAAGTCCCCTGAAAAGGATTGCTCTTCAAACACGCTCATGTTCATGGTCAACCTTTCCCAATTTCTTTGAGAAAGTTTCTTCACAATGTAATTGCATGACCGAACTCTACTTTATCTTTAACCCTAGATCAAACCGTAAACCTAACCTAAAACCCATTTGTACAAGCTTATCTGAAGATAAGCTTGTACTCCACAATAGCTTTTACGGGTAAATAGGCTTCAATGGGTTTTGTGTGTATTAGCAGGCTATGGTCCATTCTAGATCATTCATACATGAGAGGAAAATATTTCAAAATAAATTATTCAAAATTTTACTTTCAACTCTGAAACCTCAAATTTGTAGCATAGTAAGAGTTGAAGAGTCCCTGAATCAGGTAATCTAGCAAATTTAAGAGAATTAAATCTTGCCTAGAGCAATTTTGTTGTCTGTTTTTGACTACTGCAACAGTGAATGTTTGACACAGTCCCACATAGGCAAGGGCCTGTGAGTGCCTAAAACGCTATTGCAGCTCCAACCCTAACCCTGTACACATGTATAACTTTGACAAATAAGGCCCAGAGCAATTGTCACCAGGGGCATGTAACATAAAGAGATACAATCAATCTTACGATCAATTGTAACTCTTTAGTACATGGTTTGCCATAGACTTACCATTGATTCCAATCATAAGATTGATTTCTCTCTTTATGTTACAGGCCCCAGAACTTATATTGAAGCACCCATCCATCATAACTCTTTTTCATCTCTCTTCCAGTTTCCTTGCTCGTTCTATTCTCTTCCGAACATTTCTCCTTTGATCTGTCAAATTTTCGGTCTCCCTATTTCATCTACCTCTTCCAGGTTCCTTCTAAAACTTTCATTTTTTTCCTTTTTTACTTCTTGCTCCCTTCTCTTCTTTGCATTCTCTTTCCTATCCTCTTTCACCTCTCATTTTACCATCTTCCTCACTCTGTTCCAATTTCCTTCAAAACTATACCTAGCACAAAAAGTTAGGAAATTCTGCTTCAGTCGATTATACATGTATTTCTTTAACCCTTTCAAGACAATTGACCACATTTTGTGGTTTGGCTCAATAACTTGTGATTCAGAGCCCTGAAAAATATACCAGATACATGAGGAGAAAAAGCAAAAATTTCTGCACACACTATGTCCATTTTTGTTACATGACAATATTGCGTTTGATCCCAGGAATTTTAAAAAGGAGAATAAGCTTTAAAATCCTTAAATTGGCAACTCATTGAGAGGTTCAAAATCATTTTTTTTATCGAAATTGGCAACTTTTTCAACTTTTCGCCAATTCTTTTAACCATGTATATTGTTTTCAAAGACATTACCCCTTATTACAGTCTTGTAGCACTAAAAGAAAAATATCATTGTTGCCAATTTGAAGAACAAAATGTGATCAATTTAGCCCTTAAATAATTCCTGTCCTGAAAGGGTTAAAATGAGAACAATATAGGTCATATCGAGCATCATTTTAAAGCTTGGATAATTCCCTATCAAACCATAACATACTTGATATTCATAATATCATGCAAACATCTTTGTCAAGTGCTAATAACAAATGGGGCAGAATAAACCACCACATCATTTTGCAACTTTTCTCCTCTGACCCCTGCCCCATTAACTCAACCTGCACATGCCCCTTGTAGCAAATCATATCAAATATGGTAAGGTTGGATAGAGAATTTTTCAAGCTTTAAGATGATACCAAACATGACGAATATTATTCTAATGCTACAGAAATATTATCGATCAAAGTCGAGTTTCTTTACTTTTTGTGCTGGGTATACAAGTACAGTCAAACCTGCTTTAGTGACCACCTGTATAGAAAGACCACCTGTCTATAAAGACCATAATTTTGTTTCCCTTGAAAAGTGTTTCTCATTGAAACATGTATTATTGGAACCTGTACATAAAGACCACCTGCTCATAAAGACCGCTTTTGTTGTCTCCCTTGAGTGGTCTTTATAGACAGGTTTCACTGTATTTAAATTTCTTCCTGTAATTCTCATCCTTCTTTCTCCTATCTTCTGTCATATCTCTTGTCCTGTAATTTCATCTCTGTACCACTTTTTTTACTTTTCTTTCCAATTCCTTAAGCTTCCTCGTCCTTTTTCTCCTCACTTTATTTCAACCACACCCTCTCCCCAAGGGGGGCATATCTCACTGAGACCTGTACATCATCCGCGTAAATCACTTTCTGAAAAGCACCCTAAACCGGGAGTGCAGTAGGAGTCTCTGATTTTATGCGGATCTTCTACTTACATGTATCATCTCTGAATTTGATACCCTTTTTCGAAGCAAGTTTGAGGAAAATCTGATAATAGATAGTAAACTTGTGATCGATCAAACACAAAGTGGCAAACTCGGGATGAACTTCCCCTTTAAAAGCGAACTGAGAAAAACCACAAATGTAACAAGCGGTGAATTCTTGAACAACAAAATTATTATACAATTCATGAAGTAATCTTGCATAAGCAAATCATTCAAGGAAATGTAATACATGTACATGTATATACAAGTAGCAACAAAGAGCAAATTTCTAGTCTGAATTGTGCTGATATAACAGAGAATGAACAAGAACCTCTTTTGGTGCTTTCATTAATACTGGTACAGTTTTGTAAAACGCTGATGACCTTTCCTTTTTACTTTTTTTCTTTTCTTTTTTTTTTTTTTTTTTTTCTTGTAAGAACATTTTCAGAATATTGTGCCCCCTCCCTCACAAAATCCTGGATCCGCCACTGGTGCAAAATGCTTGTCCAGGGCCCCCGTTTCATAAAACTTGTTATTAGTAACAACTGCCACATTTCGAAGACAAATTTGCTCTCAGCCAATCAAATGCAAGGATTTCAGTAGCTTATAACAGATATTGCAACTTGTTACTGATAACAGGTTTGATGAAACAGGGCCCAGGAAGGTGAATCCTGGAGAAATATGTTGTAACTTGTTTTCCCTGGTGATACAAGTATGCATAAGAACACGGTAGCAAGATGGTAAGGATGGAACAATCTCGTGGATTCCCTTTGATATTACCAGCACTGTAGTACGTACAAATAAATTTCCTATAATTCGACCAGATAATTACATTAACAGAAAAGTCCACTCTGCTATTCAGTTGATTTGAATAAAAGCAGAAAGATGAAAGAAACAAATCAGTGAAAGACTGAGCAAAATCAGTCCAAATATGAGAAAGTTATGAATTTACAGTTGTATTCTAATCAATCGAACAAAAATTCGCAACTCAGTGACATACATGTACATGTACATGTATCTTTTGAGCTTCTCTCCCATTTGGTCAGTACAGAAAATTGCATAAATTTTCATTTTCTTAGTTGTTGATGAAAGAAGGCATTTGTTTCACACAGGTTGTTGGAAGAAAAAACATGTGAATGATTATATCCAGGTTGCATGTATGATTAAATATTTTCTTTTAAAAAAGTGGAACTTTATTATTTTTTAGTACCTGTTGGGCAAATGCGTGAGGACTTCACAAGATACGTCACTGAGTTGCCAATTTGTGTTTGATTGATTACGACTTCAAAAAAACCCTAACTTTCTTATTTCTTATCGGATTTTGTTCAAACTTTCATTGATCTGTTTCTGTAAGTTTTTCCCCCTTCTTTTAAAACCAACTTGATATCAGGGTGGACATCCCCTTTAATTATCCCTTGTTACACACTGTACAGTGTGTAAGAGCAGTGTGTAAGAATAAACATTAGAGATGTCTATTCTTACATTCTCAAATAAATCAACAGACAATCCATCAACTTCAAATCAATTTCAAAATGTCAAATAATGGTCAGTATTCTCAAAAGTGGCCTATGAAGTTAAGCCTGGCTTAACTTAAAGGGACTGAGAAGTCGCCAATTGTGGTGTTTTGGAGCTTGGCCCGGCTCAGGTAATATTCAGGAATCTCCGTACATCTTCGGTTAACGAGCATGCAATTGCAGTGATACACATTCGACCAAAGAAAGATGAACTGAACAACCATACTGACAAACTACCCCACCCTCCACGGCAATTTTGTTCGCTGTTCCAAGATTGTTGTTATGCACGGCCTTGCAATAGGGGCAAGCGAATGAAATTGATCGTACATCGATATCGAGAGGTGGCTCCCTTTTAAGCCACTGCTTTATGAAAGGCCATTCGTCAACCCCTGTATAAATTACTTTATTTAAGTAAAAAAATAAAGAAACAAAATTATTTTCGAGCATGAAATGAGAATCTTAACTCAATTCTATTGTATCGGTTTTGTATTTGCATTTAGTCCCAGAACTATGGTGATTTTGTAGAATTAAAAGAGGGTGACATTTGGCTCTCCATAATTCAGTAGCCTAAATCTACACACTTAAGCAGGAGCTTAAAGGTATCGTACAGTAGTGGGAAAGGTGGCGCTTTGGATATTTAACTACTTTGTCAGCTGGAATGGAAATTATTACTTATACTGTTGTGAAATGATTAATTTCGAACATAGGTGACGTTGGTTTGAAGAAAAATGGTTTAGAAAAGGCTAAAATATCCAAAAAACATAAACATCGAATTACAAGCGCGGTACCGCGCTTGTAATTTGATGTGAAAACAGCGTGTGTAACAAGTGTGTGCGAACCGCTATGCACTGTTGAGCCGGGAGCGTCGGGGTAGGTGGTCCTTAGCGAGGGTATAAGGTAACCGTTGATATTCGATCATTTGAATTATTTTACTGAAAATCACCGGCAATCATGAATAGAATACCGAATTATCTCACTCATGTATCTTTTTATTGAAGCCAAACAATATGAGAATATATTTGAGCAGTTTCATGCCAACTTTCATTTTGCTACCACTACTGTTTATTACCTTTAAAGTTAATGTAGGCGCCTTTCAAGAATATCGACCAGTATCTTTAAAGGGGAAGTCTATAATCAAAATCAGTTTGGTTTTATTATAAGCAGAAAATTGAGAGACACAAATCAGTGAATGCTTGAAGTACTAGATCTTTTTCACAGAGGGAGTTAATCTTCCCCGTACTGTATCGCAGATTCAGCTCCAGATACAAATAACCGAAGTCTTCCTCATCGCTGATTTTGGCTCGTTGCATCGCTTAATTTCGGCAGGTAAGATGAAAATTTGTACTTACATTTCAAGAAAATTACTGTAACTATCCAGCAGGCACTTTAATTTCACGACCTGACGACTATGTCGATGAAAAAAAATGGAATTTCTTCGCCGAGCCAATCTTCCCTGTACTGTATCGGCGATTCAAATAACTCTAACGCACGGCTGCAAATGCGCCAAATTATATGAATATTCATGTACACACGGCACATTTCCAATGATCGGCCATGTCTGCAATGCAGCTGATCTGCGCGCTTCAGCTATATGGAACTGAAAACCCCGGTTTTCCCAGGTCATCTTCATGCTATTCAACAATTTTAAATGAAAGGGGCTCTTAAAACATGAATATTCATATTCATATAATGCTGCGCATGCGAATAGTCATTTGAATCGCCAACACCGAAATGAAGCGATGCAACCAGCCAAACTGGCAGCGAGGAAGACTTCGGTATTTGTACCGTTTGCAGCGTTGGAGCTCCCTGGAGTTAAGAGGCAATGTGAAATCGCATGCTTAATAATATATCTAGGGAACATGTAAAATGAAATATTTTCTTCTGAAAAAAATGAAGAATTTAATCGATTTAAAGAGGTCCTCAAAGGATATAGCACATAGTTGCATCTGATCGATTACAACTTTTTTAAAAAATTACTTTTTTCTCCTTTATCAGATCGTTCTCAAACTTTGTTCTCAAACTTGTTTGATCATCTGTTTCTCTCAATTTCTGCTTTCAATAAAAGCGATCTATTTTCTGCGTGGACATCCCCTGCAAACAATTTTCTCAAAACTGTCAAAGACGTATTAACAGAAAAATCTAACACCTTCGCAACTATGTCCAAATGTTGAATAATTCCATAAGCTTATCAAGAAGAAATAAGTCCATGTACACTCCTTTTATCTTCTTAAAGGCTATCCTATCTCCCTGAAGCAGTATGGAAGTCATAACTGTTCAACTTCTTTCATTGTTTGGAATGGATGCAGCTTTCTCTGACTCAAGTTGGGCAGTTCTATCGGGCTCCACAATTCCCTGTCGCTGTGAGCTGGACGAAGCAGTGGCGAAAATCTTCATACGAAACCTCGGGACAGGTTCCAAAATGCCATGCACTCTGAACAGGTGCCGTCGTCTCCCTCCCTTCTGGGCAAAGACCTCATCACAGTGGGCACAACGGAACGGTTTGATGTGCGTCCGCAGATGCGATTCCAGCGAGAACTTGTCAACGAAGGACGCTTCACAAAAATTGCACTGGAACGGGCGGACGCTGCTGTGGGTGTTCCAATGGCTCTTTAATCCTGTGACGGTGGCAAAACTTTTGCCACATACCTCACACTGGTGCATGCACTCCCCAGTGTGCATGCTATATTCGTGGAGACGTCTTCGTCTGCTTTCTAGGAATCCCTTTCCACAGAAACGACACTTGAACGGAAGCACACCCAGATGGCGTATTCTGTGGCTTTTCAGTAATGAGGAGCTTCTAAACTTTTTCCCACATAGGTCACAGATATATTCAAGATCCATCTGATGGGATGAGGCACCAACATTCAAGTTCTTGTCGCCGTGAAATGTCTTCGAACAACGAGGAGAAGCAGATCGATGTATCTTCATGTGCGTTTTCAAGGAAGTACTATTACTGTAAAACTTGCCACACTGATCACAAACGAGGGGAGTAGTTTTCTCCTTCAGCTGCATATCCACGCCTTCGTCTGGGTGCCATCGAGACATATGTTTATAGTAGGCATGTTTCCGGACAAAGTCCAATTTGCATATAGGACATGTGATGGGCTGTGGACCTTCAGCTCGTTTATCTTTGGAACCAGGGCAGTAATTTGCTGTATGGAGGTCCAAAGTGTTCAGTGTCATGAAACTCTTGTCACAGACATTACACTTGAACAGCCCAAGATGGCCTTCCAAGTGATAGTGTAGTTTCCCGGCAGTGTGGAATGCTTGAGTGCAATGGGTGCAACGGAAAACTCCTCTTCTCTTATGTTCCTGCAAACTGTGTGATATCAGTGCTGTCAACGATGGAACCACTGTAGAACAGTCTCTGCACGTGAGAGAGTGATGTGCACGGTGATAATGGTTCATGGCATGAGCACGAAAGAAGAACTGCTCACCACATTCATAACAGCTAGAAACAAACGGGGGATAAGCCTTTATTCGCCTGGATCTAGGAATGGATTTGTTCTGACCGTCTGGTTGTTGTTCCCTGTCCTCTGCGGGGGGTGCATCTTTGTCCTCTGCTTTGGGGAGAACTCCTTCTCCAGTATCATCATCCTCAACTGATCTACTGTAACGGCTGGTTGGTCCTGTCCAACTCCAACTACCATCGTTACTGAAAGTTATTCGATCCCATCCTGAACCTTGGTCATCATCCTCAATCTCCTGAAGTTTGCTGGAGAGAGCTTGCAATTCCTCACATCTGTCATTGTCCCACAGTTCTATGGCACCCACGCACAAGTGGCACTTGATTCCCTTTGCAGCACCACAATGGCTGCCCAGATGTCCCTGCAGTACATCCGGGTCATAGGAGCAAGATGTGCAGTGAGGGCATTTATGCAGTACAGGTTCTGGTCTGGTTTGATCGACCTTGAGGCTATTATCATCTCCCTGGAGCTGATCTAGATGCTTGGACTTAAAGGTTGAGGCCTCCTTGACATTCCGGAACAGACAGTGTACCTTTGTGGAGTGCATGTAACGCTGTGCCATGCTGTCACATTTGAAGCCACATATCGAACACTTCGGTCTGTACTTCCGCCTTTTTCTCTTTCCACTCCCCTCCTCTTCCGTCATGGCAAGATCCTCATCAGATGGTAAGGACCCTTCTGGATCAACACAAGATGTAGATTTAGTAGGCAATCCACTCACAGCACGCACATTTTTCCTCCTTGGTTTCCGCTTTTCAAAATCTGCTTTTCTAACACAGGTTATCAATTCAGAAGGCAATTCATCTACAGCATGTACATTCTTTTGGCTTGAATTCTGCATTTCTATTACATCATCTGCTTCTTTCTTCCTTCCCAGAGCCTGTAATAAGAGAGAGGCTATGCCTAGTTCAGAACTCTTGGCAGATGTTACACTGTTCTCACCCCCTCGATGAACTTTGTTACTGTTCCCGGTGTTCCTGGTGTTTTTGGTACCCCTTTTTGCTTTCACTGATAGTTTCACCTTTTTTTCCACTTGAGTAACTTTTCCCTTGTCTGCAATTTTTTCCTTGGGTGCAACCTTTTTCTTGTGTGCAACTTTTTTGGAGGATGCAACTTTTTCCTTGGTGGCAACTTTTTCCTTGGGTTCAACTTTTTCTTTGTGTGCCACCTTCAGCTCGGGTGCAACCTTTTCATTGTGTACAACCTGTTCTTTGTGTGCAAATTTTTCCTGGGTTGCAACTTTTCCCTTGTGTGTAACCTTTTCAGAAGCAGGCAGAGTATCCTTTAGTGTGCAAATGTTGCAAGGGTGATGACAAGGAGACTTCAGGGTGTCTTCCCCTGGCAGAGACAGCTCTTTTAAGAAGCACGATTCAAGAATGCTGCTCTGGTCAACTCTCGACTTGGTTATGATGATCTGCATTAATTGGGAGAGAAAAGGAAACAAACACAGACTTCGTAACTGAACAAGCACTTACTTCTATGACATTTGCTCTAGGCAAACATGTAAGGTTACGCCTACAGCTGGATACTGGTGGATGGAAGTGCATAGGACTAAATGGCAATTAACTTACCGGTACTCCCCTTGCACAAACCCATGCTCCTATCATGCTCACTGAAATAATGCACATTAAGCAATAAAAGTCATGTTTGCAAACCATGGAAAAGCAGCAAAACAGAAGCATTATTTTTATGGGCAACCTTTCAGAAATTCCACATCATGCAGTAAATCAAGTGGCCTTTGACAATATGTCCATGGACTGAACATGATAGGATAATGCAGTGTCTGCATTACACTGTTAATAAACCACGGATCTGCCAAAAATGTGCTTAGTAATCATGGGGATAATAGCAGCATTAAAATCAATACATCATTTTATTGCAGTTCCATTCAAAAGAATCCTATAACGCTGCTATTATGCACACTTGGGGAGTTCATGAAAGGGGTCAGGAACTTTGTGTGACACATGCTCCGGCGACAATTGCTTCACATCAATTTCGTACACTAAACCAAATTCTAAACTTCAACCCTGGACCAAACACTATACCTTACCCCAACACGAACCCTAAACCAAGTTTTCATGTAAAATCCAATTGCCACTCTATCCCTGATCCTAAATCTTTGACAAACTAAACCCAAGCAATTTTCGCCGGAGCATACATGTGGCAGCAGCCTCAGGAATGCTAAATCATCTCACCTCGTTCCCTCTCCCTCCGTTCTGCATCTTCTCCTCCTCCTCATAACCATGGACATCCTTGCCATGCTGCTTGAGCGAAGCAGCGTGGGTGAAGGTCCAGCCACACAGAGGACACATGTAGGGTACATGGTCATTCAGCAGGACCCGCAGCGTCAGCCCATCCTTGCTGATTGTCACCACCACCTTGTCTACCTGCGAATCTTTGACTGGACGTTCATGTGAGCCTTTGACTGGCTGTTCCTGCGAGTCTTTGACTGCACATTCTGAAGATCTGCTTACAAGCTGACCATCGTTTGGAGGATGATGACCACTTTCTGGAAGGCCGCCTTCTGTCTGCTGTATTTGACGACCTTGGTCTTTCTTCACACTTTTGCGTCTACATCCTTCCTCGTCTTGTTCAATTTTTCTTTTGGTTGTAGACGAGTTTGGTTGCACCTGAGGATCCATCGTGTTTCATCCCGGACTTGGCCTGCTAGTCTGACCTGGACACCTGGGAATGAAGGAGAGGGTCACATTGAACATCAGTCAATTGAATGATTAAATGCTTGCAATTAATCAATTTTAAAAGAAAAATTATTTGCAAGATAGATCTACTTGCCCAGTTAGACAGTAAATTTTTATTCTAGATTCTTTTGAAAGCAAAAAAAAAAAAACCCAGAGAAACAGGGTGAGGAAAGTTTGGGGAGGGGGTGGGGGAATGGACATGTGACAGACAGATCTATAATTAACAGGATATATACATGTATGTTTAAAAAGTAGTGTTAGATGAACAGTCTTAATCAAACTCAAAGGTTGATGTTAATCTAAAATATAGCCAGAGCATGATGTATTACTCATTAGTAATGTTACTTGTTAGATACCTAACTGTACTTACATGTATGGCTAGAGCGCCCAGTCTGTGCAGCGCCCTTGTCTGCACACATGCGTAACTAAATAACTGCACAATTCTGGTCAACAAACACAAACTTTTCGTCTTTAGTTTACATGTATATAGCCAAGAATTTGCATGCAAAAAACATTTCAAAAATGTGTAGTCGGTTTGCACAGCAGATCGATAGGTCCGCTTCTGCCTCTAAGTGAAGATCTGCCCATACCCAAATAAGAGGCTAACGAACGAGAGACAGAATTTTCAGGCTATGGGAGCCATTGGCATTGCCTGGTTTTGCAATGTCAAAATTGCACAGCTGTGCTGCAAGACTATCTCAGCAACACCAAGTAATAGTGGTCGTATTGACCACTAAGCGGGACGAATGCAAAAATACTACTCATTTCTATCACATGTACATGTATTAAAGGTAAGGGAAGAAAAATAAGATATATATTTCATATACTTCCTTTCAAATTCAGCTCTTAAAAATCTCACTCCTACCTTAAATGGCAGTTAGGAAGAACTTCTGATATTTTCAGCAAAATCCAAAGTCAAAATCATGTCCAAAACCAAGGACATCCCCGCCGATTTTTTTCGCGATCGCATGTTGTTTTCTAAACCGAAAATTCTGTCTCTTGTTCGTTAGCCTCTTATTTTGGTAGGCCTATCAATCTGCTGTGCAAACCAAATACACATTGACTCACACACTAATAACAGTTTGAATACGGCTGCAAGATTTTCAAATGGAGAATACCTTGGACCCTGAATTACCTGAAAAAGGAGCTTTAAACGGATTATTCAGTCAAAGTGGTAAGTTGAACCGATTCCTTAAAGGGAAACCAAGGTGCAGTTAATCTCCTTCTGAGCTCAACATATATAATGAGAAAATATATTTTACACATATGTCAAGTTCAGGAGGAGACAAGGAGGACCCTGAGAGATAATGGGGAAAATCTGAAAATCTGTGTACAAAACAAATGGAGAGTTGTTCACAAAATCAGCCATTTTGAAGCAATTTTGCCAATTTGAGGATCCCCATAGAAAGTAAAACGAGACTTTTCAAACTTCCATAACTTTCTCATTTTTTAACCAATTTTAATGAAACTTTTTGTAAAGTGCTTCTCTGAATTTTCACTTTCCAATAACATTGATTCTCTCCTTGGGTTTTGGTTTCCTTTAATAGCAAGTTGCTTTGAAAGAAAGAGGAAAAATCAGAGAAGAAGATTGGTGAAAGTTTGAACGAAATCGGACAAGCAATAAGAAAATTATGAATTTTTGAAAGTTGTAATCACTATGGATATGGGAATTTCAAATTGGCCGAATAGGTAATGTCATTGTGATGTACATGTACATGCAGCTGTGGACAACTCACCCATTCGCTCTAACACACAAAAGACTAAAATGTCACTTTTTTTCAAAATGCATTACTTAGTAGGATCTTTTCATTTATGAGGACCTATAACAATATGCTATCTCCAATATATTTTGAGTACTACCCCGAGGGTAAAAGCGCCTCGAAGAAAAACGCAAATAAGTGATATTTTTGTGTACGACAAATGGGAGAGTTGTCCACAAAAATGTCAAAATTGACTAACCAAATTGCCAATTTGAGATTCGCATAGGTGTAGTGATCTCATTTTTCAAACATCTATAACTTTCTTAGTCCTTGTCCGATTTCTTTCAAACTTTCACCATCCTGTTTTTATTTTTCTGCTTTCACACAAATCATCTTATTACCAAGGTTGGATTGCATTTTTAAATAGTAAAGCCCCTAGTCTAGGCCTAACCAATTCAATAATATGTAAATATAAAGTTAGCTCTGATAGATACATGAGGAAAAATCAAGTAATTGCGATTTTTCCAACTACACGTTGGCGTGTAGTCGGTTTGCACAGCAGATCAATAGGCCCGTTTCTGTCTCCGGTCTAAGTGAAGAGCCGACCCTACCGAAATAAGAGGGTAACGAACAAGAGACAGAATTTCTAAGCCTGGGGCCCGGTAGAAAATTACCCGGAACGGCCCGGACTGGTAAAGATGTCAAAATTTTTACCGGGTCCCGGCATGGCCCGAAACCCGGTAAATTTTATGTTTGTTTATATTTTCCTTATGTTTTTATTTTAATACGTTATTGCGCAAAATATGGTGTTTCCTACTTAGCTTCCTGAGCGAGGGAGACGCAAGTTGAGGATCATTTACTTGTGAAAACAAATTTTGGATTTATATCTTTTATTTTATTTTGCGTGCCTCCGCGAGTCTGCGCTACTAATCAGCGTTAATGTTTTCCTAATCATCTACCTGAGCGAGAATTTCGAGAAAGAATGAAGTTGAAGATGATTTAATCATGATTACAACTTATGTTTGTCTTCTTGCTAAGTTACAATCACAATAGTTTATTGATAAATAATTATTAAACATTGAAGATACTGACTTCTAAAAGCTATGAAAGAGTTACGAAGGTGTGAGACCTAAATAACAGACATTCCGCTACTCATTATCAGTGTGTGTTGTGTGTGTAGTGTGTGTATGTCGGACTGCCTGTGTGTGTACAACGCTATTAGTAGCGCACACCTCGTTGTGATCAGCAAGGATCAACAGGAGAGCTTGGAAGAGAGAGAGCGAAAGAGAGATGGCAAGCTGCGAGAGGAATATTCAGAGGGTAGGGACAGAAAATATATACAATTATGTTATTGCTGGTTACTGCATATTCAAATCCAGTGTAATGATATAAAAATAATTGAAACAAATCAATGAAATTTACTCCAGAATGAAAACTCAGTGTTTGAAGAATTAACAAAAATAAATTCACGATAAAGGAAGTAAGTCTAAGAAAAAAAATTAAATGAAAAGAGAGCTTACATGTACATGTCTTTAAAAAAAATTCGCGGCACAAATATATTAATTGTGAAAGTACTTCAGAATTAAGAAATACATGTCGAGTCTTTTAAGAGAAGGAATAATAATGCTAACAATTTTTTTAAGGATTACCGTAAGAGGAAAGAATGAAGAAAAATGTTGGTTACATATCAAAAGTAATGGTCAACCAGTCAAAAATCATCTCACTGAAAAAATATACAATATGGAAGAAACTGAAGTAAAAACCCCTCCAAAATTTGAGGAAACATATATTGTTGACGCCACAGTGACACCACAAAATAATAATTTGAGCTAAGCTACCCATTATCAATCGGAAGAATGAGTTTCGTTCGTTTGGAACCACAGAAAAAACATGGCGCCTACAGGCCATGTGAAAAATACAACAAAAAAAAGGAACATGACGTATAGCGCCACCTCCTGGTTATACCATGCACAGTCATCCAGCAGCCAGCTCGCGAAAACTTGAAAAAGACGAACGGTTTTCATCATTACAGCGCGAATTCAATATGGTTTTCGTCATTATAGTTATGAAATTGAAGCTTGGACTATGATTAGTGATTACCCTGGCCATGTATGTAGAATTTTGATAGTTATTTCATAAAGTGGAATTTTTATATGAAAATCGGACATTTGTGAAAGCTGCACTATACACAATAGACTCTACAGTGCAGTGACATATAGAAGCCATGTACCGGTACAGTGCACGCCTCGGAGTCGACTCCCTTTGGAACCGAGACCTTGCGTCGGAATCGGAATCGGTTCTCTCTAAAAGCAGAACTGCCCAACGGCCCAAGCCTATTATTTACCACTATCAAGTTTTTATTAAAAAGTCATAATTAATACTCATAACGGCTTTACAGCACCAATTATTTACCGGGTTATTTTTACCGGGTTCAGACATTTCACTCAGCATCCCGGACCCGGCCCGATCCCGGCAAAAACCCCCAACCCGCCGGGTTCCGTACGGGTTGACCGGCCCGACACCCAGGCTTAAGAATTTCGGTCAAGTTGTATTGATTCCGCCAATGTTTTAGACTAAACCTGGCCAATAAAATTTTGTCCACAAAGAAATTTGGTATCGTGCGCATACAGCGATGTTTCTGATCGCCCACACGGAAAATCAGGACTTTTTACGTGTGCGCGATCGGGACTGAATGGAAATGTACACAATGACTTGCGATACCACGTTTCACCAGAACTGACAGTAAATTACTGATTTCATTTTTGGAATTATCTTTTCCAACATCGGTGAGTTGAATTTATTGTAGGCCCTAGATCCATTTCATGGATATGTTGGTGTCGGTATTCGTAAATTAAATGCTGATTTTGAGTGAATGTTGGTGACTTTTTGTGCAGTGGTGTTTGTTGAGGTGTATGACTGCCTAGAGTCCACTTATACATGTACATGTACATGTAGGATGGGGCCGGTTGTGAGTCTGGACACTTAACAAAAATTGACCCGTCAAATTTGCCGTCGGATTTAACACTAAAATCGGTGAATATTTGCAATACATGCAATTATCACCTTATCTTGTGAAATATTTCTGACTTTTCATGAAAAGTTGTTCAATTTACTGTTTAAAGGTGGCCTGTCCGGATCAGGCACTGGTCCGGATAACCAACCTGTCCAGCCACACAACGTCTGGGTATACAAGCTTATCTGAAGATAACCTTGTACTGCATAATAGCTTTTACGGGTAAATAGGCTTCAAGTTCAATAGCTTTTGTGTGTATCAGCAGGCCCTTAACCGAAGTCTTCCTCGCCCTTTAGTTTGGTCGGTTGCAACGCTTAATTTCGGCCAGTAAATTGAAAATTTGTACTTACATTTCAAGAGAATTACTGTCACTATCCAGCAGGCACTTTGATTTCACATTTGATGATTATTTTGATGAAAAAAATGGAATTTCCTTGCTGAGCCGATCTTCCCCCATACTGTACCGTTGATTCAAATGACTCTATAGGCTTGGCGAGGAAATTCCATTTTTTCATCGAAATAATCGTCAAATCAAAGTGCCTGGTGGATAGTTACAATAATTCTCTTGAAATATAAGTACAAATTTTCATTTTACCTGCAGAAATTAGGCGATGCGACCAACCAAACTAATGCCATGGGCGAGGAAGATTTTGGTTAGTTGTGCCTGGAGCTCCCACGCTACGCGTGCCTGGAGTTTGCCCTTTTCAAGTCTAACTTTAACTGTTAGTTCATTCATTGACATCTACAAATTACAATAACTACATGAGACTAACAACTTGAGAGGAAAATAATTATTTAAAAATTTCACTTTCAACTCTGAATCCTCAAATTTGTGGCACAGTAAGAGTTGAACATGTTGAGTCCCTGAATCTTAAGATAAGCTTGTAGATCTAGGTCTACATGTATGGCTAGAGTGCCCAAGACTGTGCGGCACCCTTGTCTGTGCACACGCGTAACTGCACGATTCTAATGAAACAAGTCTGCCCCGGCAAGGCCATTTGTGTATAAATTTATGACATATGATAATTCACCAAGTGCCGTTATGCAAGTGTCATCTGAGGAAGATTTGGGAGTGGTGATTGATGATAAGCTGAATTTTGAAGAACATTTTCATACAAAGATCAATAAGGCAAACAGTCCAATGAATTTAATCAGACGAACCTTTGTTTATTTTATAAGGAAAATTTCTCCCTTTTGTACAAATCGCTTTTCTAGGCCCTCAAATAGAGTACGCTCATGCTGTGTGGAGCCCCCACCTAAAGAAACATATCCATGCTTTGGAAAATGTCCAAAGAAGAGCAACTGGATTAGTCCCAGAGTAAAGACAGTTGAATATCCCTACCTTAGCTTTATTATACACTGTAAGTTACAGGAGGGCTCGAGCCGAGGTGATATGATTGCAACTTACAAGATTTTTAATAAATACAATTTTTGATGTAACACCAAATCTTGTATTACAATCCAGAGATCAGACAAGAGGGCATAGTAAGAAATTTTTTATTCCTACTCCTAGGACCAAAACTCAGTGATACAAATTTTTTTTTTTTGTACGAATACGTACATGTAAACCATGGAATAATCTCTCCAACGACACCATTACTGCCCCGAGTGTGCAGTTTTGAAGTAGCTTTGGATAGGTGCTGGAAAAGTGAGCCGATTAAGTACGACTATGAGTCGCCTGCACCAGTAAACAATCCAGCCATCTTAAAAAGGAAGAAGAACTTGGAACTGAATATACAGAGGCGTAGTGCCTGCATTCACTATCTTCCCTGGCCTAGGTATCCCTAGGTATCCCTAGGTAACAAAACAAGCAACCAACACGAACTTATCATCTTTATTATAGCGATAGATACTGATTAAAAAAACGGGACAATGTATTGAAAAGAGGTCTTATTTTAGACATTCTATGCACAGGCCTCAAAATGTTGTCTTTCTTGTCAAAACTCCCGAACTGCGTGTAAAATGAATGAGTGCACAGACATGGGCACCGCTGTTTTTTCAATGTCAAAATGACACGGCCGCCATTTCATGTGAAAATGGCATAGTTCTTGCTCTAATTTTGATGAGATTTTTTGAACACTTACCGTACTTTTCAGAATATCAGAATTCAGAAATAATACGAAAATTGAAATTAAGCATTACATTAGTTAGTGGAATATTAAAGAAATTCTTATTAAATTTTAGGTCAAAGCTTAGCTTAGGCTAAGAAAGATCAGCCTTAGGTGCGCAGACATAGGGCTCCCCACACTCACTCATAGCGACTTTACTATACTTCGTGTGTAGACTCTAGGCAGTCATCCACCTCAACACTTTCAAAACACCACTGCACAAAAGTTACCAACATTCACTCATAATCGGCATTTAATTTACAAAAAATGACACCAACATATACATGAAATACTATAAATTCAACTCACCGATGTTGGAAAAGATAATTCCAAAAATGAAATCCGTAATTTACTGTCACTTCTGGCGAAACGGGGTATCGCAAGTCATCGTGTACATTTCCTGATCGCCGCGAGCGCTGACATCTCGCGCTAAAAAATTCGGTCGTTAAAAGTTTGGTTCCTATCGCGCACACGTAAGTCCCGATTTTCCGTGTGTGCGATCGTAGAGATCGATGTGCACGCGATACCGAGTTTCGTTGTGGACAAAATTTTATTGGCCGATTTAGTCTAAAAACATCGGAAGCTGGAAAACAACATGCGATCGCAAAAAAAATTGGCGGGCATTTCTTAGGTTTTGGACATGATTTTGACTTTGGATATTGCTGGAAATATCAGAAGTTCTTCCTAACATGCCTAACGGCCATTTAAAGTAGGAAACAGATTTTAAAGTGCTGAATTTGAAAGGAAGTATTTTAAACATTTATCTTACTTTTCCCCCCATACCTTAAGTACATGCGATAGAAAATGACTAGAAAGGCTCTGGTGTGCGGCCGCTTAAAGGGAATTTGCTGATTTATCAATCAAAGACTCGCACATAATTCAATACAATCAATTCATAGTCCAAATACTTGCTTACTAAAGTAAATAGAAGGCAAAATTAAAATTATTGACCAATAACGTGGTCAGTAGTGTCCATTTTTCAAAACGGTGCTAGGGGTCCTGTGTGCGGCCGCCTCTACCCCTGTGAGCAGCCGCCCATGATATGTCGGGCATTCAGCATCATATTTGTGACTAAGTGAAAGAAAATTAATATCACATTTCATACATTACATTCCAATACTTTATAAAAATTAATAATATTCTGTTGAAACCCATAAAATCTGTCAAACATGATGATCTATCAAACGCCATGACCAAAAAATGAAAGCAGACTACAATTTCCTACAAAAACCTGCATTTTGTACACGTTTTACACAGGGTGGCTGCTCACCAGACCCACTCAGAAAAATGGCACTGGTGAGCGGCCACCCCCATGCAGCTTTCCCTGTGGTAGTGTAAATAAAAATTTCTGAAGCAAAACATGAACCATCAACTTCATTCTCTTAAATAAACATCGAATTACACATCAAATTGAACAAATAAAGTTTAAGTATTGGTTTAAGTATGTCATAGTCTCTTAACTTAAAAGTTAAGAAACTGCAATTTTTTTGTCGATGACTGGTGGCGTACATTTCTCATGATGTTGAGCGAGATTCAGGATACTTACTGCTTTGGCTGAGTATGTTTTTTGGTGCAATAGAACCTACCTGAGACTGTCCAGGGTAATTTTTGAAGGGATATCAAATTTTTTTTTTTTTTTTCATTTTTTATTCACCGCCGGCTGCTCACAGGGGACCGGCCGCCCACAGGAGCACATACTACTAATACTATTACTATTTTTGCATTCATCCCGCGTAGTGGTCAATATGACCACTATAGACTTATAGTTACGTGGTGTGCCCACACTCGCACTTATGCGAGGTTATAAGTGCCTGAATCAGGTGATCTAGCAAATTTAAGAAAATTGAATCTTGCTTAGGCCTTAGATCTAGAGCAATTTTGTTGTCTGTTTTTGACTGCTGCAACAGTGACTGTTGGACACAGACACAGTCCCACATACATGTAACTAAGTTAGGCAAGGGCCTATGTAAGTGACCAACTGTCACGAGTGCTAGTAGTAGTAGCAGCTCTAGAGTCTAACAAAAGTTACACACGGAGATAAAGCCTCAAGGCTCAACGAGTATCACTGTATGAGTGATCTTACAGTAGGCAGTAGCCCCATCCACCGGGCGCGGGCCCGGGCCGGGTTGACCGGACGAGACGCCCGGCGCTCTTTAATTAATTTAGATTTCCTCAAAATCCGTTTACCGGAATCCCCGCTAAATAAAAATGAAAGATTATTTAATACTCACGTTTGAAGATACACCAATTTTTAGGTGTAGGGAGGATAAAAGGGGATAAGAAACTTAGGTACCTAGCAAAGTCTAGATCCTTGCCACAAATCAGACAATCAATAATTCGAATTCTTCTTTGTCGCGCGCCCTCAAGTGAGAAGATGGAATGAAGGGCATCAAGAGTCTTGTCAGTGATTTTTACTGACAAATTTGCTCTCAGACGTAATAATTAGACGCAAGGATTTGAGTAGCTTATAACAGTTATTGTAACTTGTCACTGATGACAAGTTTGGTGCCACAAGTTTTATGAAACACGGCAATATGCACGATTCGACAATTTCAAGTCAGCAACTTGGGGGTGTCGATTCCGGTGGCGGGCCACAGCCCCCCCCCCCCCCCCCCACCTTCTCAAATTCATATTCAGTAAAGCCTTTGTGTGCGATAAATTCGTTTGCACCATCCCCATCCCTCCCCTTTCCGCTAGACACGCTCCTGCCCCAAATACAGTGGCATATCTAGGGGCAAGGGCCGGGGGCAAGTGCCCCGGGCGGCACTTGGAGGGGCGCAAAAAACGCAAAAGAGAGAAAGAAAAATGAGGGGGAAATGAAGAAAAATTGTATTCCTTACGGATTGTGCGCCTCCAAATCCGCAGGATAAATGCAGTAGAAGTCTAGTTTTTGAGGGTTTTAAATTCGATTTTTTTTTTTCAAAGCTCGGTCGCTTTGCCTCCAGCTCATAATTATTTCTTTTCAGGATCCCGTAATTTCACGCCCCCAGTATATATTCCTTAAATAGCTTAAAGGGTTCAAAATTTGAAAAATAGACTAAAGATGTAATTGTCGTTGCATTGCTCGCTATCATGTAAGTTTCATCTGACTCCTGCTATTGCGCCCCCAATACATGTATAGGATACGTGCATAAAACAGCATTTGCAAATGTTCAACTTATGAAAGAAATCTCAACTTCAGGTCACTCTTTGCTGAATTTCTCGACTGTTTCTCAAGTGTTTTCGTTAGTTTCGCTCCCGATTGTAAAAGTAAAAGAAAACAGTTTATCAATATATAAAATTCGACTCCTTCTTTACCGCTCAATTGCGGTGGTCCATTGCAAAATTCCCTGAGTAAAACGCACAAGAAATTGAGTATTATAGGGTTAAAAATGCAACAACAAAAAATGTGCTAAGTCGCTTTGCTCCCTCGATCGCCGTTGCACAATTACGTAGATAAGTTTGGGCACTCGGCGGGGGGGGGGGCTTAAATGTTTGCCCCATGCAGGCGCCATAATCCCTAGATACGCCACTGCCCAAGTATGTAAATAAATACATTTCAAAATAATAACAAATAGGTTGGGGTGCATGGGCTGCACTACTTTAGGATACGAAATGCGAGCAACCAGAGCAAGCACTTATGGATAATTCTATTTTCTCATTGTAAAAGCGAGTGGTTTTCGCGGTAACGAAAAGAAAAGGCTGCTGAAATTCTCTCGCTGTATGTTTTTTTGCATTTTTCGGTTACCATGTCGTCATATTTCCCATTATTATTTTTTTTTTCTAAAGGAAGATAAAGACTGTAATTTCAGATTATTATAGCGTATTTGCTGTTATTCCCAATTGTCTTACATCTTTATACTCTCTTCATTTCAATCGAATCCTACAATTAAAGGGAAATCCAACCTTTATAACAAATTGCTTTGAAAGAAAGAGGAAAAATCAGAGAAGCAGATTGGTGAAAGTTTGAACGAAATCGGACAAGCAATAAGAAAGTTATGAATTTTTGAAAGTTGTTATCACTATGCATATGGGAATTTCAAATTGGCCGAATTAATAGATAATGTCACTGTGATGTAGCTGTGGACAACTCCCCCATTTGCTCTAACACACAAAATGACTAAAATGTCACTTTTTTCAAAATGCATTACTCAGTATAGGAACTTTTCGTTCATGCATGAGGACCTATAACGATATGCTATCTCCAATATATTTTGAGTACTGCCCCGAGGGTAAAAGCACCTCGAAGAAAACTGCAAATTAATGATATTTTTGTGTACGAAAAATGGGAGAGTTGTCCACAAAAATGTCACAATTGACTCCCCAAATTGCCAGTTTGAGATTCGCATAGATGTAGTGATCTCATTTTTCAAACATCCATAACTTTCTTAGTCCTTGTCCGATTTTTTTCAAACTTTCACCATCCTGTTTTTCTTATTTTTCTGCTTTCACACAAATCATCTTATTATCAAGGTTGGATTGCCCAAGAGACAAGAGGATAATGCACATTTTCATATTGTGCTGAGGCATCAATGGCGTACCCAGGATTTTTTTACAGGGGGAGCAAATTTTGTCAATTGTCAAATTCGGCTTGGAGGGAGACCCGTATTTTCTTCTTCTTCTCGCCAGCCCTCCAAAACTCGCTCTGTGGGGGGGGGGGGGGGGGGGGGGGGGGGGGGGGGGGTTATCGGCTATCAGATGTTTTTCTCCATGATTGTCTGACAAGCAAGCAAGCAACAACAACAATATAATATATATATATATTAATGAACTCATTGACAGCAAGAGGCTCCCTAACGAAGCTACCCATCTCATCCAGAAGAACCCTAAATCTGCTGTCTTCTATATGCTTCCCAAGATACACAAAGTGGGCAATCCCGGGAGACCCATAGTTTCTACAATTAACTGTCCCACTGAGCTCATAAGTGAGTACCTCGATAGCATCTTCTCGCCCATTGTACAGGGTCTTCCTACATATGTACGAGATTCATCCCAGATGATCCAAATACTTGAGACCGTCGATCTACCAGAACATGGAGACAGATATCTTTTCACCTTGGATGTGAAATCCCTTTACACTAACATTCCTCGACCTGACGGCCTCAATGCTATTCGTTTCTTTCTACGGAAAAATCAGTCACCCGACAGACCCGATGATGACACTATCTTACGTCTTACTGATCTCGTTCTCACTCTGTCAGCTTTCAACTTCGATGGCAAGTATTACAAGCAGAAGAAAGGCGTTAAGATGGGTACTAAGATGGGACCTTCCTACGCTTGTTTGTTCATGGGATATATCGAGACCACCTTCTTGTCAAACTACGAAGGACCCCAACCTCTGCTCCTGCGCAGATACATTGATGATTATCTAGGAGTTGCTACTTGTAGCAAAGATGACGTTCTGGCATTCATTGACGAACTCAACAATGTACATCCGTCGGTTCAGCTTACCAACGAAGTGTCAGAAGTCAGCGTGCCGTTCTTGGACCTCGATGTCACCCTCAAAGGTACTGGTGTTACCACATCGGTGCATTACAAGCCTACAGATTCTCATGCTTATCTCAACTACGATTCTTCGCATCCGCCTGCCTGTAAGAATTCCATACCCTTCTCGCAACTTTCTCGCATCCGTCGCCTTTGCTCGGAGGAAGATGACTTCATCCATCGAGCTGATGAAATGAGAGGGTTCTTTAAACAACGAGGATACCCAGATGAGATCCTTGCCAAGGCAACGCACAGAGTTATGTCAGCAACCCGAGCTGATGCACTTCAGTCAAAGAAGAAGGGTAACACTTTGCGGAGGGTTCCGTTGGTTGTAACGTACCATCCTACGAGCGAACGTCTTGCCAAGTCGGTAAGAGAGAATTTTCATATCTTACGAGACAACCCAGCAACAAAGGAAATTTTCTCCGAACCTCCTCTGACGTCATACCGAAAGGACCGCAATCTCCGCCAACTGCTTGTGAGTTCCAAGCTAACTTCTCCCTTGTCCTGGACCGGATGTAGACCCTGTAGGAGGCCCCGCTGCAACACTTGCAAAGTTATTTCTTCTGCAGCTGAAGTTCAAGGACCAAAGGGCACTTGGAAGATCAATGGCAGTTTCACATGTGTCACTAAGGACTGTATATATGCTATTAACTGTACCAATTGCCAGCAGATATACGTAGGCGAAACTAAGAGGAGGCTTGCCGACAGAGTGACTGAACATCTACGTTCTATTAGGATCAAGTCGGCTGGCCTCCCAGTAGCACAGCACTTCAACCAGCCTGACCATAACATCGGACACTTCCGAGTTAGTATCCTGCAAAGTGACTTTCATTCTGATGCGGCCAGGAAGGAGAGAGAGGAACGTCTCATCCACTACCTCGGCTCTCTCCAACCTGGTGGAATTAATGTATCTTTTTACTCCTTTCCTGTCGTGTAATTTCTACTTCTCTCTCTCTTTCTCTCATTCTCTCTTTCCTTTTCTTTTTCTTTTTCTGTTTCTCTCTTTCTTATTTCCTCCCCCTTTCTCCCTCCTTTTCCTTTTTGCTTTGCGCTTCCTTTCCTTTTCTTTCTTTCTTTCTTTCTTTTCTTTGTGACGTTTTTTACGTCACTCTCTCTCTCTCTCTCTCTCTCTCTCCTCTTAGCGTTTTTTGTCATTGGATACGCTAGTTTCCATGATACTTTTTCCCTTTTTTGCGCTTCTTCCTCTTCTCTTTTCTTTGTGACGTTTTTTTTTTTTTTTTTTTTTTTTTTCTTTGTGACGTTTTTTTCTTTGTGACGTTTTTATCTCCTCTCTCTCTCTCTCTCTCTCTCCTCTCCTTTCCTTTCCTTCTTCTCATTGGTTGCGCATGTATCCTTGGAGATTTTGTGTTTTTATGCGCGTCATGCTCCTTGGATGTTAAATAAAATTTCATCATTCCTGATGAAGGCCTATGGCCGAAAATTTGACTTCTTTTATCATCTCTACGGTTGTTTTCATTTATTGTGAACTTTTGTTATTTTTCATCAACCGACGCAGGACTAATTATTTTACTTTATATATATATATATATATATATATATATATGTCCGAAAAGGTAGGTCCATATTTTTTTCGTCTCGCCAGTCCTCCAAAAGTCGCTCAGGCGGGGGGGGGGGGGGGGGGGGGGGGGGGGGTAAAAAAAAAAATCCCCCAGCGCTCCAAAAGTCGATCCTTGGGGAGGAGGTATCAGATTTTATGGGGTCAAGAATTCTCTGACAACCAACAAAAAAAAAAAAAAAAAAAAGGCCTAAAGGGGGGAATTTTTTTCTGTCAAAAGTTGTCAGGGGGCACTCTGTCCCCCCCCCCCCCGGATACGCTAGTGTACTGAGGTATTACTTAATTGTACTCTTTACTTTTTAGAAGTCGACTTGGCATGATACCTTATATATGTCATCATTACGACATGTAACTTTTTAGAAGTCGACTTATTAAGATACCTTATGTAATCATGACGACATGTATAACTTTTTAGAAGTCGACTTGGCAAGATACCTTATGTCGCCATGACAACATGTAACTTTTTAGAAGTCGACTTGGCAAGATAATTTTTGTCGCCATGTCGACTTACAAAGGTGATAAGTCGACATGATGCTTTAAAAGATTTCGTCACGGCACCGTCTGCACATACATGGACAAGCCACGTACCGGGCCCCCTCCCCCTCCCCTCGCCTCCCAATATGGTTTATAGAGTCACTGAACATGCTGAAAGAACCGTAAGCGTGCACCTGTTGAGTCCTAAAATTTCATGTGGCCTATATCTATCAACTATAATTCAGCATCAATGGCATGATTATCGGGCACAATTTTACCACGCCTACAATAGAGAATGTGGGCCTATTTATATAAGTTATCTCTTCTTTATAAAGACCTTCTCAATTTTAAAATTCCTAGCATATTTCGGTCAATATGATGATCTGCCTCAGAAATACATTCACAAGAACAGCGAAAGGTAACAATCGGATGAATCGAAACAGGTGGGTAGCCAGGGGGCGGTGGGGGCGGCGCCCCCAAAACTGAGCCAACTAAAAAAAAAAAATTAAAAACGCGAAAAAGCAGGGGTAAGAGAGAGAAAAATGCCTAAGAAGGTGCTACGAGCCGAACGTTATCTTTCTCTCAAAATTTGCTAAAACGTCAGTCTTCGCGTATGGCGCATGAAGGGTGAAACTTTCCCCCTTCCCTGCACCCATCCCTGTTACATACAGTACATTGCCTCCAAATAACTGAAAAGCAGTCAGGGCGTCGAATTACCCCCCCCCCCCCTTACAAAACGGGTGCTAGAGCCGTTATCTTTCTCTCATATTTGCTAAAACGTCAAAGCTTTCGCGCGAGAAGGGTGGAACCGCCCCCGGCCCCTCGCTGCGCCCACCCCTGTTACATACAGTGCACTATTGTGTCCAAATAATTGAAAAGCAGTCAGGGCGTCGAACTAACTTTCCGCCTCGAAAAAGGTGCTACGAGCCATTATCTTTCTCTCTAATTTGCTCAAACGTCTCCCTACCCCCCCCCCCCCCCCCTTACCCCGTCAAATTCAAGCCTCATCATTTCATTGAATTGCAGCCAGCCATCGGAGTAAAATGGGCGTGGTCGCATTTGATCTGCAAATATATACTCCTTGTCAAAATGTTTATGAGATTCACACAATCCATACATTGCGTCTTTTTAATCAATTTTCGGGTGTAAAATATATGTTCGTTTTCTTAATGAAATATTCAACGAAGCTTGGAGCCCAGCTCCAGCAAGTCACAACCTATAATTAATAACCCCCATTACAAGGAGCTCGATCCTTACCATAACCATAACATAAACTACCAGTGCACCTAGTTGGGGATCGCATGCATGCAGCCTGCGCATCCTAGCTAAGCCTCCTAGCGGCGGAATAATTCATTCGTTCATACCTACACGTACGTACAGTACACACGTACGTCCGTATATATTTGTACACGTCGTACACATTACAATTACAATATACAGTACTAAAACATCACGAAAGATGGCGACGAAAAGGAGGGGAGGTCGCAACTTCTGCTCATTTTTGCTGGCGTTCACCGTCATCATTTGGTCAGCAGAGATTTGTGACTCAAAGGTATGAATTTCCTGAAGAGGCTAGCCTGGGAAACTGAAATTATCATTGTTATCTTAGCTCAGATTTTTAATGTTATTGAACGTCTTCTTTAGCAGGTGTAGGAAGGAATGGGAGGTGCCTTGATAAACGTACAGTAACTCATCCAGCTCACTGCGAACTCGTCTCCTCTCGATGCCATTTGAGTTATGACTTGTTGCATGCTCGGGGGATCCGGCGATTCTGCAAGTTGTAGCTAATATACATGAGGAATGCATTTGAACTTTTCGTTCTGTTGTCAGCATTAGTCCACTCTTGCATTTTGAATTGAATTGAATTGAATTGAAAAGGTTTTATTAATATTGCACTTCGCAGCCAAAAGGCTGAATTATGTACAATTCACAAGTTTTGCAATAACATGGTGTAAAACTACTTAAAAACAAATTCGATAAAAACACTGTTTACATAAAGTCTAGTATAACAACAACTCAAGGTTTATGTGTGAAGATCAAAGGTAAAAAGTAAAATAATAAAAATAAAGTGCGGTGAAGCATGAGTGAGTCCAAGGATGAGTAAGCAGTCCCATATGTATGATTACTCGCACAAACCCTCTCACACTCAGTCTCCAACCTCATTCATACATGTCCTTCCTCACAACTTACACCAACTTAAAAAAAAAAAATTCAACAATACACTATAAACTCCCTTCCTGTACGCAAACCACTCAACCTTCTCATACGAATGCTCGCCCATCCATGGACTCACCGTTACATCGCTATGTAAAAACTAAAGATCTCCTTCTGAATCCTCACACAAAAATTTAAGAATATATCAGTTAAAACCCCAAAACACCATCTGAGTTGTTGTTATACAGATATGCCATGAATCACCCGAAAACCTTATTCAATATAAACATTTAAAAGAGACATTACAAGTGATAAAATTATGATAAATGAATAACGAAAATATTTAAAGCAGACAGTAAAATTTCTGACTATTCAAAACTGATCAGATGGAATTTAGCAAGTGAATTAAATATGGCATTGAGCTGTTTTTGTAACGTTTGGTTTTACAGTGAAACTGGCGATACTTTGTCCTTCTCCGCAATGAATAATCTACATCAGTGTTAAGAGGTAACCAGTGATTACAAATTGGGCTATTGACAAGAGATAAGGCAAAACTAGTACACAATTGTTTACGTCTTTCTGACAATGGCTGCAAAGTACACTCTTCCAGAGCTTTGTCATAATTAATGTATTGATCACCTAACATGATTCTACATGCTCTTTTCTGAATGCGTTCTAAACATAATTTGGTTTTGTGTAAGGTTTCCATCAAAAACAGGTACACCATAATCCAATATTGGGCGAATGTATCCCTTGTAGACCGTTATTAAATCACAAAGTGGTAATCTGTATGTTTTAAGACAACGAAGCATATAAAGTTTTCTGTTGCTACGACATATGAGGTCTGATATATGACTGTCCCATTTCAAATTACACTGCACAGTGATTCCTAATATCTTTTGCTTTTTGTACATTATTTAAACAAACATCCCCAATAAAAAGATGCCTCTGTTGAACAGGATTCTTTGAAAAAGACACATGCATACAATGACATTTCGATGGGTTGAGAGTCATATTGTTTCGAAGAGACCATTGGTATTTTACTAACATTATTATGGCCAAGTAAAATTGAATCCTATTTGTAGCTAAGCTTCTTTAGAACTTCTAGCTTGTCCCCAATTTTTTTAAAATAGGGAAGGGGTTCCCAGAAGAGTGAACATGGCATGGTGAAGTCCTTTTCAAATTCTAACTAACAATTAGACATGTAGTTATATCCTACATAATTTTTCAATTTAATTTATTTGTCAATGCACTCTATGATTTATAATGTCTCTTCCTCAGAGTTTTCTTAATTTCTTTTTCAACGACAAAATTTAAAAAAAAATTAAAAAATATCACGAAAATTTAAGAAGGGCTGTATAATGGTTTGAACAGTTAGTTGGCCTTAAAGCTTGTCTTTCATTGTGTAATTTGTCTTCTTTTAAGATAATTTTTTTTATTTGTCACAAGATGTGGCTCTAATTAAACTAAATTGTCACATATCTTTTCTGTTCAAATGTTGCAGTTTAGATCTACAGTACAGTATTTTGATGATTATTGATTAATGAGATGAGATGATAAACCATGTTGACAGTTTTTGTCATTTTCTAATTAATGGTTACCGGTAATGTTTACTTGTTGACTATTACATGTAAGTGTTGTACAGATAAGGCAGGTGTTGGAATCGTCATTCAATTTCTCTGCTTCTATCATTTTCTGTCTATTGACTTGTTTCAAGATTCGGGAAGTGATAAATTATTCAACAATCAATTTTTGGCTATTACGAGGGGTAAGGGCAACTTTTAACCCTTTCAGGACAGGAATTATTTCAGGGCTAAATTGATCACATTTTGTTCTTCAAATTGGTAACAATGATATTTTTCTTTTAGTGCTACAAGATTGTAATAAGGGGTAATGTCTTTGAAAACAATATACATGGTTATAAGAATTGGCGAAAAGTTGAAAAAGTTGCCAATTTCGATAAAAAACAATGGTTTTGAACCTCTCAATGTGTTGCCAATTTAAGGATTTTAAAGCTTATTCTCCTTTTTAAAATTCCTGGGATCAAACGCAAAATTGTCATGTAACAAAAATGGACATACATGTAGTGTGTGCAGAAATTTTTGCATTTTCTGCTCATGTATCTGGTATAATTTTCAGGGCTCTGAATCAAAAGTTATTGAGCCAAACCACAAAATGTAGTCAATTGTCTCGAAAGGGTTAAACAACACAAATGGCCAAAATTGTACGTGTCTTTTGCACTTTTTGCCTTCAATCTGATCTCTCTTTAATGCCTGTATGACTCTCAAGTCGCAACAGACGATATATGTGTGCATGCCCCTACATGTACGAGTTTTAGTGCTGTAATCTGTAATCAATCAGTCAGTGCAGTGGTGTATATTTGATGAAGTTGGAGCAATTTACTTGAAGCACAAGTGGCTTCCACATGCATGATTTTAACACAATCACGATTGTTTGTCAGTCAATAAAAAAAATCTCAGTCACAGCTGGTGGGAACTCTACCATGTGTGCATGTATTAGTCTTACTTTGCAGACTTTGTCTCAGAGATAGTTCTTGGCAAACGGAACTACATACATCCATGTGTAAAGATAGTGTTGAGGGGGGATAATATACGTTTGTAATGTTTAGCCAGTAGGTCACATATTGCACAGGTTTAGAACAAGAGACTGCCTAGATTGATCTTTAAATAAGTACTTCTCTTGCACCATATTTGAACATATGTTTTTAGTGATCTAACTCCAACAGTAGTCTATTAGACTCCAGCGAGTGTTTATTTGTACTCTGCATTTTCGTCAAGTGCTGAATTGCAAAGAAAAATAATGGCTGACATTTAAAATTGTGCTTGCGTACAACAGTACATAGTACATTGAGCAAATATGTACATGTACATGTAATGTGTGTGCACATTTCTACTCTTAACCCTTGCGCAACTGGTATAAACCAGAAGCATTTATTCAGATCAGACTTGTAAATTTAGTAAATTTTTTTCATTTCATATTTTGTGATGCCTACTTGTATACCCAATCAAGTCCAAGATGAATGATAATCATCTTTGAAACAGAGTATTCCTACATGTACATGTATGATGGAAAACCCCTAAATTGACATCAAAATTGTGTCATTTTACTTGATAATTAGTATTTCAAAGCTCGGTAGTATACATGTATGTTTATTACAGTGTACATGTGTGTAATCACTCTACTCAATGGGGTTGGGACCTTTTAATCATTAGCATCATCTGTTCATATCCTGCAAGGCCCTGCATGCTCTTAAACCAGTAACTTTTCTCTAATTGTTCTTGACTGCCAAATTTGAAGCAAGAAACTTGCAAATTGCAATAATTTTATGTTGTTTCAATTGTGATTTGATTATTTCGCAGCGTGAAACTTTCGGGAATCTCGACCACTCGCGAAATTCACGAAAATTTCTAGTTATACAGTACTTACATGTTCTACATGTATATTGAAATTTCAGGATTTTTCTTGTTTTTCATTCTTCCCTTGCATTCAGATCATGACTGTTGACAGTATGAAGCGGAACTTTCACCGAGCAACCTCGCAAGAAACCTACCACCATCTCCGCCGTCAGATGCTCCCTTCCGTAACCCAGCAACAACTCGCCCCGCCCCCTCACCCGTCCCAGTATGAAACGCTCTCCGTTGTTATGGAAACCAACAACAAACGCCAGAATCGCTTCATCCAAGTGACGTCGCCACCATCTATCTACCCACCAGACAATGTCCTTCTCATCGAGTACGAATGCCTTCCAGGCGAGACCGCCGGCATTGAAGTGGAAGTGTGGACAGTCTACCACCAACGCTTACACCCAGTCAGACACCACTGGAAATGCAGCGAACACTCTAAACACGCACGAAAGGTCTTTCAAACGTTACACCTACCGGACAGCATCGTATACCAACCAGATTACCTGAATCGCGATGTGCAGATCGTAGAACGGATTGAATTGTCGGTATGGATATTAAGCGCGGACCTCTTGAGGTCTGGGAGGAGAGGGTATTACGAAATGGCCAATGCGAAAGCAAGGTATAGCGTGCAAGTTTTGCCCATGTATGCTAGGCCTAGAAAGAGACATCATAGCATTGGATGCTTGACATGGGAAGCTGAGATGATGCTGAAATACAGCCGACGATGGAATGGAATTCTACAGTGCAATAGAGAAAAGGGTAAATGTACAAAACATTTCAATCACCATGTTAAGGGTTCAAAGGGTAAATTTCATATTGTAACTTTTTATTGTTCTGTGGTGTCAATACTGTGCGCATGACAAAATGGACCTAAAGAGCAATTTGAACTTTTTACACACTTGGTATTTGCTACTCAAATTGGAGGTGCTATTGGCTATTTTCATGCAGTAAGTCTTTTTGTCCATGTATCCATGTACAGTGAAACCTGTCTATAAAGACCACTCAAGGCAGACAAGAAAAGTGGTCTTGATGAGCAGGTGGTCCTTATATGTACAGATTCCTTTAATACACATTTCAATGAGAAACACTTTTCAAGGGAAACAGATTTTGTGGTCTTTATACATTTATGCAGGTGGTCTTTCTATACGGGTGGTCGCTAAAGCAAGTTTGACTATATTTCATCCAATGAACAATCTCTTGATATAACCTTTGGCTATTAAAAATGTAGTGATGCCAGAAGGAACCATTTATAGTCAGTAGTCATGTCAAGAGATACATGTAGTCACTCTTGGATGAGAGAAGTGTTGATGACAGACTTTTGTTTCACTTGCCAAATTCCATGGAATCATCATATTCAGCAATTTTAAAGATGAACTGTATATATCAAATTTCTTTAAATAAAAGGAGTACTTCAAATAATTTGTATTTGGGATATCTGGGCTATTTTTCTGCTCATAATGATAGATTCTGTGTAAATTTGAAATATTAAAATCAAGGGTTCCATCAAAATTTGCTTTAAATATATCCAGCCAACAGAAATATTTAAAAATTTATAGCGATGGCCATCTAAACAGTTGACTTAATACATATTTTCTCATCTCTACAGAGGTCATTGACCTTATGACCTTTCCTATAGCCTTCCACAATGGTATGCATGGTCTCTCCAGAGATATCCTTCCCTATAAAGAACCGGGCTTGAGACTGCTCATGGATGCCAGCATCAATAACCCAAAGTGAGTACCTTCAAACCTGTCTATAAACCCCCCCCCCCCCCCCCCCCCCCCCCCCCCGGATCAGTGGCCTTTATGAACAGGTGGCCTTTCTTTAGTCAGGTTCACACAAAGAGAGCTGAACTTTAAGTTTCGCTTGTAGTTTCAAAACTTTAAGTTATCTTGTATTTTCAGACCATGTGAACGGACTCGTAGTTCGTAACTTGTGGTTAACGCCGAAACCCACAAGCAGCGGGGTGTCCTCCTCATAGCTACAGACCATGCGATGACCTCTCTGCTCGACTTGTAGTCTCAGAACAATGAGCGTCATTGTTTCGGGCTTGTGTGAATCCTCATCGTAGTTAGTGAGTCGTTAACTTAAAGTTTCAAAGCTACAAGTCACATTACTCCAGTATGAACGTAGCTAATATAGAGATGCATATATCCTTACTAGTAAAAATAGGTTTGAGACTGCTAATGGATGCCCAGATAAACCTGTCTAGAAAGACCGTCGAGATTGTATAAAATATCATGATATACAGGATGCCTTTCTTGAAAGAGATCCCTCCCTATAGAAAATCAGGCCTGAGACTGCTCATGTTGTTATTATTAGTCATAATTTATTGTTTATAATGAACTATTGGCAATAACTTTCGAATGGTTTCTTTCACAATCCAATTGCATGACCACTAGTCAAAATTTCTTTTAATCCAGCTGTGCATGTATGTGAATGCCTTTATCATATTAATAATTCCCTATGTTCAGGAAATATGATTTTGGAATGCGCTCACTTCTGATTATTATTTCTATTATCCAGGTTAACAATTACTGCTCTTGAAATGCCTTACAAGGTTATATATTACTACAAATAGTTCAACCAATTTTGAACAAATTTATGTGTGTACAGTCCCTTATACCCATAGTGTTGTGCAGTGCTTTTTGACCGTTACTATTATTTTCCCTATCATCCAGGTTCACAATTTCTGCTTACATCTACATCACTGAATACTGCAAACATTCCATGTGTAGTCTAATTCATCGTAAAACACAGTACACCAACAGATATGTCACTCCTCTCATCTTTTTGAGAAAGGATGGTAAGTCTGATTGCTAGATGAATGAAATTCATGTCAGATTCAATCAAACTTTTTGCTGAAGCGTCGCAAGAAATGGACAAAACTTGAGGCTTGTTCACTTATGCCGTGGTGAACCGCAGGGTTTCTTTCACTCCCCTTTGCTATTCATTTCATTAAAAAACCTGCCATGGTTTACAGAGTCATATATGCGAATGCAGACTTCCCGGCAGAAAAAAGTTTACACATGTTTCAAATTGACAAAACTATGGCTTTACCGAATCCCACAAGGGCTGATCTGAGAGGACCATAGCAATTTTGCAGGTTGAAATTATGACACATTTATTGTTCCATATTGAGTGAAATATGGCCTTATGACATCCCAGGGAGATGGTTTGGGAGGGCCAAAACAACTTTGGAGATTGAAAGTAGGCATTGACTGATTTATTACCCTTTTTGGTACCCTTGTTAGGGGAATCTACACATGGTTTTTATTTTCTGAAATTCCTCACCCTCGCTATCAACACCAAGGATGTTAATATGTACTGGTTAGAAGGCTGTGTGAACAAGCCTTTAGAAATGATAAACAAGAGTGCAGGTAGCTCAACAAAATGTCATAATGTCATAATGTCATAACACTTCTAACGATGGCTTTATAATGAAGAAACACATCAGGCCATTCATCTTTCTTCCCCTTATCTGGGATCTTTTTAGCAGAGGGAGACATGCACTGATGTCCAAATTTCAACTTCAGATACATGTACATGTACATGCCTGCCGTGGGTAGCCAGATCTCAGATTAGTGAAATGGGTTAGTTAATTTGCCAGATGTGGTCCTATTTTAAAAACATAATTCATTTGCTTTTCTCTAAAATACTTGAAATGAACAGAAAAGAAACACACACATTGCACCTTTGCTCATTATTGTAAGCAGTGAAACCTGTTTATAAAGACCGCGCAAGGGAGACAAGAAAAGCGCTCTTTATGAGCAGGTGGTTTTTATGTACAGGTTTCTTTAACATATATGTTTCAATGAGAACTACCATTCAAGGGAAACACATATTATGGTTTTTATAGACAGGTGGTCTTTCTATACAGATGGTTGCTGAAGTAGGTTTGACTGTATTACATTTTACTTCAATTATTTTAATGTTTTGTTGCTTGCATTTGTTTATTAGGTCAAGTGTTTATTCAGATAGAGGATGACAAGAAGTCCTACATGAGTATGCTCAACAACATCAAACTACCCCTAAAAGAATGGATGCAGATGGTCTATGTTCAGGATGGCAGAAAGGTATGTATAGGAAAAAACATTGTCTCAGTAGCACTCCCCCTAAATTCTCAATCTCGATTTTCTGACGATGATAACTTGGACTATACCTGTAATTAATTCTGTTATGTACTCTTATTATGGCAGTTATGAAGTACCAATCTTATAGTTACAGCCAACAAGATAACTTAATGAAAAAAAAGATCTAGTGATGTATTTCTCCTTAAATTTTTTGTTATTTGTGGAAATTTGTAGTATTTGCCACTTAGTTCACAAAATGCACTAAAAAAAAAAAAAAAAAAAATGTAAAAGTGGCATATTTCTCATTAAACACAGTAAACAGTCTTTTTCAATTAATCTTTCAAAATATTTTTCCATCAGTTTGTAATATATATGTATGCATAATTATTCAGCCACTTCCATTTATTTCTTTATTTCTTTATAAATAATTTTTCTTATGTAATAAGCCGGTTCGTAATTACAATTTGTGCATGTGCAGATAAAGGTTATTTGTACTGAGTACAATTGACCTTAATACGCTGTCATTTTGTACACACCAATATGATTTTATTTATTAACCCTTTCAGGACAAGAATTATTTAAGGGCTAAATTGAGCACATTTTGTTCTTCAAATTGGCGACAATAATATTTTTCTTTTAGTGCTACGTGGTTCTAATAAGGTGTAATGTCTTTGAAAGCAATATACTTGGTAAGGGTTTTTTTTTAGAAATGTTGAAAAAATTGCCAATTTTGATGAAAAACAATGATTTTGAACCTCTCAATGTGTTGCCAATTTAAGGATTTTAAAGCTTACTCTAGTTTTAAAAATCCCTGGCGTCAAATACAATATGGTCATGCAACAAAAATGGACATAGTGTGTGCAGAAGTTTTTGCTCTTTCTACTCATGCATCTGGTATATTTTTAAAGCTCTGAATCAAAAGTTTTTGAGCCAAACCACAAAATGTGGTCAATGGTCTCGAAAGGGTTAAACAAGTAGCGCGTCCATCAAAACATGCTCGTACGAATTGGGGTCATTTCAGGGTTATTTGTACCATGTACTAATTACGAACTGGCTTTTTTGAGCGCGTTTCTTACGCTCCTTTCTCCTCCCAAATTTATACCACCCTCTATCCTTGCACCCCTTGTCCCACTCCTCACTCGACAGTGGTCCGTCCAGTTCTACCCCCAGTCTTCACCCACCACAACCCATCTGGTCGGGAGGAGTGTGTTTAACAGCGACGTCCAGTATAACGAGACCAATGCGTTCTACCACCTTGGCGGTAGCAGTGCCATTAGGTCATTCAGTGGGTACATGCTGGAAGCTAAGCTGTGGAGGCGTCGGGCGTTAGACCCTGAAAAGGTAATATATATTCACAGGAAGGAATGAATGAATGAATGAATGAATAAATGGATGAATAAAGAAAGAGGTAGGTAGATATATGAATAGATATATTAATAAATAAACAAATTAATTAATAAGTAAATGAATACATGATGAGTAAATATATTTTTTAAAAGACAGAAAGAAAAGAATTAATGACAGGAGTTGATGAATGAATTTATAAATAAGTTTATAGATAATGAAATAGATGAATAAAGAAATAAATGAGTCGTAGAAAAATATAACAAGACCGATTGGTTCTACCATCTTTTTGTGGTAGTATGTCAGATCATTCAGTAAGTACTTGCTGGAGGCTAAATTATGGAGGCATGATGCTCTAGATCCTCAAAGGATAACTCAGTTTTAATTCACACAGCAATATTGAAAAAAGAAGAAGAAAAAATGCCGGTACAGAAACCATATCACTATTTTACTTCTTTCTTTTAGACAATATTTGATCCATCTTTGGTTATGCACCCCAGTCTGCTTTATTTTGCTCTTAATCATACCCAGCAGCATTGCTAGAGGGGGGAGGGGGGGGGGGGGGAGGTGTGCGCAAAAGGAGTTCCCCCTTCAACAATGGGCTGCAGGCCCCCAACCCCCCCCAAGAAATGTCAAAGTTCCGATATTCGGGCAACCACCACTTCTCATTCGGGCAGCAAAGTTGCCAGAATATCCACATATTTGGGCAGGTTCCCGGATAATTATGTAACTTTTGTACATTTTCACTCCGGAAAGTTTTAAAAATTCAATTCGCTTCGATGAAAAGGAAAAAAATGCTTTTCACTTCAGTCATACATGTAGCTTTTAAGCTACTGTATAAAAGAGAAGGAATCTTGTGTAAAAAAATTATCAGAAATATGTAGTGTGATGAGTTATCCAAGGTATGTAGCCACATTGAATACAAACATACAATTATAATTTGGCTAAAAACCCTGGATCTCTCATCACTCCACAGAGCCCCAGTGATAATTTGTTCTTTGATATCTTAATATCCATCAGGTACCGAAGACACCATTTAACCAGCTGAACTATACCAGTGGCATCTCAAGTTACTACCGAGAATGTAACCGCCTCCATGTATCCATGGAAACGGTCTTCAACAACTTTCAGCTCAAGCATCGAGAAAAACTCAAGAGCAGTAAGTTTCATTATTAGATCATTTGTCAGTGCTTGGATCTGATTATCAAGAAAATAAATTGATCCCATTGTTATACATTGTGTGTTTTGATGTGCAGCAATGACAAAGGGTTGTTGAGAGGATCAATAAATTACTTCATATGATGTACCTTGAAGCAGCAGCAGTAGTAATACATGTTGTAGTAGTAGTAGTAGTAGTAGTAGTAGTAGTAGTAGTAGTAGTAGTAGGTATTAATTATCATTATTATTATTATTTAATCTCATGTGCCTTGAAGGGGAAAAATGAGCTTTGTCATTATGACCCTTGGGTCTCCCTCAAATAGTGAAATACTGACGTATCATGGTCACACCCTAATATGGTTTGAAGTTGTAACAGCAATGTGGTAAAAAAAAAGAGAATTAGCAGTAGCATGTGGTATTTACTTCAGTAATATATTTCCAATTAATGTAGTAGTATGGATGAGTACAATCCTTGTGAATAATAGTAGCAGCAGCAATGGTTCATAATAATCTAGTTTGGTTTTTGCTTGTGTCAGTAAAATTATTTTGAAATTTTACATTCTCAATTTTGGAAATCATTTATTCTTTTTATTTTCTCATCACATAATTAGTCTCCGAGTATTTTCTTTCAACATTCAGTTACTTGTCCAAGGATTAATCCATTCCTTGCCAACAACGTTGCTGCTGAAAACCCACCACACTTACACCCATTCTGCAACGTGTGGCAGCAACCTGCTCCTAGGAGACAACTCAAACTTTGGAGGTTGCTGCAACAAAGTGCTGCGATCAACAATACCTATGCTGCAACATATGAGTGGCTAGGACACCAACTCCATCAGCATGTTCTGGACACATTGGTATGTAGACTAGATCCATGCATTCTAAAAAAAATAATTAAAAAAAAACTCATTTGAAGAACTGAAATGATGAAACTACAGACTTTTGATATATTGTCTGTTTGGTGCCAGAAGGACGTTACCCTTTGAGACAATTGACCACATTTTGTGGTTTGGCTCAAAATTTTTATTCAGAGGTCTAAAAAATAAACCAGATGCATGAGTGGAAAGAGCAAAAATTTGTGCACACACTGTGTCAATTTCTGTTGCATGACTATTTTGCGTTTGATGCCAAGAATTTCTAAAAGGAGAATAAGCCTTAAAATCCTTAAAATTGGCAACACATTGAGAGGTTCAAAATCATTGTTTTCCATCAAAATTGACAAATTTTTTCAACTTTTCGTCAAAGTTCTCAACCCTGTATGTTGTTTGCAAAGACATTACATTTTATTAGAACCATGTAACATTAAAAGAAAAATATTATTGTTGCCAATTTGAAGAACAAAATGTGATCAATTTAGCCCTTAAATAAATAATTCCTGTCCTGAAAGGGTTAACACAGAGTTAACGCCTTCAAGCTCTGAACAGACAATATCTGCCAATGGGTTACTTGTCTGAATAAGCCAGACCCTGAAATGAACTCCAATTTCTACCAGCACAGGCATTTGTTTTGGTGGACTTGGATATTGCTGAATCAGATATTGTTGATTTGGGCAACCAAAAGTTTGAAATTAGTCGAATTTTTGGCTGCCTTTAGGCCAACTGAACATTTTAGTTGTTGTCCGGCCCTGGTGTACAGTTAACTCTTTTCTTTGTCTCTCCTCCATATAACTAGCCTACAGAAGGCCTTGGAGGAATGCATGCGATGATACCATGGCTGAGACAAGCTAGTTGCTATGGTAACGTGAATGCTGCAGGTTTCCTGGCAACGGTATACAATGCAGGACTGGGAGTGCAGACCAACGAGTCTAAGGTAGGACATGGAAGATAAGAATTATGTATTCATATGAGAAAGGGCATTCATTGAAGTCTAAGAAAGACATGCAGTATGTTATGATCTCTACTGTTATAATGTTCCTACTCTAGGTCTCATATCATGAACAGAATGTAAGTTAAAGTGTCTGTTGGCCATAGTAAGGAACTGGATATTTGTTGGTCACAAGGTGTAATATCATGTACATGTTTATAAGGGAATCATTTTATATCATTTAGAGGTATACACATTGTACTTGCTCAGTGAAGATATATATCATATCATTAGCTGAAAGTCAGGGGTAGTGTTCTGAAAACAAAGTTATCTGTTATGTTAGTAAAACCATCATGTTAATTGTCATAACAAATCAAAATTGGAACAAGTCATTGGTCAATGTTTGCCCAAAGCTGGCAGCGTTTATGCAAAGTTATAAAAGACATCTCCGCAAGCACCAGTGACAAGTGTTTATTGCACACAATTTCAGTTTGTTTTGACAATTACATGTAGCGTCATTTTCCTTAACATAAAAGACAGGGCATAAATTAATCGACGGCCATCGACGGCCAGGCCGTCGATGCCCCTATAACTGGCCGAGATGCCCTCCAAAAAAATGATCAATTCACGGCCAAAGAGGCCGTGCCCCTTTTTTTCAAACTGGCCGTCGTGCCCTTTTCCGTGATTGATAATATGCTCTTCATATAAAGTATAAATATGTCAGATTTGTTTCATCTCGAAGTCTATAAAATCCGCGCAAACATGCGTTCGCTACATCGACTCACACCACTGATACTTCAGCTTGGCAAGCTGTAGAATAGCGAGCACGAGAGCTAGCTACAATGTAGCACGAGAAAGGTACCTAGATGTACATGTAGCTATTGTGTGTGTGTATACGTACATGTACATGTGTCAGATGTGTTTACAACGAGAAAGGGCGCACTGGTATGTTTACACCCCCCGTTTTTTTTTTTTTTTTCTTCTTCTTTTCTTTTTTTTTTTTTTTTTTTGGTTGTTGTTGTTGACAATACGCGATATCGTGCATACTAGGGCTGCTCGATATGGCCTACTGGGTTATTCGATTATCGACAGCTGTCATTATCGCCTATATAACGTCACCACCCAAAACAGTACATTTCCAGTCACCTAAAATATAGCACAACTAGAAACGGTTACCCACCCAGTCACAGACCATCACGATTCAAAAATAAATATCACATTGTATTAAACTGATTTTGAAAATTTTGATTAATAGGAAAATAGAATTATATTTTTTCGAACGACAACGAGATTTTTTTCATCGCTCGAAAAATGTGGTGGGGCGCAAGGAAGATTCAAACTTCGCGGTACAGACTCATGAATAATAAATACCTTCGTCACCTAGATACTCAGGGCTGCTTGTTGAATATTCATGACTTTCGCCCTCTGCTGTCAAAAACATTATAATTTCTTATATTGGCTTTCCGTTCCGGAGTACGTCTTTATGTCGAAACTCCTCGAAAGTCATTATTTCTGGGAGTTGTTTTGGGTAACAATAGTATGATTTTCAAAAGCAAGGAATTGCTTTATGGTATTTTTGTTTTTTAGGTGTATTTTTGTTGTTTCAAAGCTTAGTTTGATCCAATCTCGTTCAGTATATTTGTACCTGTGCCTGCACAAAGCACAGCCTGTATTCGGGGTGCAAGGAAAATTCAAACTTCGCGGTACAGACTCATGAATAATAAATACCTTCGTCATCGAGATCTATGATCGAGATACTCAGGGCTGCTTGTTGAATATTCATGAGTTTGCCTTCTGCTGTCAAAAACATTATAATTTCTCACATTGGCTTTCCGTTCCGGAGTACGTCTTTATGTCGAAACTCCTTGAAAGTCATTATTTCTGGGAGTTGTTTTGGGTAACAATAGTATGATTTTCAAAAGCAAATAATTGCTTTACGGTAATTCTTTTTTTTTTAGGGGTATTTTTGTTGTTTTAAAGCTTAGTTTGATCCAATCTCGTTCACTATTTGTACCTGTGCCTGCACGAAGCACAACCTGTATTCGCCCCCTAGTCGTGCTAGTGGACTACATCGTGACTTTGCTTGCGTCTTTTTCTTTGTCAAAATATTTCACTGATCCTCCACGATATCTTTTATGTTTTTTTTATGACATTTTATTCCCCTAATCATTCTAAAACCCGTTAGTTTATAGTTGTTGTTTTTTTCTTTCTATCAAATCATAACAAAACCGGATGCATTATACATTGATATTTTGACTGAACTTAAACATTAATTACGGTAATACAAAAATACAACAACAACAAACAAAAAACAAAACAAAACAAAAAAATCAGAAAGTACATTTTCATAACTGTTTAGAAAATAATTATTTTTTCATATACTTCATCAAAGAATACTCTGTAGAACTTCCGAGAGAAAAATTTTGTCTGTTCTCCCATTCCTCCCCGAGATATAAAAAAAAGAGAAAAAGAGTAAAACTAAAGTCACACAAACATATGTACCCCGTTATCAGAGAGAGAGGGGGTGGTAGGGGGAACAGTGCCCCCCCCCCCCCACTTTTCCAAATACCCCCAAAGTGCCTTATTTATTTCTGAAAAATATGCCCCCTTTATCTTTAATAAGTGCCCTTTTTTACTAAAATTTTCCTTGTCCTTTCTAATAAGTGCCCTTCCCCCCTTTTTTTTCCTTCTGATAAGTGCCCCTTTTCAGATCTGATAAATGCCTAATTATCTAAGTGCCCTTTTCCCTTCGATAAGTACCACTTTTCAAAGCTGATAATTTCCTCCTTTTCTCTCTAATATGTGCCCTTTCTCCTTTGATTAAAGGCATTTTTACTTCTGATATGTGCCCATTTTCTGATAAACGACAGTAAGCACTTTCCAGAGCCACAATAAAAATTAGATGATGCATGTAGGGTAATACCAATATCACAAAATGGTCCCTTTTTCAGATTTATGTTCACCCTTTGGAGTTGCCCCTTGTTCACCCCCCAAAAAGTGCCCTTTTTTGCTGGTGCCCCCCCCCCCTTTAAAAGACGCTCTGCCGCCCCTGCCCATTATACATACTCCCACACACCCTCATCCACACACCCATGCACACAAAAATACGCATACGATATATATACACACACACACATATAAATGATATGAATAGATGCTCATAGAACATAAAATATTGATTTAAAAATCAGAGCAAATAAACAAGGATAAAAGTTAAGGCTGAATTGTAAGTTAAAATGTGAGAATGATCTGTATGTGATATTGAAGCTGCACTTGGGGTGTTGTGGTACTGTGCTAGTTCTGCAGGTCAACTGTTACAGTACATCCTCATCATTCTGTTCAATAAATTGCATTTAGATTATAAAATTATTTAGTGCACCTACATGTATGAGGATCATATAAAAAAAAAAAACAGTCACAATAATAATTACTTAGTAATTGAAAGTCAAGTGGCAATTCTACTAGTACATGTAATACTAGACTTGTGTAATGGGACATTGAACACGCACATTTTAATATAATTACACACATCTAAAAAAAATACTAGAAAAAATTTTGGCCTTCGATGCCCTTTTTATAAAATGATTTTGGCCTTGGTGCCCTTTGTAGTGGCCTTGGTGCCCTTAAAATTATGAAGCATTTAAGGCCAAAGTGGCCTTGCCCTTAAAATGACGAAATTTAAGGCCTGAAAAGATAACACAGTTTTCAGAATAGGGCCCCTGAAGGACATAAATGCATAATCCTTAACATTGAGTTAACATCTTTATGCCTTTCAGCAGATCGTTATACAATTTCTTGAGTGCACAATACAAAATGAAAATCACTACATAGATAAATTTTATACGTACCAGAAAGTAGAATTAGTAAATATGAATAACCTCCTTTTTGCTGGTCCACTTTAAAATATGCTATCCTATATAAAAACTCAGGCTTTGATCTACTGGTTGGTAGCAGCACAAGGAGGTAGTCGACTTGCAATAACAGCCCTAGCCAACAAGCATCATCAAGGCGTTGATGACGTCCCTGTTGACATGGACTATGCCTTCAGTAAGGAAGTATTCTTTGTTTCAAAGTTCTGTATGAGCACTTTAACTGTCTCCTCATAATGATGTTATTTTCTCTTAGAATGATAAAATGGAGACTTATTAGTTGTGATCAGTACTTATTTAATAGGTGTCATATTATTGCATCATGATAGAAAATACAGTGTATAAGTCATTGGGAAAGGTTGAAAGGTCGTGTAGTGCATAAAAATAATTGTGTATCAGGGCTCATTCAAATATGCCTCAGTAGGTTTTTTGTGTGTGTGTACTAAATGAATGGCAAGTGGGTGTGAAAAAGGGAGCCGTATTCAACAATGGTCGTACTCACTAATCTGTGTGTTATTTATAGAAAACAGAAATGTGAAGCATAGGACGCCAAAGTACGCTTTAATAACCTCTTACCGCGGCAAACATGTGATGAATGATGCTTTATTAGGTTTTGGAATCATCAAAATAATTACAAATTGATTCAATCTTGCTGAAAATCACATAAGTGAAAAGCACTGCACACAGATATGTGTGTATGAGATTACACACATACATGTACATGACATCAAAACTTATTTTTAGCTTTTAGCCTATTAAATATGGGAAATATTTTCTGTCACCTGATCCTACCCTTTTATTTCTTGTTACAGATTATTACTACTATGTGTCACAGGAAACTGTTTTGGACCGAACCAAGCATTCCGGCAGCGATGTGAGTGTACAAAGTCACATTATATTTACAGCCCATGAGACCGATAGCCCACAAGACTGACAATGTTGTCCTTGTGGGCCTTCTAAAAAGTTATTTCAGGGTCCACAGGACCGACGGCACATGAGACTGACATGTTGGTCTTGGGGAATGGGGGGGGGGGGGGGGGTCTTCTGACTAGTTACTTTCCAGAGGGTTCAGGAGACCAACACTGTCGGTCTTGTGTGTCGCAGGTCTCATGGCTGTTGGTCTAATGGGATTTCCCCGTTTCTGACTTGTGTGTGATAGCTTGAAGCACATTGTAGATGATCAGTTGTTTCCCTTTGTTGTGCAATGCCTTCACTTCTCAGTTTGATTATAAAAAGGTTCCGTTAAACTTTTTGCAGATACTGCTTGCAAAATCTGTTCACAAATTAATGAAATGTAAGGATATATATATATATATATATATATATATGAGTTGTGACAATGGTATGGAATTTCTTTGAAATTACTCTAGTTATGATAAATTCTTTAACATTTTGAGGATTATTTATTCTGAAGTAAGTAAAAAAAACAAACATGAACATTCCTTTTTTCATGTGGTATACTATAGGATAAAGATTTGATGGAGATTGCCTTTTCTTTTTTTCTTTTTTATATTCCCAAATCCCCTTCCCTGTAGGGGTCATCTTTCCATGGTAGGTTTCATTCACATTAATTAGGTTCTACGACACGTGCTTCAGTGGCAATTGCTCCCTGGGCAATTTCTTACATTAACCCCTTCCATGCCACCAGATTTTTGAGCAGTTGTCCAAAAATGAAGTTTCACGAGTCAAATATTAACTTTCAATGAGTTTGTTCTTAGGCAAACTAGGCAAAGATATATTGTATAGGCATAAACATTAGATTGAAGGCACAGGTTTCTGTATGAGGAAGAATTTTCAATCCATTCTGAGCCAAAACAAAATGTTCTACATTGATTTTTTTTTTTATGCCTCCGCCCACCGTAGGTGGTAGCCGGAGGCATTATGTTTTCGGGTCGTCCGTCCGTACGTCCGTACGGGTTTTGTTCTCGCGATAACTTAAAAACCGATTGACGAATCAACTTCAGACTTGGCTTGAGTGTGCACATGGGAGGGGCGATGCGCTGATTAGATTTTGGGGTCATGAGGTTAAAGTTCAAGGTCATATAGTTCAATAGAATACATAAAAATGGTTCGTTCTTGCGATAACTTAAAAACCGATTGACTGATCAACTTCAGACTTGGCTGGAGTGTGCATATGGGAGGGGCAATGCGCTGATTAGATTTTGGGGTCATGAGGTTAAAGTTCAAGGTCACTGAGTTCAATAAAATACATAGAAATGGCTTGTTCTTGTGATAACTTAAGAACCATTTGACGGATCATCTTCAGACTTGGCTCATGCATGCATATGGGAGGGGCAATGATCTGGCGGAGGCATAAATTCCGACCGTGCGCGGTCGAAAATTCTTCTAGTTTTTTTTTTTTTTTTTGAGGGGGGGGGGATTTGTCACCCACAGCATTGAAGGGGTTAACAAATTTCCTCACTTCAAGCCTGGATCTAACACTATACTGAACCCTAACTGCGACCTGTTTTAAAAGCCAAAAGCAAACCTAACCCTAACCCTATATATTTTATGAAAAAATGCCTGAGGCAAATTTCATGGGAGCATGTGTCAAGTCACCTTACATTATCCACTGAAATGCCATGAATATTTGTTTGTTTTTTTATTTTTTTATTTTTTTTTATAATGTCACTTCTTTTGAACTGTTATCCTCCAGATTTCTTTCGAAGCAGTAAGACTAACTGATGAGCAGCAGCTCCAAACCCAGACTGGTGAGAGTGGGGACTACTTTAAGTGGCTGAAGCACCAAGCCAAACAAGGCGTTGCAGATGCGCAGGTAGGGTCACCAGTCTATCTGTCTATTCCACATGACATCAGTTTCCATCTTTACTTTGATATTAGACTCTCTGCACAGTACAATATTTACTTCATTCCACTAAATGAATAATTTGATTGAATGGTGATATTGACAAACTCCTTGGAAAATTTACAATATTTCTTACAACTTTATTAAAATTGAATTTCATACTTCGAAACAACATTTTTTCTTGCTGAAAGTCAAGATATTCTTTGATTAAGGACAAGTCCTTATACTGTGAGCATATACTGTAAAAATATAACAAGTTCATGTACTTGTACAATGTATATAATGTAATGTGCATAATATGTTATTTGGTGATGCAATAGATATTTTTCTCTTATCTAGCAATTAAGGACATTGTGAATAGAATTATATCATTAACAAAGGGACCCATTTACTAAGAAAAGAAATTCTTGAAAAAAAATTCTTGAAAAAAATCATGCAATGTTAAAGATGAATTTGATATGATATGAATTTAGTTTTATCTCATTCTATTTATGAACTTTTATGTTTTTCCTACCTTTTGTCTTTTCCTAGAATTTATAATAATTTTTCTGTTAGGGTCTAAATTGTTATTGCCATTTGATTTATCTTGTGTTAGCTTGTGTACTCACATAATATGCATGCCAAAAATATATTTACCATTTTCATGTGGTTCAGTTTCATACTCTTATTTTGCCATTTCTCGTAGTTAAAGAACAATATCTTTGAAAAAGAATGTTTTCTTTTAAAAAAAAAATCTTATTACAGAGTAGAAGCAACTGTAGATTGTATGTAGTTGCATGTTATACAGATACCCTGTTAGCAGTAGAAGGGTTGAAATAATTTTCTTGCAGAGCTAAAAACAAGGATATCTAGTCAACTGTGTGCATGCTTTATACTTATCTTTTTGGTGTTGTTTAGGACTGGAATGTGGTACTTCATATACAATAAGTACACTGTGACCAAGGTACATGTAAATGGAAAATAATGATCTTTTTAACAATTAAATTAGAAAAACAATCATTTTTCCTACAAAATCCTTGATATAGCTACAATGTACCAATGATAGAATAGCCTTGCTCATTCTTCAGTGCATGTAATTCATCCGTGACTTTTCATCTCTTTTTTTTCTCACTCTCTTTCAATCTGTTTATCTCTTTTTCTTGATCTTTTGCTTTGTCTGTTTACCTATTTGCTTGTACATATCTTTTTTATTTATTGATTTTTACTTTCTGTACCTCCCTCTCCATTTCTCTCTCTCTCATCTCATCTTCTCTCAATCAATGTTGCTCTGTAACTCCCTCTTCATTTCACCTCTCTCGCTCTTTCTCTCGTCTCATCTTCTCTCAATCTTCCTCTCTCTTTCTTCCTCTCTTTTACCTCTCCCTCCCTCCATATCACTTTCTCCCTTTATCTCTTATCCTTCTTTATTTCTCCCTTTCTCTATTTCTCCCTTTCTCTCTTATCCTTTTATTTCTCCCTTTCTCTATTTCTCCCTTTCTCTCTTATCCTTTTATTTCTCCCTTTCTCGATTTCCCCCTTTCTCTATTTCTCCCTTTATCTTTTATCCTTTTATTTCTCCCTTTCTCTATTTCTCTCTATGTTTCTCCTATACCCTTCTCATCTGTCCATCTCTCTTGCTCTCTTTTTCTCATGCCCTCCATCTCTGTTTATATGTCTGTCTGTCTCTCTCTCTCTCTCTCTCTCTTATTATCATTCTCACTCTCTCTCTCTCTCTCTTCCCCTCTTTCCCTCTGTCCCTCTCCTTTCATCCCCTCACCATAGATCAATCTAGCTCGCATGTATTACCATGGTACCGCTGGGGTTCAGAGAGACATGGCGGCCGCCGCTGAGCTCTATCGCCTCCATGCTGAGCAAAACCCTGCCGATCCCATTGCCCAGTATGACTATGCTGTACTTCATCTCAGGGTGGGTATTCCTTGGTGAAGGTCAGAGGTCACATCATATCCCTGAACCCCAAACATGCATGCTCTAATTTCAATTTCAAAAAATGCTGTAGTCTTATGCACCATGGTATCTTTTCAAATTACATATATTTCTACTCCTATTTAAGAAAAAATGTAGAAAGAATGTGCACTTATTTTTATACATCTGGGCAAAAAGAAGATATTTAACTAGATTTGAATAAATTTGAATAGATTTGAATAGTTTTGAATAAATTTGAATATAATCATCATACTGGAATGCTACAGTCCAGCATTGCCCAGCATCTGTTCTGGGGAACACATGGAGTGAAGAGAAATATGGATCAAGCAGTGACCTATTACGCTGAGACGGCACAGACGCACCCTATGAATAAGATCGCCCTCTATGACTACGGTATTGTGTTGCTTAGGGTGAGAAGCGATCAACAAGAATTGTCTTTAAGAATTTTAGTTCTTTTGTACTCTAGAGCTGCATGATCGGCATATGAATAAGTAAAAATTAAAATTCAAAATTCAAAATTTAAAACTGGTTTTATATCCAAATGATTACAAATTACATTGAACAAATGCAAAAATATCTTTTAAGTACAATATTCATAATTAATAGAGAAATAGAAAACTAAGAGAAAGCAAAGCTTGTGAATGGTGTACATGTATTTCCTTTACCTAAAAGTATGCATATTGCATACAACATATTATCGTTTCAAGGGATGAATAATCCTTAGTACTTCTCTTTCTGAAGTCAGAAATGCTTGATTTTCGTCCATGTCTGTCAATGCACACTTCACGACTAGATTTCGAAAGAAATCGGATTTACATGTAGGTACCAAATTTTTAAAAATAAATATTTCCTGATAGTGGTCTAGATATGTCATATAAATAATAATTGCCAAAATTACAGGATATTTCAAGCCTCCCAGCAGGAGAAAGGGCCCAGTCAGCTTACTGTTTTAGGGGGCTTTTGTAAGTGGTACACAATGTATAACTTTACAGCGATTTGTAGTTGATTGGGACATTTCTTTGACTGAACAGTTCACAAATCCAATTTTGATGATACAAGTAACATCATCTGGACAACTACCCCCTGGACAACTACCTTCCTATGATAATTACCCCCCAGGACAACTACCCCCAGATTCTAGGGTAGTTGTCAAGGGGGTAGTTATCCGGGGGGTAGTTGTCCGGGGGGTAGTTTTCCAGGGGGTAGTTGTCCCAGAATGGATTATACAGTCAAGTAAAATGTACTTTTCATTTGATCATAGGGACCACAGTCAGGAAGAATCTACTTTTTGAAATCATCCTATCATTGCAGTTTTCTCATAATTGTGCTTGAAGTCGGTTCATAAAGAGTGTGCTGGCGAGATCCCTTTTACTAGTAGTGAATAAGTCCTTTTGATTTCAAATACCGTATCTAATTTGGTAATATATTATTTTCTCACAGGGGCAAGGAGTGGAGAAGGACGAGAACAAAGGATTAGAATACCTTAATAAGTCAGCAGCATTGGTGAGTAGAAAGGGCAGTGTGACTGGAGAAGTGCATTATTTGAATGTTTTAGAGAGAAGATTGAGTTCTGATATTATGACAAAAGATAATTGTTGACTTTCTTGTTCTTTTTATTCCTCTGTGAAAGGATATCATAATATGTCATATGAAAATGATTGCATTAGCTCTTTGTAAGGTGATATTTGTTAATGCCTTTCTAGATCTTAACAGATGACATACATGACTGTATAATAACTTGAAAGCTTGAACTATGATCTTCCCATCAATTTATCATTTGACCTTTGTCCTGTAGGGTCATGGTCCAGCATATACCGCCCTCATCTTGTACAAGATGAATGCGATTTTACAGCCTCTGCGTACCATTTACTATGTATACTCCTTTTACGTGTAAATTCTGCAATTGAACTTTTAACCCCTCAGGGACACGGTCCAGCATATACTGCCCTCGGTTGGTACAAGTTGAACATTGAACGCAACGATACGGCCGCTGCGAACTACTTTGAAAAGGGTGATGCACGAGGGCATCGTGATGCAGCTCATAACCTGGGTTTCATGTACCTCATGGGAAGATACCCTGAACAACCACTGGATAGAGTGAGTACTATTAAAGTGTAAAGACCCTTTCAGACATGATACGTTATACCGCTAAGATAATAACACACAGCAAACTTTAATTAGTTGTGCGTAGTACACTTGATATTTCTGTGTCTTAAAACTGCCAGATATCTGATTATACACAGGGGCCATCAATGAGCAAAAGTATTTCCTCTTAAAAGTTAGTTAAATGCAAATTTTTGATGCAGCAATATTTTTCGATGGTTTGCTGTGTCAGTCGTGCTGAACAGGATTTTATCGAGTGTTTCAGTTACATTTTGAAACCTAACTATTTAGAAGTTGTCTAGATGGAAGATCAGTGTAAAAGACAGTTACATGTATAAGAACAAATGATGGTGATCGCAAAAACTGCAATGTTGAGAAAGTATAAGTAAAACCATTTGATGTTTGTGATAATGGAATAGTTTTGATGATTCGGCTCTTATGTTTCTACTGAAGGAAGGTGGATTCTATCCGTAGAAATGCCGTCAACTATCATACATAACGGGGTGAACCTTGGTTTATCAGCATCTCTTTGGATAGAATCCACCTCTGAATATTAGAAGTTGCTATGTCAGATGACCATCTGGCACAAATTTGTTGTCATGAAGGATTTTTGTTTCAGGAGTTTGCAAAAACAGAATTAAATTTTGAGTAAACTCTTTTCTTGCTTTTCAGTCTATTTATCTCATTTTAAAATGTCATTTGACTCATTCAGATGAAAGCATTTGAGTACTACTTGAAGGCAGCCCAGGCCGATCACTGGGATTCAGGTATAAAGGTCGCTGAACTTTATAACCAGGGCAACGAACAGATGGCAAGAGATAATATCATGGCTGCTGCGTAAGTCTTACATTATCGCTTTACAACAAAATAATATGTGATTTTATAATGTTTATTCGTCCTTCTTCATAATAAAGCATGTCCATGGTGATTCAGGATGATTTTTTTATGGGGGAGGGGGCACAAGTTTCCAAAAATATTTGCCAAGCAAACTGACAGGAAAAGGGTTATCAAATTAATGAGGGGAATGAGCATTTATTTTAAAAATTGACGCCACTGAATCCATTGTATTTACACTAGCTACAGTACGATAACTTACTTTAACTGTGTGTAGAAGGTAGAAAGTTTGCAAAGTAATGAAATTGGAGCAGACATGATTTAATTCCTAGAAAACAGAGAGAAATCTTCAATCATTTTTGCAATCCTGAAATGGATGTTAGGCCACTCCAAGGTATTGTGTCCTGTACCGGTACACTTCCAACTTCCTCAAAGAAATTGATATATCTTTTGAAAGCATTAAGTTGATAGCCCCACTATAGCTTTAATCAGACCAAATATCCGTACAAATGATACTTTTAATGCTAGTTATGTATTCCATGACACTTTGTAACGTGTGGGATATAAAATGTCCAAATAACTTGGACTTTATTGGACTTGTTATGTATTGTTGACCCTTTTGTGACATCACTTCACAGTTTTGTGGTTTGGTTCAATAACTTTTGATTCAGAGCCCTAAAAGAGATACCAGATGAAAGAGCAAAAATTTCTGCACACACTGTGTCCATTTTTGTTGCATGACCATATTGCGTTTGATGCCAGGAATTATAAATACGAAAATATGCCTTAAAATTTTTAAATTGGGAACAAATTTAGAGGTTCAAAATCATTGTCTTTGAATCAAAATTTCCAATTTTTTCAAATTTTCTACAAAGTTTGTAACCATGTATATTGTTTTCAAAGACATTACATTTTATTTGAGCCATGTAGCACCAAAAGAAAAGTAGCACCAAAAGAAAAGTAACATTGTTGCCACTTTGAAGAACAAAATGTGATCAATTTAGCCCTTGTCATGAAAGGGTTAACTGAAGCAGAACAGGAGGTAGGTGTGTACATCTAATCTGATTCTGAGAATTTTACAACATCTGTTTATAGATGGGCTCGGTACGTGGCAGAGAAGAACAGAGATGTTGCCTGGGTCCTGCGCTGGGGTCTCGATGCCTACCTTAAGAGTTCCTGGTCTGAGAGCCTGGTCTACTATGCCATGGCGGCCGAGGCCGGTCTAGAAGTGGGCCAGTTCAATCTGGCTTACCTGTGTGAAGAGAACTATGTAAGTACATATTTGGAAAGATTGATTGATTGATTGATTGCTTGCTTGCTTGCTTGGGTGAGCGATTGAGTTTATTGATGATTGAATAAATCGGCAACACTAAGACTATGTTTACACATTTGTAGGGGTTTTAAAACTTTTGGGGGGTTTTCTTTAGTATTATTTTTATTTTAGTTTCATTTTTTTTCTCATTTTCTTATTATTTTCCATGTAGCTTTTCAGACATATTTTAACCCATTATGACTGTACCTGAAACACGTAGGACTTGGGACAAAAAAATAATGTGTGTTATACCCAAATCAACCTGTATTCAATGGGACAACCTTTCTGGGTGCCTGTTTCATAAAACTTATTATAAGTAACGACTGCCACAATCCTATGACAAGTTTGCTCTCAACCAATCAAATGCAAGGGTTTCAGTAGCTTATAACTGATATGGCAACTTGTTTATTGATAACAAGTTTTATGAAACAGGGCCCAGTTCTCGATGTCTCTTTGCTCCAACAATTTCTTTCACCATGGTTCATGTAGGATGGTATTGCAGAGAGATATGTGGACAAAGACTGTGCCTGGAAAAACTGGAAGCTAGCTGCTGGTTCATCTTACCCCCATCTCACATGTAAGATTCTCTTTCACCATTTTTTTTTTTTTTGGGGGGGGGTGTCTTTGCCTTTGATTGTAAAATTCCATTTTCCTCCTTTTTTTTCCATCTTCCTGTTATGTACATCAGTTTTAGCTTTTATAACATCAGTGTACATGTGGTGTATGTGTTTTGATTACACTTAATGGTACGAATATGAAAAGTTGCATTGCTGATGCAGTTTCCGCTAAATGCAAATTTGTAGCTGTATCTACATCACAAGGTTGCAGATAGAAAGCTTATTGTCTGAGTGAAATCAGATTTCAGTAAAACATGAAATAGAGTTAAGGTAGATTGAAAAATTTCTTGTGTCCAGTCAATTCTCTCTTTCTAAGCAATTTTATCATGTACATGTACCTTTTTCAAAAGGTACATGATATTTTTTTTAGAATGCTGATTATCATTAGGGGGTGACTTAAATCCTGACATTGCCACCAAATTTATGAGTATATAAACAGATCCAGTTTTATGAGACATGTTTTCAGTCACAGTACCATTTTTCTTGATATAATTGTCCCATATTATTAAACCTCAAATCTGTCAAAAATTCAAAGAGAAAGCCAAGCTTTTCTCCATCCTAATATGTAGTGTACATTATTAAAATTTGGGCAGTTTCATGCATGGCATTGAAAAAAATTGAATTGCTGTGTTCACTCTAGTAAATTTTCTCCTTTTTTTTCCAGCTGTCCTAAAAGTTGCTGACTACCACTGGTATGGCTACAAGAATGTGTCAGATAAAGAGAAAGCAGTACAGTATTACATCCAAGCTGCAGATACAAGACAACCACATGTAAGTATATCACAACACCCCTATGACAATGAAATGGATTAAGCCAATCTGCTGTGTCTGTATGTGTTGGGAGTATCCCATTTGGATCTGAAAGGGATGGGGTATGTTTTGATCTTATGCTTAAATTGGCATGAAATTATTACATGTACATCCAAGCCTGCAGATACAAGACAACCACATGTAAGTATATCATAACACCCCTATGACAATGAAATGGATCAAGCCAATCTGCTGTGTCTGTATGTGTTAGGAGTATCCCATGTGGATCTGAAAGGGGTGGGGTATGTACATGTATTTTTGTTTGTGGAAGCTTTAATCTTAGGATTAAATTGGCATTGCAGTATTACATGTACATCCAAGCTGCAGATACAAAACAACCACATGTAAATATGTCATAGCACCCCTATTACAGTGAAATGGAATAAGCCAATCTTGTGTAAACTGTGTCAAAGGAAAAGTCCACCCTGGTATCAAGTTGATTTGAATAAAAGAAGAAAATGGGAGAAAGAGATAAGTGGAAGTTTGAGCAAAATGCGATAAGAAATCAGAAAGTTATGAGTTTTTTAAGTTGTACTCAACCACACTCACATATTGGCAACTTTGTTATGTATCTCGTGAGTCCCTCTGCCATTTGCTCTGTACTCAAATTTAATAAATGTGAATTTTCTTAGTTTTTGATGAAGGAATAGATTTGTTTCACTACAGGTTTTTTTTTTTTTAAACATATGAGCAATGATTATATCTAAGGTGCATGTATGATTGAATATTTTCTTTGAGCATGAATCTCTAAGACCCCCTGCAAGATCACAGTTTGGTGAGCTTGGCGTAGTCAACGTTGCACAAACTTTTAAGTTACACGCATGTCTCGTCAGATTTTTAATTTCAGGCCATTGAAGAGCAATACTTTTCATAGGATATTTCTTTCATGTTACTCTTCCACATTGACATTAAAAAAAATTAGAAAGCTCATAAATTATATTTTACCTTTTCCAGAACTTGTCCTTCTCTGTTACTCTCTATCTCCTCCATGTTATCTCTATTTTTCCGTTTAGGCTCTGTTCAATTTAGCCAATCTACTTGAAAATGGTGTCAAGGTGAAGGACGAGGTTCTGGAGAGGTTAGGTGTACCACCCCACATCTTAAGGAGCAAGTACAATATGTCAAAGGTCATGGAGCTCTATCGCATGTAAGTATATTGTGGTAAACAAGAGTGGTTACATGAAGATTACTTAATCAAGATCCAGTAAGCATTAACTATCAACGATTTATGAATCAATTACTGGAAAGTGATGTATGTACTCAAAATTTCTCTGTAATGTTTCACCATTTCCAGTAATTGATTCATGAAATTGTTATTATAGTAAACAGCAGTGGTGTAGCATGGATCCACACATTATGGGGGCCCTGGTGTCATGAGGAAAAGGGGATGGAGCACTAGAAATATTTGGTGGATTTGAATACAAGAGAACAAGGCCATAGGGGTGTGGAAGGAGTGGTATCACCTCTGTTCATGTTGCCTTTCCCCTCTCATTATTTCTCTCTTCTTTTTTTTTTCAGTCAGGAGACATATGCCCTCCTGGCTATGCCACTATTAAATAGTATTTAGTCAGAGGGCCATTGCAAGAGTCCATCATAATGTAATGTAATGTGTGTTGTAATGTATAAGTGACAAATGTGTTTCATGGGATGTCTGCAAAGGTGAACTTATGACTATGTCTTACTATGAGCGCCCATTGTTCACTGCAAAAGTCTTTTATGCCTGATGACAAATTGAGTGAAGTGACCGTGATGTTTGAAATAAATGAGCGTTGCTCATGATTTTAGATGTCTGAGACATTCAATTGCATTAAGAATTGAGGGCATGGAGTTCCCCAAGGAAACATAGTATCGCCTAGGTTTATTTAGTTCCTGTTATTGCTGTTATGTTTCTTCAGGTGTAGAGATAGCTCAGAAGATGCTTATTTTCCATGTGGGTTAGCCCTTCTCAACCTACAACTCAAACAGGTGTGGAAGGAACACAACTTCTCTATACAGGTATGTACATGTATGTGAGTCTGCTGTAGGTGATGGTGGTTGTCATGGCGATAGATGATGGTGATGATGATGATAATAGAGTTAGCATTATTGATGATGATGATGATGATGATGATATGGGGTGAGCAGTGGTGACACTGATGATGATATTGATGGTTACGGTGATGATGACAGTGGAAATGGCAGAGCAAGAGAACAATGCTATGACAAATAACAATTTTATTGTCTTATGAATGTGATGGTTTAATTTAATGTAGGTTGTCAAATACTACTAGCAAATGAACCCACTTATCTAAAATTCATCCCACCCACTTTTTCTTCAGGTTGCAAGTGGATTTATGGTTGGTTTTATGACATTACTTGCTGTTGCAAAATTCTTTGGATACCTTGGAGGCAGCAACACATCCAAAAACATCAACGACAACAATAGCAACAGCAATACTGATGCATCCGCACAAACTACCGCAGACCAGCAACGAGATATAGAATCAAATCAACCACCTGTCACTCAAGAATCACTTGTAAGTGTTGCTGCAACAGGCACAGCATCTGACACAACACCAGCAACTCTACTGTCATCAACAGAAAATGGTAAACAGGAGCCTTCGATATCAGACTCTCCTGATTCAAAAAGCCCTTCATCTTGAGATGGCAGGCAAGTATACGACATCAGCAATATCACTGAAATAGTACTTACCACACCTGCAACGTTGCCAACCCCACATGTGTTCACATTCAGTTCGCATTTTCATTACACTTTCATTACACTGTGCAATATGATTGATTTATTGATAATCCTTTAATATTGATGACAGAATATCTAGTACTTCACCAAAGCCCAGTACATACATCCAACTGCAATCCAATTTTGAAAGAAATTGCATTATTATTTAATATGGAAATTTAAAAATGCATGATTTAAGTTCTTAATGGTGTTGTAAATTGTAAAAGGCTGTAAACTATTAATATTGCAGGGTATTGTAGGCCTTGAAGTTCCAGAAATGGCTGAATCGCAAGATTATCTGAGATTTGAATCCCATTTGGCCTTCAGTCTAGATCGAAATGCCTACAAAATCATGCAGTTGCCACTTTACTGTTCAGACTGGGAAAATATATGAATTAATCCGAAAGATTTTGCATGTTTAATTCCATCTTTAATGATACTGCAATTTCTTCCAAAGTGAGACCACAGTTTGGATGTATAGTATGCTTTGATGGCTTATAATTTGATATTAACATGAAGATGCACTTATTTACTAGAAAATATTGTAGGAATCTTTCCTTTTCTCTCCTGTACTGAGTATTGAGAATTATATTGTTATCTTGTTTATTGCCAAATAATTTATTCATAGAATTCATAAATGACTTTCACCTTGTTTCCAGTACTAAATCATCATTATGGTTATATTATGAAGTTTCATGTATACATGTCTATTTGGAATATCTCTTGTAAACCTTGTAGTGATCTGGTGATTTTTCCCCTGTATTTTCCAGCTATAATATTGCCCAGTTTTGCTATACAATTTTCTTTGGGCGACAAGGTATGAATGAAGGGTTGCATAATTGTTACAGGAAAATAAAATAAAAATGTGAGTGTTGGAATGTTCCAGTGTTTAGTGACCACCCTCATAGAAAGACCACCTGTCCACTATTGTTTACCTTGAGTGGTCTTTATATACAGGTTGCACGGCACTTTGTATTATACTTCGAGGAGCGAATTATACAATTTTGAAATTGCAGGGTCTGCATCTAGTAACTTTCCCCCTCTCATGTCAAATGCATAAAGTTGTACACGAAGCAAATGAGTGAAGTAGTCACTTGCAAAACTCTGCTTGGAAAATTTCACGATCTTCATTTTTCTGGTCTCCTCTCTCTCACTCTTTCTCTCTCTCTCTCTTTTTTTTTTTTTGGGGGGGGTATTTCTATTTGCACCCATTTGCAGTGATGCATTAGTTATGAACAATTAAAAATCATTGCATAGACCAATGCTTTTACTTATTTAATGCAGTTGGCCCATGTAGTGAATATTCATTAAAATTTCATGTGATTCTTATGTATGTGAAAATATATCAAAAATACTTATTTACGAACTAGGGCTGAGTCGAAACGGTTCCCCGACCGGTCCCCGCCCGTCACGCTGAAACCCGGGTTTGCATTTTCGGATTTCGGGTTTTTCCAAACTAATTTTAGCACTAATATATTGCAATTTAGAACTTTAAACATGCAATTCACAAACTGAATTTCAATTTAATCCAATTATATTTGCTGCAGTAAGAAATGGAAGTCATTTCAGACGACGATAGGTTTTTTCATGAGTCTAAAAAAATAGAGCTGCGAGGAAGATTCAAGCTAGGTGGTACCGTGCGCGTTCAGAAATGAAGTCAGAATGGGAGTCACCGGCGCTCAGTGCGCTCGAATACAGCCTTATACCGTAATACACACAGACGAGGGTCGAATATAACTGATGTGATCGTGCCGAAAGTAAGCTTGAAAACAACCAAAAATACCACGTAAGCGACAACAAAAATACAAAATTACCGTAAAACAATTCTTTTCTTTGGCAAGAAATAGTATGGGTATCCATAATATTTCATAGAAAAAATGATGTTGGAGGATTGCGAGTGCACTTCATATCGAGATTAGGCAGCCATATTTGACATTGTTCTGCGTAGCAAGACCGCAGATGGCAGCAGAGAGGAACAGTTGTGGCCGATCACCTGATCTAGTGCCCACATTTATTTTCCTCTCTGCTGCCATCTACGGTCTTGCTAAGCGGAACAATGTCAAATATGGCTGCCTAATCTCGATATGAAGTGCACTCGCAATCCTCCAACATCTTTTTTTCTATGAAATATTATGGATACCCATAATGTTTTTTGCCAAAGGGAAGAATTATTTACGGTAATTTTGTATTTTTGTTGTCGCTTACGTGGCATTTTTAGGTGTTTTCAAGCTTACTTTGATCCGATCACATCAGTTATATTCGACCCTCGTCCATGTGTATTACTGTCTAGGGCTGTATTCGTGCGCACTGGGCACAGGTGACTCACATTCGGACTTCATTTCTGAACGTGCACGGTACCTACCACGAAGCTTGATTTCCTCTTTCAGCCCTCAATTTTAGGTAACAAAGAGACCTTTGGCTGTATTTCTTAATGTTTTGTTTTTATTCCGAAATGTTATTTCTCACGGGAAAAGCATTGTTTTATCGATTTGGATTCAGTAACTGTCCTCTATGCTGCATTTTAGTTTAGCAATTTTACCTTTACTGTTGACTCCCGTCACTACATACACTCACATTTTCTGTTGTAGGGAATTCCCGTTCGGGTACCCGGTCCCCGCCCGAAATTTTCGAGTCAAACCCGGGTTTGGAAAAACCTGTGATGACTCAGCCCTATTACGAACATTTATGAAGATATTTTGTTTCGTTTCATTTTTTGTAGTCAGGGCTCTATTGTTCATTCTGTTTGAAGATTTATATCAAAAGAACCTACATGTATGTATGGAAATTGCTATACAGATATTTGTTAGCTTCGTGGTTTGTATTCAGTGTTGTGTTATTTTGCTGTAAGTACTTACTCCTTCGTTTACATTATAAATCTCATACATGTATGTCTGAAGATATATCACAAATACAATGTACCTAAATGTATTTATTCATTTATGTGACAGTTCATTTGATGAACATTTTATTAGCTTCATAGTATATATTCATGTACTTGTGTGAAAAAGAGTGGTGTGGTTTATCTGCAGGGTTTAAATATCTTTGTTCAATTTTTTTTTAAATTGTTATAGCTTGGAGCTTGAAGATATATCAGAAAATCAAAATGACATACATCTATTTGTAAGAATTCTGCCCTACTTTGACGAAAAGAAGAAACTGTCATCTGAAACTTTCAAAAATCTTCGGAAACATCGTAAAAAGAGTAGGTTTGGAGAGTAAGGCCCAAATTTATGAAAGAGGTTAATAAATGAGCATGGTATGCACTTGTTCTCATGTCCAATGGGTGGGCAATAATAGGCGAACGTACGCTTATTTATGCTAATTTTAGTCCTCCCTGGAGATTTTAACCATGGTACCTTTGGGTTAAATTAAACCTCCTTCGTAAATTTGGGCCTAAGAGTATAATCATATGGAACATTCATATGTATACCTGGGAATCCCTATCCATGTTTTAGCTTCTTAGTAGATTAATTGTTTGCACATGATTTCATGTGTTTTAAATGAGAGAAATTTGAATATTTTGCAATTTGACAGTAGCCTCATTTTGTCCAAGTAGGGCAGTATGGAAATGTATATTTGTTAATTATTTGTATGTAAATCAGAATTATGTCTTTCTTTGTTTCAAATTTCGTACATTTACTGTGCTTGTAAATACCTGCAAAGTACTTATTTATCATGTTAAAGTATCATATTCTCTTTGTGCAATACATTCCAATATTGTAGTATTAAGTTTATCTCTAAGTGCCTTGTATTGCACAAGCAACAAAATCACATACGTCTTCCAGATTGTGATCTTCCATAAGGCCATTTGTGCCTTATATTATTGTATATAATCTTATACTGTAGTGACTTTAATGAAGTTATCTACCTTGATGTAGGCGAGTTAGCACTTTAAAAACTTTCTCCTGCTCTCTCTATCTCTCTCTCTCTCTCTCCCTTTCTCTCTCTCTCTTTCTCTCTCTCGGGATCTTCCTTTGGCCATTTGTACCTTATGTAACTGTACATCTTGTATTGAAATCGTGACTTATGAAGTTATCTACCTTGATGTAGGCGAGTCAGATACTTTAAAAACTTTCTCTTGCTCTCTCTCTCTCTCTCTCTCTCTCTCCCTTTTTTCTCTCTCCCTTTTTTTCTCTCTCTCCCTTTCTGTCTCCCATTCTCTCTCCCATTCTCTTTCTCTTTCTCTCTCTCTCTCTCTCTCTCTCTCTCTCAGGATCTTCCTTATGGCCATTTGTGCCTTGTATTACTGTATATCTTGCATCATACAGTAGGGACTGTTGTAGTTAGCTACCTTCACTGACGTATACAGGTGGATAAGTGAGACAAGACAATATATCTTGCATTCTTTCTTTTAAATATGTATGTAAATATTTCCCTGTTACTTAAATTGAATTTCTTCATCTATACTCTTTGCTCTCCTTCTTATCTCTTGTTTTATCTCTTTCTCTCTCTCTCTCTCTCTTTATATGTAATATATTCTGCTCTCTCTTTCTTTCCCTCTTTCTCACTCTGAACTCTTTATATACTCTGTCTCATGCTCTCTCTAATATCCATTGCAAATATTCCCCTCCATCTTTCTTATCTAGTTTTGATTGTAGTTGGTTCTCTGCTTTTTATAGGATTGTTAATACTATATTATAGTGTAAATAGTAATAGATAAATAGTACTGGATGATACGTTACGTATCGTCTAGTACTATTTACACTATAATAGGTAGAGTAACATACCTAACATATGTTACTCTACCTTGATTATCTTTAAATGTAGATATAAGATTTAAATCAGTTTATCTCTCTTTGCTGAATGGGTCTTCCATATCTTGGTTGCTTCCATTGGTCACCAGACGTGCCTTATGAACAAATATTGTACATATTTTGTAGAGTTGAGTTACAGAAGGTTGCTGTGTCAATAGACCTTGTACATAGAACATTTAATGCCATTCTGACTCTCAGTGTACCAAAGTAACAATATCATGCATAATAGCTGGCTTTTTATCTTTGTTGTGAAATGTTTATACATGTGTGATATAAACACTAGATACATAGTATTAGATCAAGAGTAGATACATAGTATGATTTATTAAAGCATTTGGGTAAGCATGGAGTACCTGAAAATATACAGAATATTCTTAGGACAGCTTATTTTGTTTTTATCTACAGCAATTGGGCTTGCCTTGGTGTCTTGTTAGAACTACATTGGCAGGGTTTCAAATAAGCCAGTTTGTAATTGCAATTACACATACATTTAACCTTTATACATAACGCTGTCATGTTGTACGCACGACGATGCATGCAACAGTATGATTTTACATGTTAAACAAATAGCGCGTCCACAAAAACAAATGCGTGTGCAAATGAGGGTCATTTCAGGGTCATTGGCATCATGTACGGTACTAATTACAAACTGGTTATCGAACCCCTTTTGGGACTTTTGGGGTGATGAATTCTGCTTTCAGAAAATATTACTGAAAAAAACATCTCTCTTGTCAGTAACATACAGGAAGTATTAGACCAAGCTTATATAAATTCAATTACATTTGAACACTGGACGTTGTGGCGTGCGCCTGTAATCCAGCTAACAGTGGAAGTTATAAACTGATTCAGCGGACCCGGGTTCGAGACTGAATCACGTCTTTTGGATGGTGACGTTAAAGGTCGGTCCCCAGACGTAAATAATCATATCTGATTGATAAACGTCTGTAAAAACTGCATTACACACACATTTCCACTAAGGCTATACTCTTTTTGGAAGGAAAAACATAACTTCTGGTATTACAAGAAATGCACTACACTTTAGTATATTGGCAAATTCATCAATAATCAAATATAACTGACAAACTTCATGACAAAAAGACTTTATATTATAGAAGGAAAAATGTAACTCTTGATGGTACAAGAAATGTTATCTGCACTTTATTATGTAATTTACAGTTTCACAAATATTTGAATGTATCTAAGAAAATTTATGACTGAAGAGACTTTATTATGAGATGTAAAATAGCAATAATATAACATAAAGAATGTTATTGTAGTTGTAAGATTGTTTGGCATATTCCTGTCAAAACACTGAAGGGTGAATAGTGACTATTTCATCATTTTGTAAACAGAGCACAGCCTTATAGCGAGTGCACTTATATTTTTCATTGTAAATAATTCATAATTTTGCATATATGTTTGAATGAATATGTTCAGTATTTTGGGCCTGTATATTTGCAGATACATTCTCTCTCTCTCTCTCTCTCTCTCTCTCTCTTCCTCTCTCTCTCTCTCTCTTTCTCTCTCTTTCTCCATCACTTTCTCTCTGTCTCCCTAGGTGCCATATTGATATTTAAGTCTTGGTGCCATATATTTATAGTCTTTGGCGATCATGTTGTTCACAACTCTCTGTGTATATAGACTTCGATATATCAAGTATCTTAATTTGTCTTTATGAAATCTCTTAGTTTCACATTCTACGTTATTGTCATTGAGAAATGTATTGGGATTCATGTGCATAACATTATTGATCGATCTCTCTCTCTCTACCCCCCTCCCTCTTTCTCTCTCTCCCTCGGTCGCATATTTATAATTTCAGTCTTGGTGCCATATATTTATAGTCTTTGGCGATCATGTTGTTCACAACTCTCTCTGTGTATAGACTTTGATATATCTTTAAGTATCTTAAATTGTCTTATGAAATGTCTTAATTTCACGTTCTTTGTTATTGCCGTTGTGTATAACATCTAGACTTTACGAAATGTATTGTGGTAGATGTGCATAACATTATTGACTAATATGTTTAATATCTCTCTTTCTCCTGGACATTTGTATTTCTCTATCCAACCTCTTTCTTCCTCTCTCATTGTCATTTTCTTTTATCCTCTCTATTATCTTTCTCTCTTCCATTTTCTCTCTGTCTCTCCCTCTCTCTTTAAAGTGGCATTAAACTGGTAAAACCTGAACAGCGCCATCTTACAGTGATTGCTAAATTAAGATTATAATTAGAAAATTAATTGCATTTTATTTTGAATTTTGACAAACAGCTTGTTTGGATAATAGCCATATTTCATATTTCAAACTATTATTTTTGACTTGGCATTGTGGAAAATTGTGTGCAGGTACATTCTAAGCTTTTACAAACTAGAATGAGGCATGATGGGAAAATGAGAGGCACAGACACTTCTCAAATCCTGTTGAAAGATGGCGCTATTAAGGGCTCCAGTTTACTGTCTCTTTAATATGTTCATGTGTAGCTTTTATCTTTTCTGTTCAAGCTGAATGTTATATTTCTTTGCAAAATAATTTGATAGGATCTATTTAGTTACCTCCCAAACTATGTAATGCTACATGTATTTAGAAAGAAAAATGAATTCAAGTTAGGAGTTTAAAATGAAGGAAAAGAACAAGAGAATACACAGCACTAGGTGAAAATTTAGTAAAAAACAGAGTATTTGAAAGGAAAATAAGGTTATCACTGTTTATTAGAGATTAGAGATTTTTCAGAGATACTATTAGGGATTCATTTAATAAAGACGAGCACTAAAAGTTGATGTAACGTATATATAAATATAATGCTGTTTACAATTTTATCGTATTTGCAGAGCACTATACTTTAGAAAAGCATGATTTTTATATTCTGCCAATATTATATGGGGGGCAAATAATAAATTGCTAGTTTCGTCTTTGTTTGTGAAGCTTGATTTTGTAGACTACTGCAAACAATTTAGCGTATATTGATGAGTGAATAATAATCGTGTATCCGTTTTCCGAATGTATACTTAATTGTCATGCCGTAATTCTATGTAATATCGAACATTTTCTTAATAAATACAATACAAATACAGGTAACATTGACAAAAATACTGATTTTTGGCAAACATTCTTTATTAGATGCTTAGACCATATTGTTGTCAACTGCATAATCTTCATTCCTTCTTGAAAGCCGAATAAATTGGAACATGTAACAGATTTATGAATTCCTCTAGACATTTTATGTTTTGATGTTTCTTCTGTAATTCTTTTGCTCTGTGATGCTGACTGTGCTGATGAGCTAGTTATGGAAATGTCAGAAAAATGTGACAAGTTGGCAGAGGGGCGGATCTACGATTCTGTAAAAAGGGAGGGACACAATTCTGAAGAAAAAATAACAAGCAACAACAACAACAAAAATCACATTTTCCAGGTGCTCTATTGGTCTAAACTTTCAAAGAGGGAGATACAAGGACACAATTAGAGACATATTTTTGTATGACCTTATTTAGATTTTATTTAAAGGAGGCACGGGCTGCATGGTTGTGCCCCCCCCCTCCCTCCCCCCGCCCCTCATAAATCCGCCACTGCGTTGGTAGAATGAAAGTCGACTTGCAATTCATTTGAAGGCAATGGCAGATTCCTCATTAGCATATGGAATATAAGGATCATAGAATTTGTGTAGCAAACTGACAGTAGATTTCAATTCACATTTATTCATCATCCATCAAATGTCAAGTGAAACGGGTATAAAAATATATTTAACATAATAAAGATGTAAGGATATTTTATTACAAGCATTATAAAGCTAACTTAAAAAACAATTCATTGGTACTCAGTATTGCTTATAGACCTATATAGTTTGTCAACTGCATGTGCTCTTAATTTTGCTACCCTTAACGCGGACCCACGCTCTACCTGAAAAAAATAAACGAACAGAACATAACGAAACACATAACAAAACAAAATCAAAACCAATCAAAACAAAACCAAAACAATCAAAAACAACTTTTCCGTGTCGTGTCATGTCTATTAAATCATGAGTGCCCGCTTGTCCCAAAGGTTACATGTCGCTTTTCCGAAGGTTCGGTTTTCCGAAGGTTCGTAACTCCGACGGTTCCTAATCCCGAAGGTTCATAATTCCGAAAGTGAAAAAGAATTCATAATTCCAAAAATGAAATAGGGTTCGTAATTCCGAAAATGAAATAGGGTTCATAATTCCGAATATGAAAAAGAGATCATATTTCCGAAGGTTCGTAGTTCTGAAAAGTTACGTAGGCTCTTATTGTATTTTCGGAATTACGAACCTTAGGAATTATGAACCCTTCTTCATTTTCGGAATTATGAACCCCATGTCATTTCGGAATTATGAACCCATTTTCATTTTCGGAATTACGAACCCTATTTCATCTTCGGAATTATGAACCCCATGGGAAATTTGTGTTTCAGAATTACAAACATTCGGAATTATGAACCTTCGGAAAAACGAGTACCCCGTCCCCAAATGGGGTGGATGCAGTGATTTGGGTATCCATTCAATACGGCCGGGAACTCGGTAGTATTCCTCTCACCAAACTACCAGGGGGAACTGTGTGTGCGCCGGGGGAGGGGCGGGAGGAGCGGATGGGGCGTTAATGTAGGCTTTGAAAACTTCACATATATTCTCTCATCAGCCGAGTTGAGAGGAGGGAGAGCCCTCGGCTGGGGTACTGGGGAGGTGGGCAATTATAGTAAGCAAATAATATTCTCGACCAAGTTTAAAACTTTAATCAGAAATTCAATCGGTGATCGATACAGGGCTGATCGGCCCACCTGCAAATCTAACCAATAAAAAACGTTTGGGGGTGAGGGGTGCCCCTGTGTTTCTTTAACACCTGGATTTTCTTCATTTTCTTAAGTTTTTTTTTTAAACATGTAATCTATCAGGTCCTTTTCTTTTGTGGTGCAATTCACTAAAGGTCTGTAGAAGATTTTTCGTTATCTGTCAACGGTCAACGGTTATAGGGAATCGCCCCTTAATTGCGGCTATCAAAATGATGCAAAATAGACGTAGTTCGTTATATCAATGTCCGGAATGGAATTATGTCTGCAAAAAAGGTATAAAGAGTTAGACTATTTGTGCTAATAAATACAATCAACTCGCCTAGCTTCAGGGATGACTATTTATACTTTAAGTATAAATTTCCTACTTGTCTATTTATAAGGAACTTTAAGGTGAAGTAAACTAATATAGTTTGTATGTATAGCCTAAAAAGTTTAAAGGGCAATCCAACCTTGGTAATAAGATGATTTGTATGAAAGCAGAAAAATAAGAAACACAGGATGGTGAAAAGTTTGAAAGAAATCGGACAAGGACTAAGAAAGTTATGGATGTTTGAAAAATGAGATCACTACATCTATGCGAATCTCAAATTGGCAATTTGGTGAGGCAATTGTAACATTTTTGTGGACAACTCTTACACAAAAATATCATTATTTTGCGGTTTTCTTCGAGGTACCTTTACCCTCGGGGCAGTACTCAAAATATATTTGAGATAGCATATTGTTATAGGTCCTCATGCACGAAAAGATCCTACTGAGTAATGCATTTTGAAAAAAGTGACATTTTAGTCATTTTGTGTGTTAGAGCGAATGGGGGAGTTGTCAACAGCTACATCACAGTGACCTTACATATTCGGCCAATTTGAAATTCCCATATGCATAGTGATTACAACTTTCAAAAAATCATAACTTTCTTATTACTTGTCCGATTTCGTTCAAACTTTTCACCAATCTGCTTCTCTGATTTTTCCTCTTTCTTTCAAAGCAACTTGCTATCAGGTTGGATTTCCCTTTAACAAAGTTTGACTTGTTAAAGAAAGTAAGAAAAACTTTGTTTTAATATGAATTGGTTTTGATGATGTTTAATCTATTCCTCGTTTATTTAACGCCAACCCCTTTGATGTGAAAATCTGGAAAATCAAATAAGAATATGTTATGAGATAATAAAATCAAGAAAAGAAAATAATGTACATGTATAGGGTAAAATACTAGCAGAGAGATCGGAATTATAACTACATCACTGTGCGTATTCATATCGTTGATGGCGCTGTAATTTGACCTCTGACACGAGTTCCCTAACGACGGATCAGCGCTTCGTTCACGAACCACTTGTTTTGATAGGTTTTCTACGGCCGGGCAAGTTCATCGGACGCAGCAAACGCGAATCCGGGGAACTGTACCGTACGCGAGCGAGCTTCGACTGGTCTGTTATTATTATTCCTGCGAAAAACGTGAGCAGATTTAAGACTCCGTCGGAGCGAAGGCGAAGCAAATCATTCACTCAGCTGGATCAGAACAACAACACAGGCACAACTTTTCTTGAATAACTTGTTGAAGTCGGAAAATAAATCAGCGACATGGCTGTTCCCTTTTCGAACACCAAATTGCGAGTTCCAAGAGGTTTTCAAAACCTTCTCGAAGGGCTTGCTCGTGAAGTTTTGAGGAATCAACCGGACAATATTTATGCTTTCTCTGCAATCTATTTTGACAACTTGCTCAAAATGAGAGAACGTAAGTGTCACTTTTCATTATGTTTAAACTTATCTGTCTTGTTTGTCTGATAATTTTTTTTTATTTTAACTTAACGTTAACAGTTAAGAATTGGGAATTGACTCGAGTCTGGACAATTTAACTTTGTTAGAAAAAAATTATAAAATAACCAACAAGCTGACAAGTGAACAACTGCTGATCACTCAGTCACGTTTGCCATCTGATTTTGCCAAAAAATGTATGATATGGGGGACCTAAAGCTAGAGGTCTATCTTACTTCCTACGCACCTTGTTTTCAGAGGCTAAAAAACATTTATGGTAAGGGGTCCTAAAGTTTACAGTCAGTAACTGTTAAGGCGCACTCCCGATTTGGGAGACTCTCTCTCACTTGGGCAGTTGGGAGACAGTCTCTGATATTGGAGACGTTGCTAACAAGAGGACAAAAGAAACAACACCAACAACAAGGCACTTTTTCTCTGCCAAATTTTTTCCCATCAGAAATCAGAAGCCCATTTGTTTTGTGTGTGGATCATAACAAAAAATGTTATGTCAATGAAAACAAAAGTAGACAGTCAAAAGGGGTACTTTCTCATCAGGAATCTGCTTATCACATTTTCATTTTGAGCCAAGGTAATCCTTTGCCGCAAATGTAAACAAAGAAAATTATTGGTCTCCTATGTCTCCCAAAAAGGCCATCAAATTCAAAAATGTTATCTCCAATAACCTCGCATATTAGTGTGAGTGTAAGTCTCTGATATTTATAATAGAGATAGTCTCCCAAATGGGAGGCAGTCTCCAATATCAGCTGTGTGCCTCTACTGCTAAAGCTACGCACCCACAAATATCTATGTGCAATGCAACGCGTTCAATACGCCAATTTTCTGCTGTGACTGAGCAATGAGAATATTGAGGTTTGCAAAAAAAGAATTAGTAAAAACTAGAGTCTAATTTTCTTTTATTTCTGTGATATTATCATTAAATATTTGGAAATCAGGGTGAAATTCATATTCACATGGGTCAGCTTCAAAATCAAAATTTTACGTTTGCGCAACTTTAGAATCCTTTCATTTTGGTGAATAAAATTTGACAGTCATCGATATCGACTAGAAAATGTTAGTTATTGAAAATCGTTCAGCCCAATTTCTGAACAAATTAATTTCAGAACAGGATCTAACTTATGTAGAATCCAGAACCAAGTAAGATAAAAGAAATTTGCATAGACCACTGAATTAAATGTTTTTCAGCCACTGAAGACAAAGTGCGTAGCTTGAGGTCCTCCATCATAATTCAGTGGTTTATGCAAATTTCTTTATAAAATAGCTTGGTTCTACATAAATGTAGATGTAGATCTAGACCTGTTCTGAAGTTGAATCATTGAGAAAATCAGGGCGAACGATTATCAGTACAAATACCAGAGTCTATAAATTTCACTAACAATTTCAAGTCCATACCAATGGCCTTGTCAAATTTTGTCTGACAAAATGAAAGGGTCCTATAGGTCTACATGTACATGTACATGTAGCTACGCACACGTGATAAATGAATGCAAATCTTGATTTTGAAGCTGACTGATGTGAATTTCACCCTGATTTCTAAAAATAGAGATCTAATAAGCAATATTACAAAAAACAAAAGGAAAATTAGACCTACATGTACTCATTCTTTTGGTCCAAACCTCAATGATATCCTCGTTGTTCAGTCACAGCAGAAATTTGGCGTATTGAACGCGTCACATTGCGCGTATTTGTACATGTACATGTATGTACATCAAGCAGCACAAACTATCTAGATCTAGATCTAGATAGACTAGATCTACATTGAATATTTGTCTTTTTTTAACTGAAAAATTGGCTATATTGTGGTTGAGGAAACCACTCATTCGTTTGCGTTTGCACACACACGCTTGCATGCAGAGAATCTATGTGAGGTAGTTGAGTTTGGGACGTATTTACTTATTTTGTTTGTAAAACCTCCTTGTGCATGCATACATGTATATGCACCCAGCATAGAATAGTGCTGAGCACTGATTCACTCTCCCCACAAATTCACCCTCCAAGAAAAAAATATTTGTGAAATTTCATAACTTTCTTATTTTTTGTTGGACTTTTTGTATTTGTACACTGAAAAATTTGAACTTACAGTACATGTACATGTACAGTGTACTAACAGCAAGGGTCTGGAAATCAAGTTTCAGAAAAGATGCCAGCAAATTCTCTGTCAACTGAACTTTTAGTTTGTCCAGTTGTACTATATACTATTGTCTACGGTGAATAAATTTTTTTTATAGAATATAGTAAATCAAACATTCCTTAAAGGCATTGATTAACTTTGCCCAGGATTGAAAAAAAAAAAATCACTGTTCCAGCTAATGCTGTAATCATAATTGCAAACCTTTAGCTCAGACAGGAATCGCCTGAGTTTTATAAGCTGATCGGTCGTTTATATATCAAGATATTTGCGATTGAACATTGATGTCGGGATAGAGTACCACCGAACCCTAAAGAACTGTTACTGTTGGCATACCTCGCTCTATCACAGAATACCGTACGGGCTGGAAACCCGCTCTGAAATCGCCAAGTGCTGGTGCTTGGTTTTTGTGACTGCAGCGCAGCGAAGAAGCCGAGCGACTTGCGCTAGCGATTGATCGCGATTTTCTCTTTTTTAGGATAGTAAACGGGTTCCATTTTCTCTCATACTTTCACATATCCTTAATTATATATGTAGTTAGAGGACTGCACACAATTCACTGGCATTTGAGCTGATTTTACAATTTTTCACAAAGTTAATCAATCACTTTAATCTAAAAAGCCCATTTTCTAGTTTTTGTAGGCATCAAATTTGTCAATAAGCCTTCTTTGATATTTAATAATTAGTAGATACATGTATATTGCAATAATACCAACACTGTAGCAGTACACTAAGCAGCTGCTTTAGTTTTTGTTTTTGTTTTTTGTTTTTGTTTTTGTTTTTGTTTTTGTTTTTGTTTTTGTTTTTGTTTTTGTTTTTGTTTTTGTTTTTGTTTTTTGTCGAGTGTCAGATGAGGAGTAAAGAGTCTGGATGCCCCCAACATACATGTACATGTACATTGTCAAGAACTGTTATACATTAAACAGTGTCTGGACGTTGTAAATTTACATGCATGTTCGTTTACAAGGACTGAACTGAAAGGGATCTTAGAATTGCAAATTATGAAGACATGAAATAGAGAGGGGCAGGAGAGAAAGAGAGAAGAGAAGAGGGAGAGAGAGAGAGAGAGAGGGAGGGAGAGAGAGAAAGAGAGAGAGAGGGAGAGAGAAAAAGAGAAAAAAGTGAAGGCATGCATGTATACATGTAGAGAGAAAGCAGGGGAGAGAGGGGGAATGGGAGAGAGCCAAGTGAAGACTTTGATAGAAGAAAAAAAACTTGAAAGAAAGAAAGAAAATGCAATATTGAAGATATGGAGAGAGGGTGCTCTAGATAGGTTGGGTAGGTAAAAAAAGGGGGGGGGGTAAAAAATCAAGGGAGGGGCTTATGTTTGAATAGGGAGGAATAGATAGAGATAGGGACAAGGGAAAAGCACACTGTACATGTAGTTAAGAAAGGGGATGTACATGTAAGAAGCGATAGATGAATTTAGGGGGAAATCAATGAAAATGCCCCCCCCCCACACACACACACAAACGCAAAAGAGAGAATGAAGGGGAGATGAAAAGGACAAAAAAAAGATAAATGGATAGGAGAGGAGGAACAGAGAGAGGGTTGGAGAGTGGAGGGGGGGGGGGGGGGGGGAATGAGGGAGAGAAAGAGAGAGGGGGAAGTGAGGGAGGGAGAGAGAAAGCATTGAGTGGGAAGAAAAGGAGAAGGGGGCTGAAGAAATTAGCAAGAAAAATCAAAGGTTGGGGCAGAGAGGAATCCACGGAAGATAGATAAATATGCAAAGGAATAAGGAAAATAAAGGGAGAAAAAGACTAAGAGAGAGGGGAAGTGAGGGAGGGAGAGAGAGAGAGAGAAGGTGTGGGGGAAGAAAAGGAGAGGGGGGGGGTGAAGAAATTAGCAAGAAAAGACAAAGGATGGGATCGAGGGAGGAATCCATAGAAGATAGATGAATAGGCGAAGAAAAAAAAAAGGAGCTGCATACTGTGTAACATAGGGGAAGGAGGGAGAGAAAGAGGAAGAGAGGGGAAGGGAGGGAGAGAAATTAAAAGATGGAGAGAAGAATTGGTGGGGGAAGAACAGGAGAGGGAGGTGAAGAAATTAGCAAGAAAAATCAAAGGATGTTATCGAGGGAGGAATCCATGGAGGATAGATGAACAGGCAAAGAAAAAAAGAGCTGCATATAAAATTATAAATAGGAGGGAGAAAAAGGAGAATTATGTAGGCAGTGTAGAAATTATTGGCAGGAGAAAAATGTAAGGAATAAGCTCAATCGATGTGGGGTTCAAAAACAGATGGAGAGGCAAAAATTAAAAGATTGGAGATACATGTAGGATGATGTTGAGAGATGGGTGAAAAGGTGATATTGTAGATTTGTATTAAAAAGTAAGCAATAAGTTAGAGAGAGAGAGAGAGTGAAGAAGATGAAGAAAGAGATAACAAAGAGACAGGAAAGATAAAAATAAAGGTTCAAAAGAAAGAAAAAGTGAATGAAAGGTAGAATAAAAAGAAAGAATTGAAATAAAGAAAAGGGGGAGACCTAAAAATTGTAGCAAACCAGAGAAAGATTAAAAGGAAGAAAGAAAAAGAAAGGAAGAACGATAAATAAAGAGAAAACAGAGATAGGAAAAAGAAGAAAAACAAAGATTTAAAAGAAAGAAAAAATGAGTGAAAGATAGAAAAGAAAAAGAATGAGTAGAGAACGAGGGAAGGGGAAATATAGAAATTGTCGAAAACCAGAGAAGCTTGAAAGGCCCAGAGCTCAAGGCAAAAAGAATGAGAGACCTCCGGAGAAGGGGAAAGGATAGAGGGGTTATTGGGCATTTCTGGCGGTAAAACTCCCCTTGGCAGAATGATTCAACCCAGATCACGTTTCCACTTTCATTTCCTGCCTAATGTTATCTCAAGTTAGCGTAACAAAACGTATCGTGTATCCCCCGGATTAAGCATGTCTGCGCCAAGATTAAACTTCGCTATCATCGAAACCTGAAACTTTGGTTGTCACTGTGCCAAGAAAGTCCTCTATTTCAGTCAATGGTTCATATTTTTGCAGAGGCACGGAGCACAAGATTAGTTTTAGAGTTGGAAGCAATATCACTTGAAACCTGAAATTTGAAATTACATGTACATGTATGTAGCTAGAAAGGAAAGACAAAAATCAGGGAAGATTACAAAGTATGAAATGAATGCACTGATTGATGAAATTAGAGAAAGAAATTGAGTTGATGTGTGGATGGTGGATTATTTTGAATTACTTGTATTTCAAAATTCAACTTATTAATGAGTACATGTTCAAAATACAATGAAAGGAATATTGTTCAAAACTACAGAGAAATAACAATCTTTGGGTATTTCAATGTAGATAAGACAACTTGTATTTTATGTAAAATTTGATCTTGTAATCAAGCACATTTTTGTCCCTCTTTTGAATTTTCAGAGCAAGGCATTGATCCTGCAGATGTTGGAGCAAGGCATGAGGATCGTTACTATAACAACAAAGCATTCCAGGTCAGTATCCTCAATATGGTTGAGAAAAAAAGTGTAAACATACATTTATTCTGATTATGTAAATGTTTTATTTATTTGTAATTAAATCCCTACTGTGGTGCCTTCAAGATTACGAAAAAATATCTTAAATGAACTTTCATAAGTATTAAATCTAACTTTTCATTCTTTTTTTCACTGTTAAAGTGCATTGTTTAAAATATCTTCCATCTTAAGGTTTACCTCATTCCATTTCATTATTAGTCCAAGCACAGTTGATAACATTCAATTTTGGGGCAGGATTTGATACCTACCAGATAGAAAGGATGAATATCAAATTTTATGTTCATTAATTTTTTTACTAAAGCTTAGGTTACGGTTACGACACCTTGATATAATTTGATCTCTCCTCTTTTTCTTATGACTGCAGAATGGTAATGTTGGTGACGTCAGTGACCCCCAGCAGCAAGAAGCAGCCGTCAAGATACAGTCGGCGGTCAGGGGTCATCAGTCGAGAGAGTCGACGCGGCCCGACCCCGAAGTGCAACCGTCCCAAGAAGAAGCGGCCGTCACAATCCAGGCCGCGTACCGGGGGTATGAGGCTCGAAAGCGTGTCCATGCTTTGAAGTGCGTCTAACACTGTTTTGGTTTGATCTTTTTCTAATTGCCTGTTGAGTAGAAAAGGATCAAGTAAAGTTCTGAAGGATTCAAATTTTTCGTTAGCTCCATTAAGACATGATGTGCAGCTGCAAGCCAATTAAATAAAAACTGCTGCAGCAACTCTGAAGTGAATGGTACTCAAAGGGGAATCTCTTAATGGTGAAATCTTTGTACTAAAATGACCATTTGCGTACCCTCTGAACTGTGTTTAAATACAGAAATGTAAAGCACACTACATTCATCTCAATTTATTTTGCCTCAGCATTTTTTTTTTACCCTTTCAAGACGATTGATCACATTTTGTGGTTTGGCTCAACAACTTTTAATTCAGACCTCTAAAAGATATACCAGATGCATGAGTAGAAAGAGCAAAAATTTCTGCATACATTACATGTACATGTATGTCCATTTTTGTTGCATGACCATATTGTGTTTGATGCCAGAAATTTTAAAACAAGAATAAGCTGTAAAATCCCTAAATTGGCAACACATTGAGTGGTTCAAAATCACTGTTTTGTAAAATAAAAATTGGCAATTTTTACAACTTTTAGACAAAATTTTTAACTATGTATATTGTGTTAAAAGACATTACACCTTATTAGAACAATGAAGCACTAGAAGAAATATATTATTGTTGCCAATTTGAAGAACAAAATGTGATCAATTTAGCCCTTATATAATTCCTGTCCTGAAAGGGTTAAAAACAGCTTGGTACTTCATGTTGGAATCAGCCTCTCTCACAGTTTATGAAAGAGAGAAGAAAAAAAATTACTTGAGAACTTTACTTCTTCTTCATGTTTAAATTGTCAGAAATCATCTTGAATTACTTTGCGTCGAATCTGAAAAACATTATGTACATTACAAGAGGAACAGAAAAGCAATAGCTCTTCTTTGTAGAGATTTTTATCTACATGTATGCTGCACACTGAAATTTAAATCCATTTTAATGCGCCTGTTGCTAAAGACTGTTGCACATTGTTCATTTTGAAATTCAACAGTGATATATCATTATCCTTTATGGATGCTTGAATGCTTGTACATGTATATTTTTTAATATACTGTACTTGTATGCACGTAATATCAGAATGGCTGATGTATAATTTTGATATATCTGTGTTTATAAACAGCAGTCATTCTGAGATATGCATACCAAGAAACTGTATTCATTTGATTCCTTAGCAAAGTAATTCAAGATGATGATGATAATGGCCTGGGGTGGTACATGTATTCTGAAAAAAGATGTTATCTTTTATGTTAGTAAAAACAATGTTAGTTGTCGTAACAAATCAAAATTAAGTTAAGTCAGAAGTTATTTTCTGTGCAAAGCTGGCTGTGTATGCGCAAAAATAAAAGAGACATCTGCACCAGCACCAATGATTAGTGCTTATTCTGCGCAATTTCAGTTTGTTATGAGTTTTGACAATTAACATCGTTTTCCTGAACACAAGAGATACATGTAACATAGTTTTCAGAATACAGCCCCTGATGTTTAAAAGATGTTTAAATCACAGGTATAGAACCATAAGCACCTACAAATGAGCTTGTTATCTTTCTTTGAATGTGATAAATATCAAGTAACTTAAAATGTCAAGGTTCTTTGATATTTTTCTTCCCCAAAGTGGATACGTAAAGAGATGAAAATTAATTAAAATTTGGGGGGCCAAGAAATATAAATTTCTGTTTGTATTCTTTTGGTTCTAGAATACCTTATCAGATTTTGAATGTTTAATTCCAAATGAAAATGATGAAGAAAATTTTCCCATTAGTACCTCCCATGCCATGCAGTTTAACAGGCTTTACATGTATAATGCTTCTAAAATTCTGATTATTGAATATTGAGTGTGTTGTACATGTATGTATATCAATTACTAAGGTAAATATATTTTCCCTGATTTCTCTTTTGCCTGCCTCACCCTATGATTGCATTGGATTGCCACCACTTTTCGCACCACACCGTACCTACATATAGAAAACCAACACCCTTTAAAGAACAGCTTGCTTCTTATATAATTTGCACTACATACACGTGGAAAAAGATACTGCATGTTTTGAAGTGTCACTCTATTATTCTCATTAATCATATTATATCATAAAAATATGATCTTTTGGATAAATTCTTTCGAGTTGTCACCTTGTTTTGAATGCACATGTTGTTTTTCGTGATGAGAAGTTGTTCATTTTTCAAGTTGTTCATTTTATACTTAGTTTTTTTGTTTTTTTTTTAATTTCTTGGAACTTAAGACTGTTCAAACAAATTTACAAAAGTACATTGAATTAGTATGCCAAGCCCTTTCTCCATCCCTTTTCTCCTTTCTCATGAATAACGTTTGTAAATGGAGATGAGAATATTATTTTGACCATTTACTAATGAAGACAGGCTTAAAAGATACATTTAACATAATTGTTCCGATGTCATTTCACAAATCTAACATACATGTACAAAGAGCTTTGGTAAGGAGAAAATCATGCATCAAAATAGTTCTCTAATGTTCATTTTATGGAACTGAAATGTGACGATCGTTGCTCTCAAGCAGACATTTAATAGTTTGATGCCATTAGGGAGGTTCAGCCGATATCCTGCACGAAAGAATTTTCATTGTCTACATTTCTTATTAAAGGGCCCTTGAAATGCTATGCAATCCATCTGCAAGCCCACAAAATCACCAGGTTCATCCTTCAAAAACCATGACTCAAAACCTTTTTCTGTTTTGTTTTGTTTTGTTTTTGTTTTGCAATATTTCGGGAAAAAACACAAGACCAAGAACAATCATTTGCTGAGAGGCAAAAGGACTGTGAGTCATGCCTCAACTCAAGATTGAGTTGATTGCATGATCAGTAGTCTGTTGTTACATATTTCTTGAGCTATTGTTACTTACCTTTGATTAGCGTTTGTTTGTTGACTTGTCTTTTCAAGGAAATCTTAAGATGATTTACCTTGCAGACTCCCAGTTTTTAGACCCATACTCTCTTGTGTCATTTTCTTTTTTTCAATTTTGATATATTTTGAAATCCTAACTTTTTTCCAGGGAGGGTGAGACAGAAGCAACAACAGAGGGCGGTACACAAGAACCTGCAGCAGCAGCAGAAGCACCTGAGCAGCCACAGGAAGAAGAAGTAGACATTGACCTCAATGACCCAGAGGTCGAGAAGGCCGCCATCAAAATCCAATCCTCATTCAAAGGTTTCAAGACGAGAAAAGAAATGTCAGCCAAACAATCCGACTCGTCAACGGTAAGAGTCTAGAGCCTGACCAGTTAGTCACGGACAGACATTCGACTAATTTTGAAAGTTTGAAGGCCTGTAGAAAATAAGTATTTAACCCTTTCGAGACAATCGACCACATTTTGTGGTTTAGCTCAATAACTTTTGATTCAGAGCTCTAAAAAATATACCAGATACATGAGTAGAAAGAGCAAAAATTTCTGTACAAACTATGTCCTTTTTGTTGCATGGCCATTATTGCGTTTGATGCTAGAATTTTAGAAACGAGAATAAGGTTGAAAATCCTTAAATTGGCAACACTTTGAGAGGTTCAAAATCCTTGTTTTTTTTAATCAAAATGGACAATTTTTTCAACTTTTCGATAAATTCCTAACCATATATTGTTTTCAAGACATATTGCACCTTATTAGAACCATGTGGCACTAAAAGAAAAATATTATTATTGCCAATTTGAAGAACAAAATGTGATCAATTTAGCCCTTAAATAATTCCTGTCCTGAAAGGGTTAATTGAAGAGAGCTATTTTATGTTTCAATCTGAAGGGCAGCATTGAAGGAGTTGAAATATGATAAAATTTGGTTGCCATGGTCACCTACTAAAATAACAATTTATAAAATATTCAATGTCACGGATGGACAAAATGCCTACTCTTAACTGATCAGGCTCTCTAATCTTTCGTCCAAGATGATAAAAACCCTAAATGTCCCACCAATATTTCATAACATACTTTGCTTTTAAAAAATAATAAAAAGGCACAAAATTATATGAATATATTTATTTAGTAAATAACATAAGATCAAAGATTTTTATGCTTACATTGTATTTTCAGTGAAACTTAGACATGAAAAGCATAATATACTGAAACGGAAATGGCGCTCTTTCTGCTCAGGTACATGTATGATTCATAGCAGTCTGAATAAAAATGTAGAATGCGAAATAATTTAAATGATGACACTGAATCTCTGTGGGTTAACTCAGTTTGGGAAACTTCAGAGAAAATAAAAGGCAAAAAAATGTTCTATTTCTGCGGATTGTAAAATCTTGGCAAGCATGTTGCAGAAAACGTGCTCACTCCTCAGCAGGAAATTGAATTTGTGGTTTTGATTTCCACTAAAAAATTATCAACACTTTATACCTGAAATAACTTTGACTGGTGCTTGGGCTCCAGGGGATCATAAAGAACCAGACTCATTGCTTAACCCTTAGAATACCATTGGGAAAATATAAGGTGTGGAAAGTCAGTGTTTTGGGACTTTTGGCGGGAAACCAGGGTTAAACAAACGGCAACAGACTTAGAAATAGTACTCGAGGGCTAAAGAGATGGAGGCTGTTCTAAAACCACTATTCTGTTCAAGGAAATGGCTGTCTGCAAAGCTTAAAGGCAATTTAATTTATGCTGTTGGTGAAAATAGAAAAAAAAAAAAGTAGATGTTATTGCTGGTAATTGTCTGTTATATGGACACGTACATGTACATGTATAGTATAGGGAAGAAGTTATCCCCCCCCCCCCTCACCCCTTGCAAAAATGAAATAGTTCATGAGTAAAGAATATTGCAAATCACAGACAGCGTTAAAATGTACCAGTTTATAAATTTTGGATTAAGATATTGTACATGAACTTTCCCACAATGTTAATTCTTTTACTACGATGCATCATCTAAAATGTTTACCAACAAATATGTACCATTAAAAGTGAAATGTATTGGCCTTTAAAACAGCCGATAATGGAGAAAGCATGTGAATCTTACAAAACACCCAGGCTGAGAATGCTTCAATTTCTGATTTGTCCCAAATGATTTTTCCTTGTGTTTCTCTAATCAAATGGAAAAAATAAAACCCAGCAAGCTTCTTGAAGATTGGAAATCAAGGTCATGAGGCTCCAAAATGAGGAGCCTTTCCCTTTTTCTCTGTTTGAAATAGAAAAGGTGGAAGATTAAATGTGGTTTCAAATATTTTGCTCGTAACTGTGGCAACCGGTTCTCAAAACAAATGTCACAAGATTAGTCAATCTCATTAGGTTTGCACAAATTATTCACCTTGATCTACATGCAAGGTGTGCTGATGGTGATATAAAATGTCAGAGCCATTTAAAGGAAAGACCACATGTATTTTCTATTTCTGTCCATGAGAGTTTAAAGAGTGATGAATCATTTCAGGTATGGTTATCGGGGGGTTTTTTCCTTCATGATTGAATTAAATGGATTTAATTTCTTGCACCTTGATAGTCTATTTTGAGATTCGCAGCCTCTAAAGAATATATGAAGTTCGATGTTGAAGATGAGTCACACTGTTTACGACAATCAAGAGGGATATGTACTCATAAATAGTATTTTCCTATTCCAGAATCCTTCAATTTTGTCTCTGACTTGTACTTTTCTCATCTCTCAACAATTTTCCTAACATATGGATGAGAAATATAGAAATTGAGTGCTTTGTCAGGCATTGAATTGATAATAGACATGTATGTGATACTTGCAAGTGATTTAAAGGTGCAATTTTTAAATTCTTTACTATATTTCTAGAATTGCCTATTAATTGATTAAACAGATTAAAGGGGGTAAAACATCGATAACTCGAGAAAAAAAGGGGGGGGACAGAAGGTACATGTAATTGTCAACTGTTTTTAAAAGCAGCTGTTTTCCTCTTTTTTACTTTGTTTGTTTTGTGTATAAAACACACGTAAGAAAAGAAAAGAAATGAAAAAGTGAATTTAGGTTTTTTACATGATATTTTTGGAAAAATAGTGGTTCTGTAAGCTGTTTGAAACTTCTTTTAATCAACCACAGAATGAAGAAGAGTTTTCAAAATGTTTAAAATAACGTTAATGATATTATTCTGGGTTTATGTTGCGCTTCATACATTTAAGGTGTCAAGCAGTTTACAGATATATTATTATCTTTTTTTGTCATTGGATTTAGGCTTATCTGCACACGTTGCGTTCTCATTCTCCACTCGCTTGGGAGTATGCCAACTGAAAAAATCTGAGAACTTGAAAGGAATATTGTGTCTAATCAACTCCTTGTAAAAATACTTCATTTCTTATTCCTTTTTAGACGGCAGAGGCAACAGAACCGGCAGAACCGAGCCAACAGGAGCCAGCGGTCGACGGCGGCGAGGCTGAGAAACCAGCAGAAGAAACATCACAGCCCGAGCAACCCCCTGCAGACACCTCAACGACAGAAGCCCCAGCAGCGGCTCCTGCCGAAGAGGAGGAGGTCGACATCGACTTGGAGGATCCTGAGGTGGAGAAAGCAGCGATCAAGATCCAGGCAGGTTTCAAGGGCATGATGGTGAGGAAAGGAAAGAAGGAAGAAGCAAAGGAAGAGGAGACGCCAGCGGAGGAGGCAGCCCCAGCCGCTGAGGGAGAAGCCAAAACTGAGGAACCAGTAAGTGGTTTGTTTTCTAAATATTTTTAAAGATATATTTATTTTCTTCGTCAAACCTGGATAACCTCCTCTTCCTTTCTGCAGGAATACCCTTGGTATGAAAATTCATGTGAACTCAAATCCATAAATATTCCATCAAAATTAAGTGCTCTGAAACAAGATAATTTCATGACATCTATTGACTTGAAAACTGCTTTCCATCTTCCACATGTTTTCACCAGGGCCCTGTTTCATAAAACTTGTTATCAATGACAACTGACAAATTTGCTCTCAGCCAATCAGATTCAAGGTTTTCAGTAGCTTATAACAATTATTGTAACTTGATACTGATAACAAGTTTTATGAACGGGCCCAGGTCAGTAAAATAAAAGATTATTAGCTTTTTGATGTACTTAGCCTGGAGCGGATCAAGGGGGAGGGGCCCAGTCCTCCTCCCCAGGCAAAAACAAAGTTCCCCCCAAAATGCTGATGACTCTTTTTTTTTTCCTTGTCCGAGAATTTTGGAGTACAAGGACAAACCTAAACTTTGATGGCCTTTTTTCTTTTTCTTAGGTTTCCTTTTTTTTTTTTTTTTTTTTTTTTTTTTGCTTCTCTGAAATTTGTCTGAATATTGTGCCCCCATCACAAAATCCTGTATCCACCACTGTACGTAGCTATGGCAAATGGACAACCCTTTATTTGACTAAAGAGAGTAGTACAATATACATGTGTGTACAGGTGTACATGTATTAAGATGCATGACTACTGAAAATAAGCTGCACATTTTTCCCCCTTACTCATCAAGTTTCTTTTGTGTCATTAGCAGGCAGCAGAGGCAACAGAAGCGCCAGGAGAAGCGGAAGCTCCTGCTGCGGAGGAAACCAAGAAGGAGGAAGAAGAGGAGGTTGACATCGATCTAAACGACCCCCAGGTCCAAGACGCAGCCGTCAAGATCCAAGCAGGCTTCAAGGTATGGATATTGACAATTTCTGTTATTTTAATTCATTCAGGATAGTATACCAGTTCATAGAGGTATTCCCATTTTATCCATGCCTCTACAACATTGGTTACTTGTGTTGAGCCCAAAGCTTGCCAATGGCTTGTCTGACATAGGGTTTTGACAGTGTTAGTAAACACAGCGTATATTAACCCTTTCAGGACAGGAATTATTAAAGGGCTAAATTGATCACATTTTGTTCTTCAAATTGGCAACAATGATATATTTCTTTTAGTGCTACATGGTTCTAATAAGGTGTAATATGTCTTGAAAACAATACATGTATATGGTTAGGAATTTATCGAAAAGTTGAAAAAATTGCCAATTCTAATAAAAAAACAATGATTTTGAACCTCTCAAAGTGTTGCCAATTTAAGAATTTTCAACCTTATTCTCATTTCTAAAATTCTAGCATCAAATGCAATAATGGTCATGCAACAAAAAAGACATAGTTTGTACAGAAATTTTTGCTCTTTCTACTCATGTATCTGGTATATTTTTTAGAGCTCTGAATCAAAAGTTATTGAGCTAAACCACAAAATGTGGTCGCTTGTCTCGAAAGGGTTAATATTTGAGGGTCTGCATTCTGATTATTGAAATACAGTTACAGCTGAGAGCAATGGTATAATAATAATAATAATACTCAGTTCTTGTACTGTGCATAATACATTTTTATCAATGTCACTATGCACTTCCAAAGAGCTTTGGATCATTACCCCGGCTCAGCCTAGCTGCCCTAATGAAGGCACTGTAGCTTCAAGGAATAAATTCCTACCATTACCTATTTACTTCAGCTGGGTCGAGAGTGGTAAATGTACATGTAGATTAATATCTTGCCAAGGGCGTTAGTGCCGGGCCAAGATTCGAACCCTGTACCTTGTGATCTACAGTCTGGTGACTTATCCACTAGATGACAACACCTGTAATTAGATTTTCAGGGATGATGCATCCATGAATTCAAATACATTTGTGAACCGAACAGTTGCCCATATTTTGCTGTGTGGTTCAATAAGATTTTAGTCAGAGCCCTAAGGATATTGGCAACATTTTAAGTTCATTAAACCATTGCTTTTCTTCTATGAGAATTTGCTTCTTAACAGTTTGTTTCCGTACATCAGATTCATTACTTTTTTTTTTTTAAATCATGTCAGCAGGTAATCATCTCATTTTCATTAAATGTTTAGTTTATTTTGTTTGTTCATTTTGTTACCAATTTACAATAATATTTTGTAGAATAAAGAGTTTGGCACTTAATGCTCCGTAAACTAAGTTATACCAGTTCATCCACTCTAATGAATTTGGGCCTGCACTACAAAGTTTCTCATTTCATATTCTCTAAAATGATTCCTACCACTTTCAGGGCATGATGGTGAGAAAACAGAGGAAGGAGGGTAAGAGTGAGGCAGACAGTGAAGAAGCCCCAGCTGAAGAGGGTGCACCGCAAGAGGAAGCCGCTGCACCGGCAGCCACAGAGGAGACACCTCAGGAGGGAGAGGCGGCACCGGCTACCGAAGGAGAAGCACCAGCTGAGGCCGAGGCTGGGCAGGCTGAGGAGGCGCCCAAGGCAGAGGGGGATGCCCCTGAAGCCGAAGCAACACAGCAAGAAGAGGCAGCTACACAAGGTGATGCAGCACCGGCAGAGGGAGAAGCACCCGCTGAAGAAGCACCGCAGGCCGAGCAGGAGGCACCAAAGGAAGAGGAAGCTGCACCAGCAGAAGGGGACGCTGCACCAGCTGCAGAAACAGAGGCACCTGCAGAACAGGCAGAAGCACCGGCAGAGGTAAGGGCCAATCATAGTCTTACTTCTACCATCTAGATTGTTCTTTAGATTTTAACTGAAACCAATATTATCATTATTGTTATTGGTGTCAAAGGTACAATACAATTATGACATGAAATATATATACAAATTAAGAATGAATGATTCAGCTTCCCCTGCTGTTCCTCCTGAAGTTGCATGAAAGAAAGTGGAATTCCTATGACCCTATAGCCTTTCCCATCAACTTCAGGAAATGCACCAGGATTGTGCAGAATATAAAATAACACATACATGTATGAATGAAATTAGAACTTGATGTAAACTCTGTTATCCTCATTCCTTCTTTCTCCAGGAGACAGCATAATAAAGATTTAATACACTCACAAACAAGGTAGGAACAGTTTGCTGTGCCTAAAGATACTGTATTCTCTATTGCACAAAGACATCATCTGCAACTCTCTATCATATCCACCATGCCTCATTACTGGCAGTTCACCTTTTGCAACATATCTATTGGTAATGCAGGTCTTGAAATGCCTTCAGTTTTAAAGGCAGACCGGTCACACGGACTCCGAAACCTGAATAAATTTTATGCGATAGCAAAAGGGCATGCCAAAAGTGGCCTTCATTAAAACGTTGTCATTTTGAGAGGGACATTGCAGCCATTTGGTAGGGCATCACCCCCAAAATGCCATGTGGCCTTTGAGTTGATTTGAGGCCTGCATTGCTGTTAGTGGGTGCACATGCAAACTGATTATGGACAGTGTGATAAACTTTCTAATTCGGCAAAGAATACATGTACATGTCAAACTGTAACACTAACACATGTCAAAACTGTTTGGTAGGTACTGAAACCTTGGTAAATAAATTTGCTGTTTGAAATATAATCTTACTTCGTTGCTGTTTGATCTTTACTGATCCTCTGACAACAACTCTAGATTCTTTCTCTGCTGCTTTATAGACATGCTTTTGAGCTCTTTTTCAAATATCCTTTCCAATAACTTACTGTCACTTCCATTTTCTCACTCTGAATACAAATATATGCCAAGACTGAGGAGGAAATTAGCCTTCCAGCGACAAACGTGATAGGGGTATGGCTTATTTGTGAGGGGCCTATGCCCCTCACAAGTCTCAAAGAGTCCCCTATAAAATCTATTTGATGAATTTACTTTTTTAAAAGCACCTAAATTTTTGTAAATTCACCAGAAAAAACATCAATGTCATTCTGTTTACACTGCACCTCATTCAACTAATGAAATATTCATCTTTATACAAAAAAGTAATTTTGAATTGTTGTCTTGCTATTTCATATGAGGGTATACATTGTTACCTCAGTAGCATATATTTTACACTTGATATATTCATTTTTCCAGGGAAATATTTTATCCCACGTATCATGCACATGAATCTATATTTGTCCATGATGCAAGCGTACAAAAAATGCTACCATTTACTAACCTACATGTGATTGCTGCTACAAAGTACATTGCTCATAAGCTACACATGTACATGTACATAAACTTTGATCAGAACAGTATGTTTTCATATCACTGTCACTGCATCTTACATGTATCTGCCATGTGTAAATTCTTGTTTTACAGTCATAAACATATTGATAAAATGTGCTATCCATGTAGATATACATGTACAATTGATAACTCTATATGTAATTTAACATGTCCTGAACTTGCGCACAATTCTTGTCGTCACATGTCATCTAACAAGTATCAATATTCTTTCTATTTTTAAGAATCGATGGTAATATGTGAATGGAAAGTAATAGCATAGCTGTATCATGTCCTCATCTTTTGAAACTTTCATCACCTAATTGCTCAGTACGTAAAGTTCTTTCATGTCTATGTATGCATCATCTTTTCTATACATGTACTGTATGTATTGTCCTTGTACTCTGTTTCTTTCATTTCTTTATATTTCTTTCTAACTGCACCATTTCACCAAAATTTAGCCAACAAGTGCTACTTCTGAACAAGGTAAAGACCATACCCCTCCCTCATCCCAAGTTACATCTCAAGGGGATACCACTGCCGTTACTGAAGGTATGGTAAAAGAGGAAATTGTAGGTGAAGCAGATACTGTCGAAGAAGAAAGTAAAGATGGTGAGATGCAAGAATCAGCCCAAGACCAATCGCTTGACGATGCCATCCACACAATGCAAAGTGCCAATGAAATGGCCGTTGATGAAGGTCGTGTTGGAGAACATGGGGACGAAGAAGCAAGCCAAGAAGAGAGAAGTGAAGACGACGCTGCAAAGACACAAAGTGCCAGATCTTCAAAGCAGAATGTTGCAGCAGAACCCGATGCCAAGGAGCCTGCTGATATGGCAGAAGTTGCTAATGCTGAAGAGAGTGTTGAGACCGAAGGTGTTGATAGTGAAGATCAGAAGGCCAGTGCACAAAGTGCCAGATCTTCAAAGCAGAGTGTGGCAGCAGAACCTGATACCAAGGAACCTGCTGATATGGCAGCAGTTGCAAGGTTAGAAGACAGCGTTGAGACTGAAGGTATTGATAGTGAAGGTCAGACAGCAAATGCAAAGACTGAAGGTAAGGCAGATGAAGAGCAAGAAGGCGAGGCCGACTTTGAAAAGGAGGGAGAAAATGTTGCAGACATTGATACTGGTGAAGAATCAAAGGATGCTCAACTAATGGATGAAAATGTGGACATGCCAAAACCTGACAAACAAGGACAACTGGACAATGAAGAGCAAGTTGTAGATAAAGTTGAAGCTAAAGAGTTAAGAGCTACTCAAGAGGATAGGGATATGGATCAGGATATGCAGACACCAATTACTGAAAACAAACAGGAAGCAGAAGAAAGTGATGATCACCAGGTTCCTACAAATGATAAAGTAGAGGAAAATGGAACTGTCGAAGGTCAGGAGCAGATAGTCCCAGCTGAGGACAAGAATGAGGAGTCCAAAGAGAGTACAAATGAGGATGATAAAAAAATGGTTACAGACGAAGCCGAACAGGTAGAAGACAGCATTACTGACAAGCAAGAGGCTAATGTTGAAGTGAAGAAAGATGAAGATGACTTGGTAGCTGCTGGTGAAATGCAAGAAGAGCCAGAAGGCACAGTTCCTGATCAAACCCAGGATGAAGCGGAGGATATCCAAGAAGCAGATGAGTTGGACCAAGAGATCAACGAGGAGGGAGCGATTGCCGAACAAAAAACCCAAGACGAAGACCAATGCAGTGATCTGGAGAAGGCTGCTGTTGATAAGGAAGAGGGTAGAGACAGTGGCTTAGGGTTTGAGGCAAATTCTCCAGAGTTACCAGACCCAACTGTGCAAGCAAGTGAAGATGGTCAGACCACCCAAGATCAGAAGCCAGACATGCCAGATGATATCAATAATCAAAAGGAGCAGGTCGCAAGCTCACAAGGGGGACTAAGCACTGAACAAAATCAGCAAGCCGATGAGCCAAGTCAAGATGCAAATGAAGCAGGTCAAGATGCAAAAGTGGCAACGGTTCCAGAAGCAAATGATGTAGAAGGGCAAGGCCAGGAAGCTCAAGTTGCAAAATCTGTGGAAGAAGTCTCCCAAGCAGCTGAACCTCCTGCTGAGGAACCCTCGGGTCAGACCGTTAATGATCACGAGCAGAAGACTTCAAATGATGATCCAACACAGGATGAGCACCAGAGCAAAGGAGAGGAGAATGCAGTGGCAGAAGAAGAAGAGCAAAAGGGTGGTGGAGGGGAGCAGGAAGGGGGAGGAGAGGAGGAAGGGAAGGACTTGGCGTAGCATCGCAACGCGGTAGAACAGATTTTTCCAGAACAACTTTCTCAGGTGGGAATATGTTGTTTATTGGGTCTTCATTTTGCCCAGGAAAGAGCATGCTTATTTCTCATTGTTTTAAATGAAAAGAACCTTCCTGTTTATTATGGCAGACTTCTTCACGTACATATGGGTTATTTTTTGTTCGAAAACATAATCCTTGTGTTTGAATGGGCACTCTTAAAGCATATGGGGATGCAGACTCTAGGGCCAAAGGTCTAGAGCCCATTTACATTCCTTGCTTTCCACTGAAAGGGTACTTTATAAAATCAAGTGCTCGATGTCGGGAGTTTTTCCAAGTGGAGAAGTCTGCTCACATGTTGAAGAAATTTCTTTTTGATTCCACTATTTTTCTTCCAGCTCATTTTTATTGTCTTCAGGAGGAGCTCTGACCTTGTTTGGTTTATCATTAAAACCTGTCAGTGTGATTCATTATTCCTAAAATGGCTTCAACCTTTCTTTTCAAAGTCACTCCATGCAGACTCATGACACATCTAATTCATTTTAATATTTCTTGCTAATTTGACTAACATTTTGATTTTTCATTAACAACTAACCTGGGTATATTATACTGGCCATATGTTCCTGTTTGTTTGCTTTATTCAACTGTTCTGTTGTTTGTTTCTAACTTTCTACGAAATATTAAACACACCACATTGTTTGAATTTTAATATGATCGATTATTCTGTACAGGTTGTATAATCTGTTTGTCTCTATTCCCGCAGCTTACATGTATATGAAAGGCTATCATGATTTCCAGTTCAACATGCATGAACAAGTACATATCTGCATTGAACAATTGTACTGTTAACTAATCCCAACTGTCTTAATACTACCAGGTTGTACACAAATATTTCAAAAGACTGTATAATGTATATTTATCATTTTAAGGGACTGTATCATTTCATCTGACCAAAAGTTCTAGTAAAGTGATAATAATAATAGTGGGTTCTTGTATAGCGTTCATATCTCTCGACCTGACACTCCTGTTGCTCCACTGTTATTGCCCTGGCTTTAGCGTGGCTGCTATTACAGTACCCATGCATCTGAAGAAAGCAATTCTTGCCAGTTACCCATTACCTCACCTGGGTCCAGTGTGGTAAATGTACATTTAATGTCTTGCCATAGGACGTTAGTGATGGCAATGTTTTGAGTGCTTTTCTGATGGTTAAATATACATGTAATTCAATGCTTTGTTAGCGCCAAGTGGCCAAGGGGACATCAAGGTGCATGCCCTTTGTCAACGTTAGGTTGCAAGGATATTGTGAAATTTCCTGAAAACTTTTCCTGTACAATGTAATGTCTACAGGCAGCTCTTTGTATTCGCCTACAAACTACAAACAGGTTCGAATCTCAGTCACGCCTTTTGGATGGTGACATTAAAGGTCGGTCCCTGACGTAATAAATAATCATATTTGATTGATACACGTCTGTCAAAAGTCAATTACACACATACACACAATGCAAACAAGCTTCGCATGCTGTTCAATGTTCTTCAAAAAAAAAGATTTGCCCTGTATTTTCATAGATGGACACTTTACATGCATAGCAGGCATAATGTGGCAATGGGAACAGGCTTGTTCATACCGGTCAGTGTGCTTTGTGGTCAGTGGACCATCAGTTCAGGCATGCATAATGAAGCGAAATGCTGGACAGCTGCTTAGGGGTTAGAAAGGAACGTGTTGGACACATGTCCATTGCTCTCCATGCCTAGATTATGTTTCACATGGATCTGTTTTATATATACACTGTATGCTGCTTGCTGAGAAAGAAAAACAAAAGGGAGGGAGAGAAATAAAGGAAGAGGGGGAGAGGAAAATCTAAGAATATGAGGGAGAATATGAGAAAAAGGTGGAGTGCAAGAGAGAGAGAGAGACAGACAGTGGAGGTGGATAGAGAAATGCAAACATATAGGAGCAAGAGAGAGAGAGAGAGAGAGAGAACGAATGGTTAATAAATGGGGACCCCTTTTAATATGTACAAGTAGCTACATTGTACATGTACATGTATTAACAGCAAAATCATTGAATACATTATTTTGGCCTTTGCCCCTCCCAAATTTAGTTAGACCTCACTCCAAATTATAATTTATCTTCTACCCTCCCCCCCCCCACCCAATCCCTTCTCTCTCTCTTCTCTCTCTCTCTCTCTCTCTCTCTTTTGTTTACTCTGTCTTTCCATCTCTTGTTTTCCTTCTCTTGCTCCCCACAGCTTTCTCCATCTCTCGCCCCTCTTCTCTCAATTTTAATTCATCGGATGTTATTGGAATTCAGTGTTTACTTCCTTGCTGTGATGTAAATAAAACTTTTGATACATTTGATTTGTTGATTTATTGAATTTGAGAAAAAAAATTAGAATTGAAGTAAATACACTGTCAGTGCCTTTTAATCTTGTTTTTATACCCAGTTTAGAACTATGGTACATGTACACATATGATTACTTAAATTTGCTTTTTTGCTTAAACTAATGGCAAGGTTAGTTGTAGCTGGCCTAGGATAGCCAGGGACTTGGACAATGTTTTTGACTCAACTATTGAATCTGAGGACAAAAGCAGAATTTAAGTAAATACACTGAACCTTTTAATCTTGTTTTTATACATGGTTTAGAACTAATATTCAAATGTGATTACTTAAATTTCCTTTTTGTTTCAACTATTTACATTTAACTGGATTAGTTGTAGCTGGCCTGGGGTAGCCAGGGACTCAGACATTATATTTGCTTTTCTGTCTGTTTATTGAATCTTTGCTTTTAAAAACAAGTTATGTGTCCGATTCTGAATTGAAATGTTAGGATATGTATTTGCCTTTTCTAGTTTACATGTAGGTGACATTAAGCTACTGGATAGGAATGATTTCGATGTAATACGCATTTTCCGTATACTCCGGCCCGAGAAATGATTAATCATTTGAAATATTTTTTGCACATGGAGAAATCTCTACAAAAGAAACAGAGATGAAGAATTTCAAAAGAAAAATTGAAGATGAGCAATTTATTTATATTTCATTGAACAGAACAAAGGAATTATCCAAAATGATTCAACTTTTCTTCAGACAAGTTCGGAATTGTTGCATTTTTGATCTTACACACTGTAGATGCATCAGGAAAAGAACATTTCACCAATATTGTGACACAAAAGGAATGCAATTTGCTCATTACTTCTGGAGTCCATTTTCTGACTTTTCTCATCTTTAGACTTCTAAAGTACATACAGTAAATCCAAGAAGTATTGTTATTTATCCTTTATTGATTGGCTTTGTCAGTACCATTATTTATGTACGCTGGGGACGTTGCGAATTGATTTACGGCTTAATTATACATGACAAAAGCGATGGAAATTGGTTTTATTTTAATTCTGATGAATTAATGATGGCATGGAAGATTTATGAGTCCCATAAGATATTCAGTCCGACAGTTTTATGGTGCCCTTTTCACATCAAGGCATTAAACCTACATGTAATTGCAGGTTTAGGGCAATTTAACTTAGTACTGCCCTGGGTCAAGACAATAATTTACATAAATCTTCAGTGTGAACTTAGAGCGGTGACATCAAAAGTTATATACACAAACCAATACACACATTCAATATTAGTAGCAACGTGTTATGCTTGCATGATTGTAGCCCCAAAACTGTGAATATTTATTTATTATTTATTTATTTATTTGAACATATTTAATCAGGATGACAAGATCAGTTAAAACTGTTTTACATCATGGTCCTGAGAAATATGATGATGCTGTTTCCAGATGTACACTAGTGCGAAGCTCACAGCAATTTAGCAATGACGTTTGGTGTCCATTTCTATATTTTCCTCTGTTTGAAAGCTCATTCATACATTCGTGTAAGTCTGGAAGTCTATTAAGCGTGGGAAATGCATGTATAAGGTACTTTTTGTAGGTACATTTGTAGCCTGTACCAAGAGACCCTGTACTAAGTTTAATCCGCTCCTGTTTTGGAGTAGACTGAAGTCAAAATGTGAACGTGACTTCCAATAGTCTATATACATGGTACTGCTGAGAGACCCTGTACTAACTTTAATCTGCTCCTATTTTGGAGCCAATGCAGACTATCAATGTGAACATAACCTCCGATACAGCTATATGAATCACAAGCTGTGAGACCCTGAACTATCTTTAATCTGCTCCTATTCTGGAGCCATGGCAGCATTTAACCCAAATGTGAATGTGACTTCCAATAGATATAATTGCTGAGAGACCCTGTACATACGATCTTTAATCTGCTTCTCTTCTGGAGCCTGTGCAGAGTAAAGCCTTAATGTGAACATGACTTCCGATCTATAGGGAGAGTTGTGTAGCGAAAAGCAGTTTCCACTTCACACAGGTGGAAAACCTCATCATGCATAATACATTATTATTATACTTGGAATAATATTGAATGGAATAGTTTTTGACAGATGTGACAGCTCTTTGCCATTCATAGATAATACATCTATCGTGGATGCAGAGAGAGAAAGAAAGAGAGGGACAAAGAGTGAGAGAGAGAGAGAGAAAGAGAAGGGAGAAAAGAGAATGGTGATAATATTCTGAGAGCAATTCCAATTTTATAATTTTGTGCTTGTTTGTTTTTTTCATCAATGACTCTGTGTGCGAGAGAGAGAGAGAGAGAGAGAGAGAGAGAAGGGAGAACAGAGAATAGTGATAATATTCTGAGAGCATTTTCAATTTTATAATTTTTCGCCTTTTTTTTTTTCATCAATGACTGTGTGTGCGAGAGAGAGAGAGAATCTGAAAGAATAGTGATAATGTCTTACAATTTCATTTTGTTGCTTGCAGTTGCTCATTCAAAAAAACTATCCTCTCTGTTGTGTAAGCGGAGGAAAATAATTATCTAGGGAACAAATTCATTCAAATTATTTCTTTGTTCATATCATGCAGATTATTCAATTCATATAGCCACTAGAAATATGCCAGTGCATGCTCCTACTGCGGTATAACCCGTAGTTATTAATTTCTTTTTATTTCACTTATTGGAAGGGACGGTGTGATGACAGATTGTGTAATAAAATGGAAGTGTCTTTGGATATGCCCTTTAATCATTTTTTAACAAGGAACAGTATTACATGCTGTCACAGGCTGAAAATGGTGGCATTGAATGACTGCAAGCCAGTGTGGCAATATAATCAATAAAAACAAAAGGTATTATGGTTCTCTTTTTCTACCTCATTTTCCTTCTCTCTCTCCCTCTCTCTTTCCTTCTCTCTTTAACTCCCCCTCTCTCTCTTTCTCTCTCCCTCTATCTCTCGTCCAAATCCTCTCTTTAATCTTCTCTGTACCATCTTCTTTCTATCCTCTCTCTCTCTCCCTCTCTCACACTCTTTCTCTCTCCTCTCTCTCTCTCTCTCCCTCCCTCCCTTTGTCTTCCACATTAATCTATCACTCTCTTGACAAGTGTCTGGTCATTAGTGTCCATGTCTACCTCCCCCCCCCCCCCCTCTTTCTCCCTCCCCTCCCTCTCTCGGTCGCTCTCTCTCTCTTTAAACTTCTCATCTTTCTTCTCTCTACTTCTCTTTCTTCCATATATACATGTACATATACTTCCTAATCTCCTTTGCTCCTTCTCCATTTCTTTATCACCCTCTCTTTGTATTATTTCTCTTCTCACCCTTTCTCCAGCATCCAAATCAATCTCTCACCCATCTGACATGTGTCTAAGCAACAGTGTCCAACCCTTTCAATTCATCTCTAACTCTGATGACATATTGACATTGATACCAACGTTACTTGTAGGAAAGAGAGAGAGCAAAAGAGATTTAGAGCTGTACATGATGCAGAGCATTAATAGAGAGGAAAGAAAACTGATAGAGTGAGACATGGAGAGAGAGAGAGAGATGAAAGAGATGAGAGAGACAGAGAAAGGAAGGGTGATTTAGAAAAAGAGGGATGCCAAGCAATATTATAGTGAGGAAAGAGCACAGAGAGAGAGAGAGAGAGAAAGATAGTTATAGAAAGGAGAAGGATCAGAGAAATAGGGAGAGACTGAGAGCTGAAGAGCTCACGGTACAGAGTTAGATGGACAAGAACTACATGTAGGAGAGAGAGAGAGAGAGAGTTAGAGAGATGGGAGAGCTTAAGATATGAGGAACTTGAAAGAGAGAGAGAGAGAGAGAGGGAAGGTGGCCAGGGGAGAATAATGAAAATAAGCAGTTCGTCGATGAAATCTAATTATGGCAAAAAGTCAATTTATGTATCCGGTAATTCTATACATGTGCATCCCCATCCATTTTCCTCAGTCTGTTATTGATTGAGACATTGAATATTGACGTTTTCATTAGAATTTATATGTCTGGACAGGACTTTCCGTTAGAAATTTAAAGTGATACATGTACATGTTCCTTATAATTGTAATTGAGCTTTTTACAACATGTTCCTTACATTGTAAAGGAGCTTTGTTTCTTGTTTAAAACTCTTGAAATTGTACACTACATGTATACTGCAAACATATTCAAAGGGAAAGACTTGTGAGAAAACTTTGTTGGAGATTTGATATGGATTAGTTAATACTGAATCGGACTTCTTAAATTAGCATCTTGCAAGCATAAGAAGTGCTCCTCGTACAGTCCTACTTAGATAATTGACAAAAATCCCTTTTCAGATATTTCTAGACTTGTATGTAGTTACATGTAGATTGCCAGTTAAACATGAACTTGTACATGCATGTCCCAATGCATGAAATACATGTGATTGGCCTGCTTCATGCACAACATCCCCAAAATCATATTCTGTTCATTTTGAAACATAATGCAATTTGCTGCCAAATTACAATAATAAAGTTGCCAATTTGAAATATGACGTGAGCGAAACTGCACTTGCTGGTGTGCGCACTTATCATCGTCAGAGAGAAGGCACTCAAACCTATAATGGTATTTAGTCAAGGCAGCGCTGTCAAACTGATGTAACTTGTATTTGTCAAATTTGAAGAGACTCGTTGGAGTATAATGCCATTGCAAACAAGTCCTACTCTTTTTGGGTTGATGAAGAGTAACGTCAAGACGTGTTAGGGCTCACTTCCAAATGCTGGCAGAAGCTTAAAGGGGATTATCAGAAAGCGTATTTTAAAGAGAAGGTTGAGTTCTGGGAAAGGTGAAAAATTATTTGCGAGCTTTCTCATTGCTTTTATGTCAGTTTGGAAGAACAACATAGTAGAACTGTCCCCGGAAAAAGGTTGCTCTTCATACAGTGTGTATATATTCGAAATAGGATGAGAAATAGATGTAGCTGAAGTGTTCGGGCCAAACATTCATGCCACATGTATGTGCAGTCCCATATACCCATTTCTGTGTGCAGTGCATGTGCTCTGCAGCGAGATTGGGTCAATATCTTATCATTTTGATGATTCCAAACCCCACATTATACACCAATTCTTATGTAGACATGATCAACCTTTCCCAGTTGCTTTGAGACAGTTTTCGTTTACAATGTAAGCGCATGACTAGAACTCAACTTTAGATCTTTAAACATTTTATCTTTGATTGTAATGCAAATAGTAACTCTTCAACTTTAGTTTGATGGTAATGAATTGTAGAGTCCTAAGCAGAATTTGAAAAGGAGTTTTGCAATTAAACCATGTTCTAAACCATGGTTTAAACCTGCACCTTTGACTAAGGATATGCTGCCTGTTCATTGACTTGAGGTCACTACAGTCAGTTTTCCTTCCTCAAATTGGCAATAATTATTCTTACTTTTGACTAAAATAAGGGTATACTGCCTGTTCATTGACTTAAAGGGAAATCCAACCTTAATAGCAAGTTGCTTTGAAAGAAAGAGGAAAAATCAGAGAAGCAGACTGGTGAAAGTTTGAACGAAATCGGACAAGCAATAAGAAAGTTATGATTTTTTCAAAGTTGTAATCACTATACATATGGGAATTTCAAATTGGCCAAATAGGTAATGTCACTGTGATGTAGCTGTGGACAACTCCCCCATTCGCTCCAACACACAAAATGACTAAAATGTCACTTTTTTCAAAATGCAATACTCAGTAGGATTTTTTTTCTTTCATGAGGACCTATAACAATATGCTATCTCCAATATATTTTGAGTACTGCCCCGGGGGTAAAAGCGCCTTGAAGAAAACCGCAAATTAATGATATTTTTGTGTACGACAAATGGGAGAGTTGTCCACAAAAATGTCACAATCGACTCACCAAATTGCCAATTTGAGATTCGCATAGATGTAGTGATCTCATTTTTCAAACATCCATAACTTTCTTAGTCCTTGTCCGATTTCTTTCAAACTTTCACCATCCTGTTTTTCTTATTTTTCTGCTTTCACACAAATCATCTTATTAGCAAGGTTGGATTGCCCTTTAAGGTCACTACATTTGTGCTTATGGAGGTTTAACCCATGGCAAGTAAGAGTTTTCTTATTGTCTAAATTGATCAGTTTCCCTCCTCAAATTGGCAACAATTGTTCTTATTTTCCACTCCTACATGGTTTAGGTAAACCTTTCTGAACTTCAGTTCTAATGTACTGTAGTTTCAAAAGTCCTATTCCTCTCACAAAAAATTGAAACAAGAAGTTAGGCATGGATCAGCATTACACAGATGTATAAAATGTTGCTGTTTCCGGTACTGTACATATTCTAGAATATTGACAAATAATCTTGCAGAGCACAGTTTGAAGGCCTTTCATGGCCACTCACTGTGGTGCTCTATGAAAGGAGACAATGCTATGCAAGTGGGTCTGAGCTTGTACACCAATTTTTTATTGAATTTGTGACAACCACTAATTCAATTTGAAATCTAAAGGCTGATTTCATTGCACGGAAAGCCAGTTTCCAGCCCCCGTTTCTCTGATGAGAAGTTCTTAAAAGGACTTTTATTTTATCTAGCATTAATTACATTAAGACACCTATTTGGTAGGCCAGACCACAAAACAATTGGGCATACGTTATTTGCCTACATGCAGTTGGTAGACTAGCAAATGTCAAAATGTCCTTTCATCTGTGTGGAATCACCATTTGCCTTCATTGCTAATTATCTGTATCGTCTCTGAAACTAATTGTTCTGTTGTGGGTCACAATTCGACTAAATTGACAACATTATAGGTGTAGATCCCTCGTTTTAGCATATATATTGGGGTTAGAGTCCGACACCCCCCCCCCCCCACACTACACTGGTAATGTGGTAGCGACACCTATAAGTGTTCAACTTAATAGTTCCCTTTTTCTTCCTATACGTTCATTAATCCATCCATCCATCATCCCGAGAGCAGGGGACTGAACGCTTGAAGGCAGTCGGCTTAATATGAGAAATGAGGCGCTCTGGAATAATTTAGGGCAGTGCACTATGCGTGAGCTGGCAATCTTTGATGGAGCAGCTCATTTTTTATTCCTTTTTTTCTCTCGTCTGCCTCGTGGGTTAGACAGGGGTAGTATATTTTGCGGGATAATAGCCCGCTGTCGTGGATGTCGGAGAGGGGAATGATCCATGTGTGTGATGCATTAAAGTAATTAATGCTCATTCCCATCTGCACTCCTCTTTTATGTCTTTCTCTGGCTTCTTGCAGGGTAGATCGTATTTTTGTCTCAGAATTGATCTACCCTCTCTCTCTCTGTTATCTCATCCGCTTTCAACATTTAATGTCTTTTTCTTTATTCCCTTTTTCTCTTGGGTTTATGGTGTCCTATTTCAATTATTTTTGTTGATTAGTTTTATGTAATGATGAGTCGACAGTACAATGTGATCTGGAGCAGTACTTAGCGATAACTGTTTCTCCATTATCATATTTATTTTGTAGTTCATAGCAACTTTAATTTTTTTTCCCCTGGACCACATTGTCACCATCTTCATCAATAGTGGGGATTCTCATCATCTTCATTATCATTATCATCATCATCATCATCATCTTCATCCTCCTCATCATCATCTTCATCATCATCATCATCTTCATCATCTTCATCATCATCACCTTGCTCTTTTTTCTTTCTTCTAGGTATCTTTTCCCCCTTTTCTCCCTCATTTTGCTCTTTTTTTGTATCCCACAGTTTCCATTTTTTGTCTTTTACTGATTTCTTTTATTTCTTTCCTTCTTTTATTTTTTTCCCCTTTTTCTTCTTTTATCCTTCACTTTTTCATCCTCTCCTAAATGCTTCCATTCTATTTTGTTTTTGCTCTTCTCTTCCATTTCCCCTTCTTTTCCTCTTATTTTTGCCTTTCAGCTCCTTGACATCTTTCTTTTTATATTCTCTTTGCTCTTTCTCCTTCCTGTCCTCCTCGTAGTTTTCTTCTTTTTCCTCTTTTCCCTCTGCCTCATTCTTCCATTCTTCCCTTTCTCCATCCCTTCTTTCTACCTTGTACACACAGTGCAAGTTTAAGCCACCCACCTATTCCCAAAATCATATTTTGTTTGTTTTACTCTTTCCATCCCTCCATCTTTCACCTTTCACCCCATCCTTCTCTTCTTTCTATCTCTCATCCATCTCTGACCTTATCTTCTCCTTTCATCCTTTATCTTAAACCCCATCACTCACTCCCTACTAATTTATGCAATTACCTGATTCAGTACAGTAGCCTACCATGTCAGGAACTATAGTCTTATTCCACAGCCCACCAACCGGATAGATTTAACCCCATTAGCGACAAGCTTACACACTTTTTAGTTTGGCGGAATCGTCTTTAAAATTGTTTTACATACTTCTATGAGCAAAAAGGATCTAATACATGTACATGCTCAATTTTTCTTCTTCACAACCCAGATTTTGATATAGGAACATGAGGAAATTTAGAATTAGAGGAAATTTAGAATTAGAAGAAATCATTAAATTGGCAGCTCATATTGACCTGCTCTAAATCATTTTTCACCATACAAGTTGGCAACTTTCATCCCTCTTGATACAGATTCTTTCAATACATTTTATTTGATAGTACATACATGTAGACTATTCTAGTCCAACAGTAAAAGTAAAATTGTAGTGCTGCCAATTTGAAGGAGAAAATCTGATGTTACATTCAGTCTTCCAAAATTTCCATCATTGATGGGTATAAATGCTATTGTGTGGCAGGAAGACAGTCTCCATTATGCAAAACTATAACAAATATTTCTGCCTGTTTACAATACAGAGCTAAATAAATTAAATTCATTGCAATTCATTCAAAATCAATAAAATGTCCTTGTACATACTATTTACAAACCCATTAGTGTAATGTTTGTAGGCTTTATGAGCTTCCATAAATCTCTTTGTTTTAAGAATTGATTCTGATGCTCTGTTGTTTGCTATAGAAATTGAGCCTTGCTTTTAATTGTTCTTGTGTAATTAGTGGACGAGAAATTAGATTAGTTTGTGATTTGGTCAATGCAGATTTACCGCTCCACAATTTAGCTAGTACATGGGAGATTTTGCTTCAAACATCCACCTACTACTCTGGCCATTGTTTTTGATATTTGATCTATTATTTTCCCATGATATTTGATCTGCTAATTGGTCTTTTTAAGAGATAGGCTCTTCTGTATTATTTTGCATTTTTAACATATAACTGACATGTCAATACTTTTTGCAGGGCCAGATTTATTCCAGGCCACTGCTTTGAAATTTTGTCCTTTAAATTGGAGGCAAAATGGAGAACATTTATGTACACAAAGGTTACATGAGTACGTTATAACTTAATAGATAAATAGTATTACAAACGCGGTTCATAGCATTGAGCAAAGACATCCTGAAGCCCTGGTATGTCCTTGCTCAAAACTATTCATCAATTAGTATGTCAATGAAAATTCTACATATGGACTGTTTGGAGCCAGAAGGGCATTAACTCTGTACAAATGATGGGATTTAACGCCCTTCTGGCTCCAAAAAGATGATATATATTAAATGCATCCTGTCATTGAATTCTGGAAACCATAAATACATGTAAAAGACCACTATAGACTGTTCATATTTACAGGCACGTTCTAGAACTCATAGGCTCATGTACATTGTAGAGGGTCCAGACAAAAGGCCATTCTATACAGGTGACCTTAATAAAGAGGTAGCCTGTGTAACAGGTTTCAGTCACACGTACAACAAATAAATTAAGAGACCCTGCTTCATGGTTCAGTGTTATTTATGAAAGAGAGTCTGTAAAGCAAGACTAACCCCTGCCCGAAACCGGGATCCAAAATACGCACACAGGCTTAATGAAGTTTTAGGAGACACTGCCGGCTCTCTTCATTTCATTATCTATCCTCATACTGATAGGATCGCGCCGCCGACAACCTCTCTCTCTGTCTTTGCTCTCGTTCCAGTTACGTTCTCTCTTGTTTCGCGGCGGGAAATTTTTATATTAGAATCATCAGACTCTCATCCCTTTGCATTCTTTAAGGATATTGTTCATTTTCCAGTTATATATTCAGAGATGGTGAGTGTGAACATTTTGTGAATTTAGGTTAATATTTATTTCAACTTGAAGTATTTTTGCTGTCTGTTGGGGTGGGGGATAGTGGTCATTCAGGTAAGCGGTGTTGAGTGGAATTGGATTGCGTTTAGTTGAGTTGAATTGAATTGAATTAAATTGAGATGAGTTGAACTGAGTTGAATTGATTTGAATTGAAATGAATTGAGATGGCATGAATTTAGTTGAATTGAATTGAATTGAATTGTTTGGTACTACATGTATGATTCTCTCTAGGTAAAGAAAGCATCTTGCCCCTTATTGTTTTCTCTGAATAGAGAGCAAACACCAGTTTTCACTGAATGTGTGCTCCTCGGAGAGCCAGATTTATGAGTGAAATATCAGCGATACTTTTCATAATGGAGTAACTTAACTGTAGGTAAACTATCGCTGATACTTTGCGCATAAATGTGAAAGCGATTATTTACATATTATGACAAGAAGAGAGAGAGAGAGAGTTCCCCCTCTAAAAATTGACATATTAATGACAAACAGTTAAATAACAGCAGTGATAATACCTTTTATATCTATTCAAAATGTAATATCGATATTTTTATAGGACTTGGGTTAAATCATAGCAGAACTTTCAGAGTTGACGTATGGTCTAAATTAATCAGTTTTCTCTCCTCAAATTGGCAACAATTCTTATTTTCCACTCTTACATAATTTGAATTTAAAAAAAAAAAAGTTTACTAAATGAATAAATGAAAATTGCAAAATTTAACTGAAAATTGCTAATTTGTACATGAAAATAGTGATTATATATTTTACACTGCATTGCCAATTTACAGACTTTAATGATTAGTTGCAATTAAATTTCTTTTATTCCTGAACTGCGCAACATATTTCATTGAAAATAGACCCCCCCCAAAAAAAAAAAATCTCTGATTTTTGCTCTTTCTGCTCATTCCTAGCATTCTGGATCAAAAGATGATGCAAAAACGTCACTGCCCTGCTATGGGTTAATTTGGAATTGCTGGCTTGCACCCTTAATGTGCAGGTGGTCTTCTGACATGCTGTAATAATGTGTGAATCAAATTTTTTATGAGTCGAGTATAATTGGATTTGCTATGCTCACTAGAATCTGATTTAAGCTTGTTTCATTAAGCCAAAGGACTTTTATTGACATTAATTTGATGACTGTATATTGATAACACGCTCAATCGGCGAGTTCAAAGTAAGCAGTGATATTTTTGTCTCAAATTTTCAGTTGCCCTCTTATTCTATATTTCCCCACTTATGTGCTAATACTGTGATAGAATTTGTTGTCACATACAGGTGTAATTAAAGATTTTGCCAAAGGGGTATATTTTTTAGATGAATATCCTAGGACTAATAAGTCAATGAGAGTGTAGGATGTCATCGTGAAAATCCAACTTATTCCAAAATTTTAGCATATTGAATAGATATTTCATTTAATTATATCCCTACGTACATGTATCTTAGCTATTTTCATTGCACTGTGGATATATAGAGTATTGATTTCATTTAAAGTTAAAGAAGTCGATGTTCTTTTTAACTTCTGATCTATGAGTGTATATTTTATTTCAAATTTTCCCTTTATCATGTGCTACATGTACATTCATTCACCCGGCCAGAACAAGTTTATTGATATTTCATACAAATGTCTAGCTCCAAAAAAAAAAAAATATAACAAATGCGGAATTGCAACAACTGGCAATGACGGCTAGTATTGATTTCTTGGCGACTGTATTTGATGGGAATAGTGCATCTGGAAAGAGAATATTTCATTTTCTCTGTTCAGCACTATTATTATGATTTCCCTTACCTTATAATAGGTTTGAAATAGAAACTGTCTACTAGGGGAGCGTTTGTGTAGACATTTTGATATTAGCTCATTCGAGACTGCAATTTTGTCAGGGCTAAATTGATTAGCGTTTCTTCTTTAAATTGGCAATGCTGGCATTCTTTTTTTTTTATTTCCATGTGTATCTGAAAGAATTATACTCGAACAAAAGCAGTGTATTGAAATAACAAAGCTTGTCAATTTGTATTGAAAAATTAGGTTTCAAAAGTTGTCACCACATTGCCAATCAAGGGATATTAATGTTTTAGGAACACAGCTTTGAATTCGGCCCTTCCAAGGTTTTGAAACATTCATCTGTTCACGACTTTAAAGGACATTTGCCAGTGGATTAACAAGCATGTAATAATGGATAACTTTGTGTTTGAATGCAGCCTCCCTTTTTAATCTCTTGGGACCTGTTTCTGTTCAGATCCTAAAACTCTCAATATATTCAAGTGTCAATGGGTTAATAGCCTTATTAGATAGCTGTGAATCCACCCATCGCCTCTCCCCTAATAACCAGTTCAAAATGTTGGAATAAAGAAATATTTGTATTATTTGCATGTGGGATAGGTACCAACGGGTTAATGTTTTAGAAAGCAAGCTCAGTAGAACATGATTCTGTGATTACTGTCCTAAACATGAATTCATATCGGGTGCGATGGGTTAATATCTTGAGTAGATAGCAACATGTAAGAATGCACTTGAAACGCTACGCTCACAGCCTAGATAATTTTTAATCAAGTGCCAATGGGTAAATATATTTCATCAGGACACTATGATTTCTCTGTCCCCAAACCCCTTTTCATCTTAAAGCTCTGGGAATCTAAAATACAGGTCAGACTTTTATTGAGTTTACATTATCATACATGTAGAAGGACAACTAGAAATTCCCTTCCCCTTCAAAACTCTTGGAGCCTTCCGTTTCATAACCATGAAGCCGATTTCTATTTTTTTGAAAATCGGCCTCAACGTCCACTCCCCCCCCCCCCCCCCCCTCTCTTTCTGAAGCTTCTTGGACCTGTTTCATAAAACTTATAGAGTACCGAAATATGATGTCATACCAGCCAAGTTGTCTAAGTTGCTGGTTCCAAACAATTTTATGCTAAACAATGGCATGGTGATCACACCTGCGCCAAACACTGAAATTGCCCTAGTCTAGCCAGTTGCTTGAATGATTTTGCAGTGAACCTCTTGCGCGGGCCCTGTTGTTTGGAACCAGTATCCTGGACTACGAGCGAATGTGACGTCAGCACTTCAGTACTCTATTATCAATAACAACTGCCACATAGCTATGACAAATTTGCTCTCAGCCAATCAGATGCAAGTATTTCAGTAGCTTATAACTGTTATTGTAACTTGTATAGACATCAAGTTTTATGAAACAGGGCCCTGCTCAGATACATGTATACAGTGGAACTTTATTATAAAAATCTCCTGAGGACCAATGAAATTACATGTACATGTATATGTTGAAACCATATTACATATACATCCATGTACATGTCAGGGCTTAGAAACAACAGAATACAAAAAATTTAGACCTGGCAAGATCATCTTGTTGTGTTGAGTGTTAACTACTTATAACATTTCTCTCTATTAAAAAAAGAGAAGTAAAAAAAAAAATCCACTGCAGTTATAGGTCAGGCACAGATGGGTTAATATCTTTAGCACACCGCTGTGAACGCACCTTGAGGAGAAGGGGTGAACTCAACTGTGAACCGAGCCTCAAATGGGTCGTGAAATATGAATGAGCAAGTTCACAGGAGGAAAATTAGGTGAATCCGACTGGGAAATACGGGGTGTAGATACAGATTATCATCAATATATGCACATGTTGGCAGGCAGTTTAGGATGGTGAAGGAATGATTTTGTGGTTAAAGGGAGTAGTCAACCCCTGATAAACCTTACCTTTCATACATGTACATATACATGTAGGTGTAGGGGGTGAACTCAACTGTGAACCAAGCCTCAAATGAGTCGTGAAAAATGAATGAACGAGTTCACTGGAGGAAAATTGGGTGAATCCGACTGGGAAACTCAAGGTTTAGATACCGATTGTCATCAATATGCACATGTTGGCAGGCAATTTGATACGGTGCAGGAATGATGTTTGCCTGTACATTAACAAGACTAGTCAATTGTTAATGGAATTACTGTACGTGGACGAAATGTTAGAAAAGGTTAAGCAGCCGGCTGATATTAGAATGATCTGGAAGAAATGTTAGAAAGGGTTTAAATGGTCAAATGCTTCGAGAATGAATTTGAAGAAGTATTCAAAAGAGTGGAACCTGTCAGCTGTCAATGTAATCCTTTAAAGAAATTGAAGAAAGAGAGTAACTGGAGAAGTTGTAGTTAAGAATGATTTAGAACAATTAAAAAGTTTCTCTTGAAACACATTTTAATTACCAAAACTCAGTCGTATCTTTAAAGAATTTCCCCCCAAAGGTAACGCAAGGGGAGAGAGGTGCACATGTACATGTATGAAGGCACAAAAAAGAGAAAAGAAAGCTTTCTCTTCTTGTCATGGTTTCATGAGAAAGATCAATTAGGAAATTGATCTCAAAAGAGCTCAGCTACTGTAGTGGTATTCAAAGATTAAATCCAGGGAAAGGGAATACTTAGCAAGAGTAGAATAAAGATGACTGTCTTTACTCTGTTTTGTCTCTCTTAAGAAAGTGTGAATTAGGAAAATGGGCTTTTAATATGAATCTTGCTTGCTGATGACTGATCTGAACTAAAATCTTGATCACACCCCATGGGCATAGAATGTATGTATGCGCAAAGTGAAAAACTACCGTTTACCTTCTTCAGTGGGGCGTTAGACGAGGGGGATGAACACTTTAATTAGAGGTAAAGTATCAATGCCTGTTCAAATGCCCTCTCTTTGGTAAAAATGGGGCAAGGATTGGCTCTTATTCTATCTCTGCATTGTTTTTTTTGCTTTGGTCCATTATGATTATGTTCCTAAAAGTGAAATGGAGAGAGAAATGAATAGGGAAAAGTGCTTATTTCGTTGTAAAATAAGATTTATATGTTCTATAGTAGAATGACAGACATTTACTTATATGTTATAGTACATACATGTACTTGTTTTTTAGACAATCAATGGTTCTGAAAATTAAAATTTATGCAGATTTTTCCCACGACTTAAAAGAAAATAATTATACAAACTGTAGCTATGTTGAGAAACTTACATTCATAGATCTGCTCTGTGCTTGTCCTTGTAATAGAGATATATATGTACTGAGTAGTATCTTTTGTGGTATTTGGAGGGGGGGGAATAATCCCTTTACTGGGAATAAAGAATTGATATTTTCTTCAGTGGACAGCAGGCTCTTAAAGTTCTAATTGCCTCAGTGTTCTTGCTGCACCTATGTAACCATTCACATTAAGAAGCTTGAGGTATTTCATTGGAGATTGAGGTAGCCCCATGGTTATTTTATTTTAGACTTTAAGAAAACTTTGAACTGCTATGGGTTAAACCTGCAATGCACAGAAAAAATTGCAGTGGCCGATTCAGTAATGTATACGAGAATTCGTCCGCTATATGTGAACGGGGTTAGGACCTAAATGACAGAATGCGACATGGGAGCAGTCAGCTGGTGGGAATAGTGGAGCGAAGCAGTGATTGGGGAATACAGCCCCATAAATATGTGACGTGTGGCTACGCATGCAACTCATTTATTAACTAGATACCCGAGAGCCATGTAGAATTGTGTTCCTGCAATAGCTTGTAATGTAACTTGTGTTGAACATGTCAACTTTCTTTAAAAGTTCTTTCTTTTTTGTCGTTAAACGATACTGATAAATTACTCTGTTTATCAAAGTTGAGTCCGTAGCTTGGTCAAACGTGACAATATCAGAAATCAAATTAATGGTCGAGTTGCCAGATAAATTCAGCAATACTTGGTGAGAAAAATCATTCTATTCACTTGTAACTCGACTCTGAAAAGACTTACATTGTATATGTATGTTTAGATCCCTGACAACTTTTTCAAGATTACCAACTTACACTACACATTCATTAGTTCAAACCATAAATGCAATGTCCATCGAGCCATTTAGCAAAAGGAAGACTTCATTTGTTGCCTTCCGCAAACTTCAGACAACTTAACATGTAGATGTAGATGTAGAGCCTTTTTTCCTCTGAAACTTGTAGTAATATGAGAAAACGGTAATAGTAAATAATAGTTACGCTATTTCTATAGAACCTTTTGAGTTTCAACTGCGTAGAGTGTTTTACAGTGTATCATTACCCCGATTATACAGTATTTCAGCAACCCATATACATGTTTAACGCTTAAGCATACCAGGTACCTACATGTACATACATGTATACGCCTTGGTGAGAGTGGCAAATGTAGATTGATGGCTTGACAGAAGATGTTATTTTGGCGTCCTTCATTTGCATTTCTGCATCATTTTTAGAAAAGGGTACTTGCATAGAATTATGTGATTATTGTATATGGCAATCCTCCTTTATTTTCTGGAATGTATTGTACAGAAAGTGCTTTGGTCAGTCGTATCTGGAAAAATGCATTGTTAGAAACAGATATATTCCTTCAATTCTTTCAGATTCCTTTAAAATGCCATACATGTATTATGTACTCCATTGTCCACCAGAATATAAACGTGGATTGGGGCACGATTAAAGCCCTCGTCCCCTCTTTCCACTATACCACTAACAATTTTCCACTCCTCATCTCGACTACCTTGTAAATGATAAGCCTGAAGGTGTGAATGCACCGGTGCCAGAGAGGGCAGGTGCTGCCTTTGTGCCACACTTGTTTGATACAATCAGCAAGGTGGATACTTCCACACCTCGAGAGATATTGTAGTTAGGGCGGTAAGCCGACCAAATCTTTTCAAGCTACATGTAGGTGCTAAAACTTGGGCACATTTTCATTACACAGAGTGACAAAATGCCTTGTACTGATTATATTTATTTAATTTTGTATTACACAAGCAATAGAATTAGTTTTAATACTTGTAGAAGAGATGTGTATTTATATGAATAATTATGATAATATACTGATTATGACAGTAAGTCCAAGTGGACAAAACCTTTTTCATGCCAGGCACAAAAACTTGGCTATAATTTTATGAGTACGTATACTGTATATCGTGAAATATCTATGATATAGATCTCAGAATGGCATGGGTTCACATGCCTACATGCAGCAGGGAAGAATTTCTCTTTTATGAACCCTGACCCACATGCCATTCCATCTTTTATTGATCTATATCTTTTATTATCTTTTACTCTGTATGCATATGAATTCATTTTTATGGTCAAATACATGTAAATAACATGTATACTAAGAATAATAACTTGAGCATGTTGTACATGTAAGTATATAGAGCAACAAAATAACTTGGATTGTTTGGTTTTTATTCTATTTCATCTATGGGTCAGGCAATGGGATAAGTTTTTATACATGCAGTAGAGACGTCGAGAGAACTTTATGGCGTAATATTGCTCCAGTTATTGGATTACAATTTTACACTTCTAGTGCACTCCGCTCCCTTGGGAGTTTTCAAACCAGTCACCATTTCACAGGTGTGCACATGCTCATTCAAACCGCTGTGACATGTACATCCTGCAACTTGTAGATATCTGTTTATACACCTGGATGAAGAGAAGTGATGTAGTTTAAATGTTTGGCACTTACAGTACATATAATTATATGTACAGTCATGTAATGTGCACTCCACCCCCTGGGAAGCATCCCAACCAGTCCCCATTTTACAGGTGTACACCTACTTATTCAAACCACAGTGACATTTACATCATACATGTTCTAGATATCTATTTCTACACCTGGGTAAAGAGGAGTTATGTAGATAAAGTACCTTATTGTTGACAAATGTGCTATGCCAGGGATTTAAACCTTTGTATCACAGTCAGGCATTCAAAACACTTGTATACAACTCCTTCTTGATTTTTCACCTTTAGAATTGCGGGTTCTGTTTTTCTCTTGTTTTCTTTAACTCCACTGCTTTCATATTTTGGTGTAATTACTGACATTTTTTAAAGGGAGTTTAAGACATGTACTCTTACTCTTTTTTAAGTCAAGTTGAACTTCATGGAGTATAATCAATTTTCTTGAATATGTACACAAAACAGAGAGAGGGGGGGGGGGGGGGGGGACAAACATCTATAGGACAAAATTTAATGCCCATCGGCTTTAATGCTATATTGATTCAATGATATGTTGACCTATATTTATAATTTTGCTTTTCTACGTGTACTGATATGAGGAATACTGTCTCTCAGTTAAAAGCTTAGGTTTTGGGAATGTGTAAATGTGTTTTATTTACATTGAACAGGAACAAAATGTGTATGCATCCTTTTTTTCATTTTCTTGTTTTGTTGGGGGGGGGGAGGGGGATAGGTTATTTAGAATGAATATTATATGGTGCAGGTTTATTCAATTTGGAGCACAGCGTAGTTGCAGTAATCATGTTTCTGCCGAGATAGAATTTATGTTTAGCTACAGGCATGGCTTGTTAGACAATGATTATGGGTAGAGCCAGATTTTCTCGAAAATTTCAAATGTAATGCACCCATCGGAAGGGCACCAGGCATGATTAGCATATATATCATATGTTGAGAGGCAGAAGGGCGTGAATCCTGTGTCACATGGTATGAGTGAATGTCCTTATTGCTGTGAGCAGACGATTGCTCTTGCCTTAAATGAAAAAAGAATGACGTGGGTCTATGAAGGTTGTTCCATTTATGCCCTTATTGCTGTGAGCAGACGATACATGTATGTACCTAAACTCTTGCCCTAAATGAAAAAAGAATGATGTGGGTCCATGAAGGTTGTTCCATTTATCATGTGAATCACTGGAACACGAAAGCAATTAAATGTAGATTATATTCTGTGTTGATTGATTGGTGAAGTTAACTACATTCTCATGCGGGTGTTACGGCATTGTAGCCGATTTCATCCATCGAATGAGCAGATATCATGAGGAGACATTCTCTCAAATTGAAATTGTCAATTTTTTTTTTTTGCATACATGTATACGTGTGCATACGTGTAGATTCAGTACTTGATCAAGAAAACATTTGTAAGTTTCTAAAAAAAAAAGGAGGCTTAATATTGAGTGTGAAGGAAGCTGTTATGCCTGCCCTTGTACAGTTAGATCAATATATTTACTATTCAACACTTCTGTTGCACAGACGAATTAGAAACACAAATAAGTCATTTAGGAAAAGACACGAGGAGAGGCAAATTGTCCATAAATGGGCACGTTTTATTTTGTTTGCATGACTTTTCTAGTTTGCCCTGCGTGCATAGTATAATAGGCAGAAGAATTAATTTATTGGTGCGAAAAGGGTTTTGAACACAACCTGCCTGAATTTGTGATCGGTATTTATATTCAGTGTATATTCAACCACCAACACCTCCTTAACCCCCATTCAGACATGATGTTGTAAATTGCCTTGAAAGAAGTGCTGTGGCAAACCTAATGTGTAAATGATTGGCCAAGAGGGTGCTGCAGGGTAAAAAGAGTAGCTGTGCGCAGCATTAGGCCCTGTGAGTACTCTCTGATCTGTGTGTTACATTATGAGAAGATAAAGAAATGTGAAGAGCACTGTCCATATTTTTTTAAAACTCTGACATGGCAGTTTTAAGTTTTAAAGTGGTTTCCTTCCTTATGCGTGAATGAGCTGTTAGTGTTGAGCCAGCCTTGCATATTCCATGATATAAGCATCCACACATATGAAAGAGCAAAATGTACTTGTACTTGAAATATTTCCAGTCATACCTGCACATGTAGTCGACTCTCATGCACTCTTCACAAACTTGTGAAACATACTCTCTGAATGCAAAGGATTGGAAATCCAATTTGCAGAGTCATACTAGGGACCACTTCTTTTGGAGTGGAATCCATGCTCAGAATAGTGGAATCCACTCTCAAAAGAGTAATTTAAAGCTACATATACATGTACATGTACATAGTCGTAGGTTCTCGGGTGTTTACCTTATAATAGGTTTTGTCAGTCACCGCGAGTGGACTTCACTTTTAATGACAGACAGTTCTTATGTAATGCATTGTTCCCTCTTCCTACTACAGTGTAAGGAAATGCCATCATCATAAATCTCCCCAGCTCGAGTTATTTTATGGTGGGACAGACCCATGGTCAGACCCATCTCCCTGGTTTCGCTGCCTGCCTGCTTGGGAGACCTCGCACATATTAATTGGTAATTCAACCAAAATCTGGTGTCAGCGAATTATGATGCAATGTACATGTACATGGACACTGGCGACCATATAACCTCTCCTTTGTATAGTGGATTCAACTATTTATAAGAGAAAGTGGATTTACACTCCTCTGATTTAAGAGAGTAACGTAGTTAACTCTCAAATGTGAACACACCTCTCCCCACCTGCCAATGCAGTAAAGAAGCATGCACATGTGTATTAGACATGATATTGTCACATTTTCTCAGTTTACAAGAATCCACTCTCCATCTTGTAAACGCGATGAATGATATTTCAATGAGATGGTGAGCCCTTGCGAGAGACGGTTTCCTCCCAATTTTGGTAAGTCTCTGTTAGGTTTGATCAGTCGATACCGTAGGCATTGCCGAGTAAATATGCACGTCGCCAAGATTTCGTTTGCGCAGATCAATAAACGGTTGCATTTCATTGCACGATTTTGCCTGGTTGGTTTAGGAGGAAAATGGTGGGATGGGAAATGGATATTGTATTACATTTAGGTGGAATAACCAAGTACCTTGTATGTATAGTCTCCAAATGCAGATTCCTATTTCTTCACCTCGTCATTGACGAGCTTTTATTTTGTGTTTTAGTGAGAGAAAAAAATGCAGATATCCATGTACATCAGTACTAACATACATTGTACATGTAGGGCCTATCCACTACTGGAAAACCAGAAAAGTTTGCGACTTGTAAATGACAGCCATTTTTATGGCAAGAAACTTTCATGATTTGCAAAAATTTAGTGTTATGTCAATTATGATTCAACGATTTTGCAGCATGAAACTTTCAGATTTTCAGAAAGCTTATCAAATCTACATACCGGTTGCTATAAATGGACTCGCTCTAAGGCAATGGAGAGACACTTCCACAACGCAATTTATGAGAAGTGCAACATGTCACGCAAGGCTATAATGTCAAGGATCCTTCCACATACTATATTGTAGGTAGATAAGCACATTGTACGATAAAGTGTACCACATCTCCAAAGGTCTCGACACCCCTGCATCTCCTATAGGAAAGCTGAAGTATTCTGCATAATATAATCAAGTTTGGACCATCCGCAATGGGTGGATAAAAATCAGCTTTGGATCCTTCTCGTCCTGAAGTAGATTTCCTGGTATTGTCTAGAGCTCTCAGACAATCTAATGGACTTTATTCACTCCCTAGTCTAATGGAAAGTTCAAGTTTAGAATGTGCCCCACATCCCCCGGATTAGTTTCCAAACACAGACCCTTTTGGAGAGAGAGGGAGTTCTCATACTCATGGGAGACCTAGCATCTAGGCCCAGCCAATGTATTACAGTTACTCAGTAAAGAACAGAGTTAACATCACTTTTCTAAACTCATTCTAAACACTACTTGGATAGCAAGTTACTTTGAAAGTTTAATGAAATGGAGTGTAGATAATTATAATGATAATAATATGTCTTGTTTACCCAGGGTAGCCTCATCGGTATTATACATGTACTGTTCTGCTTGAGGGCCCTGCAATTATCATATAACAGTTCCTATTTAAGATTAAAATCTTAGGAGATTTGATATTCTATTTAAAAAGATGAAACTCTATTCTCTTTCCATCTCTCTGCCTCTCCCTTTGGTCTGACTTCTCTGCAAATTTCACCACAGTTTCACTAGTGTCGCAGCTTTCACTCAACAGTTTGCTGTCAAGATGGATCGTGTCAATATGTTAAACCCTCATCGGAGTAACTACTAATGAGCTATCCCATGCACATGCAAGATTAAAGTACCAGATGTAAAGTATTTTGGGGGTCTGCACATCACAGACTATATATGCCTATACTGACCCTGAATTACTTCAGAGGAGCTCTTATCTGTGTTAGATATGAAGTTAGCAGACTGCAGACTGTGTAGAATGTACGGTTTGGATCATGCAATGACTAGATACATGTATGTACCAGATTTAAACCTTTTATCTGCCTACAAATGTTCATTTTATCTTGATTTTAGTGAAAAGATTTTATTTGTCATAACAAATTTTAAACTACAACATTTCATTGGTGTTTGCGCAGATGCCTTTCGCATACGCAGCCACTTTTGCGCAGTCATTAACCAATGATGCACCATAAGTGTACATTTTGTTATGACAATTGAAATCATTTCACTAAAATGAAGATTTAATAAATCTCAGAATACCACCCCTGTTCTCTTCAGATAAATTTAATGTTAGAGAAAATAAAGTCTCTCTTTGGACATTTTAGTGAGGAAAGAATAAAGCTTTTCTTTTTCTATTTTTTCATTATTGCCTGGCTAAAGGGTACATGTAGATTTATCTTAGTTTAGAACTTGTATTACTGAAGGGATCACTCTACTTCAGGTGAACTTGATCCTTGCCTCACTGTCAAGTCCTTACTCTTTCATTTTGTTCTCTTATTGTCGATGTAAATCTGATTAGTATGTTGCTTGTTCCCTGACTAGTGTCTCGTTTCCAACACTTTTTGAGGGGGGGGTGGGATGGCATCTCTTCTATTATTGGTCTATTTCTCTTGCTCATGTCCACCCAGTACATTCATAGATCCTCTCTTCTTTCCTTTTTCCAGATATAATCTGTACTTCCCTGTATCCTCTTTCCTTGTATTCCCACCTCTTATTCTCTCCCTCCCTCCCCCTCTCTCTCTCTCTCTCTCACTCTCTCTCTCTCTCTCTCTCATTCTCTGTCTCTATCTTCCACATGCCTGGTATTTATGCCTGTCTGTATATGACTTTATCTCTCTAAATCTCTCTCTAAATCTCTTTCTAAATCTCTCTCTAAATCTTTCTTTCATCCCTGTATATTTCTCTCTGATACTTTAGTTTATATCTTTCCCCCTCCCTATATCTAGCCTCTTAACACACTAATCATGCTTCCTTCCTCAAAATACTTTTTCCATTTGCCTTCAATGACTTGACAAAATGTATGATGTCACAACACTGTCCCTAAAATCTAATTAGCACACGGGGCAGAGCTTGCCTAGGAATGATGTGAGAGCGTTCCGTTTCGTCCAGTTATCTCACTTTGCTGGAAGTATCTGCGCTATCTTTGGTAACCTAATTTTATGAAATGCTCTAAAGCTTTCTACCATAAACAGATTAGCACATTAAGAAGGCCTGAGCTGAGCTGTTTCTCTATTTTCTGCCATCAGCTTAAAGAATAAGGCCTCGTATAGGACCTTGTTTTCTTTTGATGATCCTTGGGCATTAGCTGATACTAGTTTCTTTACTCTTCTTCTTATGGTATTGTACCTCATTTTCTTGTATTCCTTAACTTTTGTGTTCCTGGAAATGAAATACATGTAAATCCTTAAAAACTCTGTTTCTCTCTTCTCTTTCCCCCTTCTCTCTCTCTCTCTCTCTCTCTCTCTCTCACTTTCTTTCTTTGTCTTCCTTTGTGAACTTTCACCTTTTCATTGCCATTTTCCCTGTTCTGTGGAGTACATACAAAGAGTGTGTACATAAAATACCAATACTGGTTTTGTATTCACCGAAACCTTTCATATAAAGACTACTCAAGGGATACATGGACAGTGGTCTTTATATGCAGTCAGTCTTTATACACAGGGTCCTTTAACCCTTTCAGGACAAGAATTATTTAAGGGCTAAATTGATCACATTTTGCTCTGCAAATTGGCAACAATAATATTTTTCTTTTAGTGCTACGTGGTTCTAATAAGATGTAATGTCTTGAAAAATAATATACATGGTTAGGAACTTTGTTGAAAAGTTGAAAAAGTTGCCAATTTGGACAAAAAACAATGATTTTGAACCTCTCAATGTGTTGCCAATTTAAGGATGTTCAATCTTATTCTCCTTTTTAAAATTCCTGTCATCAAACGCAATATGATTATGCAACAAAAATGGACACAGTATGTGCAGAATTTTTTGCTCTTTCTACTCATGCATCTGGTATATTTTTTAAGGCTCTAAATCAAAAGTTATTGGGCCAAACCACAAAATGTGGTCAATTGTCTCGAAAGGGTTAATGCATGTTTCATTGTGAGACACTGTTCAAGGGAAACAAAAGATATGGTCTTTATAGACAAGTTGTCTGTATGTGAAGGTTCCTACATTACACATTTTAATGTAAATGATATAGGGGAACAAAAAATGTGGCTTCATTAATGGGAGATCCTTATACAAGAGGTCGTTAAAGCGAGTTTCATTTTTTTTTCAAGTGAGAAAAATTATTGCTGTTGAAACATTGTCAATAAAACCATGTTGTCACTGTCCACACTGTATCATGTAAGCTTTTCAGCATGTACATGTATAGATGAGATAAAATTGCTTTTCAGCAGCTTATCCCATTTGTATGCACTGTTCGTCGTTAAGGTGAGAGAAGATTTGCAAAATGCGATGAAAACTTATCGGATGGTCTCTTGAATATTGTATCGTGTGCTGAAAACCAGAAGGGCCTTACCTCTATTTGAAATTATGAGGGTTAATGGCTTTCTGCTGCTCAGCAGTCCATATCTCTTCTCTGGCAAGCTGCTTCTGAATTTGCAATGAAGCAATGGTCATTTGGGGACATGTGTCTGGTCGATTATATGTACATCTCACAGTTTCATATCTATAGGGCATCTGAGGGCCAAATAAAATTAAAGGCTTGTTCACACACGGTGCTTTTGACCGTCTTAAAGATAAAGTTGAGTTCTGGTCCTGCGATTGCTTTTTGAAAGGAACTGTCTCAAAGCAATTGGGAAAGGTTGATCAGGTCTACATAAGAATTGGTGTATACTGTGAGGCTTTGGAATCATCAAAATGATAAGAAATTGACCCAGTCTCACTGAAAAGCACATGCACGGCACACAAAGAGTATATATGGGACTGTACACACATGTGGCATGAATGTTCGGCCTGAACATTTTCAGCTCTTCTTTGTCATATTTTGAATATGAGGGCATTTGAAGAGTATTCCTTTTCAGGGGACATTTCTACTGTGATGTTCTTCCAAACTGACATAAAAGAAATGGGAAAGCTCACAAAATATTTTTTTTCACCTTTCCCAGAACTCAACCTCCTCTTAAAGAAGACTTCCTTGGCAAAATAAAACCATTAAATGTGTAGATAAATGGCAAGTGGGGGTGAAAAAAGAGTAGCTGTGTGCGAGAAAGACTCTCAAGTGTACTCACAAGTTTATCTTTGATACAGAAATGTTCCTGCTACATTGGGTTTTCTTTAATAGGCGGTTTACTATATATCAGAAAGTGCCTTATAGAGGTAGTATACTTTGGAGGTGTAAACTCTGTGTTGTCGCAGCTGTGCTCTAAGGTTGACTTGGGATACTTGGTTTACGCAGCCCAGCCTTGGAAAGTGCTTGAGGTGTATTTGTTTATCCGATTCGTTTTAACGCTTTATGGTCTGGGTTGATTCTTCGTCTGGGACTTTCTCTTTCTTTATATTATTCTCTACCCTCTCCTCTAAGTACAGTATGGACATGTACATGTACCTCAATTAAATTTGTGTAACATACATTTAATTTTTTCTTGAGAGTGTAAGTGTGAAAGAAAAATAGAATTGTTGCCAGTTTGGGGAGGCAAGCATTCATTTAGACTTTTGGGAAAACTGGTTTTATGTAAGCATTTTTAAGAGAATATACATGTTTACAGCTACATGTAGCTCTGATAGCTGGAAAATAGTGGTGGTTTCCTACACATAATTTAGTTATTCAACAAAGTTTCGAGGAGGCAAGGTTTTGGTTTTGTTTCTTCACAACCTTCATTCTAAGGAAATTGACATTCTACAGCCACTTAAACAGTTGTAGGGTAGTTCTTGTTTGAAAGTATTGTCTGTAATGAGAATCAGAAAGGCGTTAATTCTTATCCAACACAGAGTTAACGCCCTTCTGGCTCAAAACAGACTACATGTAGTTCTCGTCAATGCCTGAAATACCTTACATTCAAGCAACTTTAACAGGTTGTAGGAGTGTTACTGTTTGACAGTACTGTCTGTAATTAGAATCAGAAGGGCATTAAACTCATATCCAACACATAGTTAACGCCATTCTGACTCTCAACAGATGAGACATGGTTCAAATACACCCAGTTACATGTCTCTCAAGATGCCTTTCAAAACCACCTTTGAAATTTGATTAACATGCTTACAGTATGCAGTACACATTTCTAGGTACTTGAACGTGCCGACTTGCAAAAGGGCTCGGCAACCTAATATGTTGTGCATTGTTCAAGCGAACCGACACAGTGTATGATTACAGTCACGTGCGAGAAAGGCACGCTTTACATAGGATGAATATTAGGTTTCGTGGGTGTTTGTTATACATGTGATTGATGTTGATTTTAAAAAGTGCACTCCCAGAAATAGATTCTTCATGGTTGAATTCCATTGAGAAGAATGTGAGCATTCATGATTGCATGTTTAGGGAAAGATTCTCTTTGGGGGATGAGCGGTCTGCCCTTAACCCTTTCAAGACAATAGACCACATTTTGTGATTTGGCTCAATAACTTTTTATTCAGAGCTCTAAAAAATATACCAGATGCATGAGTAGAAAGAGCAAAAATTTCTACTCGAAATATATCCATTTTTGTTGCATGACCATATTGTGTTTGATATAAGAGTAACCTTTAAAATCCCTCAATTGGCAACACATTGACAGGTCATAATCATTGTTTTATTAATCCAAATTGGCACTTTTATCAACTTTTCGACAAAATAACCATTTATATTGTCTTCAAAGACATTACAACTTATTAGAACCATGTAGCACTAAAAGAAAAATATTATTGCTGCTAATTTGAGGAACAGATTGTGATCTATTTAGCACTTAAATAATTCCTGTCCTATGTGTGTGCCGAATGTCATAGTGATTATTTTCAATCTTTAAAATATGAAATTGATTATGCTAATACATTGTACTAATCCAGTTGTTATAACACAGTTGTTTTCTTAACTATGTATGGTATGGTTGTTGTTGTTTTTTTTTGGTGATCATTAAGTACATGTTTACATGGATCTTGTCAATTAATTGTCTTCAGTTTTATAAGGTTGCATAGTAGGTTATCATTTCATTGGCTTTATCTGATTCTGCTGTTGAAGAGTATCACATATGGAAGTGATAGTGTGAACTGAATATGCATGAACCCAAAACATTGCAATAGAGATTTAGATATATAATTTTTTTTTGGGGGGGGGGGAGGGGCGTCTACATGTATATGCCACTCAGACAAAAGAGAAAGGGAAATTTATGATTTTGATTTTAGTATAAAACAATTAACAGAGAGATACTTACAAGTGAAATATTACTAATGCATTTGCTTGATGATATCTTTCTTATCCTCCATCAAATTTTCTTTCAATCTTTATTAGACTCTGCTCTTGTTTAAGCAGGGCTTAGCTCTATTAAACAAGTTGCTAGTGCAAATGATCCCCTAAATTTGAATGCTTGACCCCCAAGATATAGGAAATTACACAGGGAGCGCATATATGGAGACTGTGGAAATTCCAACCGGACAACCCAATTCAAGCCAACTGGATGTCAGGGTGAACTTCAAGATTGAACCAAAACGTAATATTTTAAAACATTTTATGCAGGATTCTTTAGTGTTGATATCTTATGAAAGTCTCTCTGTTTTTTGTTCTTATCTCTGCAGGCATCCACTAAGGCAGATCCCCCCAAACCAGCCAACCAGGAGGAGGAGGAGGAGGTCGACATCGACCTGGGAGACCCCGACGTCCAACACGCGGCTCTTAAAATACAGGCAGGGTTCCGCGGGATCAAGGCTCGCAAGGAAGTCAAAGATGTAAAGGGAAAAGACGGCAAACCGGGAAACTCCTAGAACAGCGCAAGAACTAGCGACCCAACATATTTTATACTCGTCATTTAGCCCTACGGCATGCCCGTAGAGCTGAAACTATTTATACTCGTCAGATAGATACTGTCATTTATACTAGGTGTAGAGAAGCAGTTTTGATCAACATTGGATATGAAAGGAAAAAGATGGCAAACTGGGAAACTCCTAGAGCAGCAAAAAAACTCACTACCCCCGACATATTTTATACTCGTTATTTAGTCCTACGAGACACCTGTAGAGCTGAAACTGTCTATACTCATCAGATAGATAGTGTCGTTTATAATTACAGTTGTATAGAAGCAACATCGATCCAGACGTTAGACATCGATCATTGTCAGACATGAAGAAGAACTGCGGATCCTTATCTACAGAAGTGCAGAAAAGCTCATTTTAGAAAGATGTGTAAAAAGAAAAGGAGAATTTTAAGTCCTTCCACAACGGAGGGTTGATATTGAAGAGAAATTGACAATAAGAGAAAGTGGTTCTGGCATTTAGACCAGATGAAGAAGGAATCTTAATTGACTTGAGGAGTTGTGTGTCTTAAAATTAGTAATGAAAGCCCTGTATTTTAATGTTTTCTTGGAGTGTACAAGTTCCTCCTCTCTTTCATTATCTTGCTTTTTCCCCATCTCACTTTTCTTCTTTCTCCTGTTCTTCCCTCTCTGACCATCTTCTTGTTTCCCCTCTCCCCCCCCCCCCCATATCTCTCTCTCTCTCTCTCCCAATCTCTCTCTCCTCTCTATCTCACCCAAACATTAATAAAATAAAACTTGTATGGCAGTTTTAGGAACCTCATCATGTATAACACCTGAAAATTAAAAACAAAAGGGCCTGGGCCACTCAACACCATAAAAACTTAACAAATGCCACTATCCTCCTCGGTCAGCCATACATAATTCAAAACTGAACTGCATCAAGTTTAACAGGTTCATATCTGCCGCATGGTTTAGTGTGACGGCTTTGCACCGTTAGTCACTGCATGCGTTTTACAGCTCTCAAATATTTGACACTTTTTCTTTACCGGCCTTCTCTTTTAATCCCTCCATCTGGGAGACAAATAACCTGTCATAGCTCTTTCTTGGATAACAGGAAAGGAATAACGGGTGATCGATCAACCGATGGAATGGTACTGAGAAAACGAGGGCGCTTTTTAAGAGTCGGAACCTTTCCTCGAAGGTCATTATTGAAGGTGATACTATGCAATCTCATTGTACTTTCTGTAGTTTTTTCATGCGTCGATTCCACTAGATCTTGAAGGGAAATTCCGCATTTGCTTCATTCCAAATTAACTTGATTCCAGTGATGCAATACTGGGTTTACTTAAATAGTCTTTCTGCACCACAGTTTATCATACCGCATGACTACCGTATGTACTTGTACTTGTGTCCATGGATACAGGACCATTCCCATGGATAGGGGATTGTTCCCATTGTCATAATATCTGATGGATGCACAACTTCTCTGTGAAAACACCTTTGTTTCCATATGTGTTAATGTTTAATCCCATCTATATGTGTATACATGTACATGTATTTTGAAAAAGATGAAATCCTCGAACATACTGAAACAAAAAAAAAAAGAATTGCAAATCCATTCCATTATACACCTTTATGACATAGATCATGATCTGATAAAAAAGAGAAGAAGATATATTTTCTGCATTAGTGTAGTTTGATTTTCTGCAATCAGAAAAATAATCCAAACAATCTTCATTATTTGTTTTCCCTACTCAAGCAGAATTTATCATGAGAGCATTGATTTCCAGTGTCGATGCTTTCACAGCTGTTCAAAGATTGACATCAAGAAACAAAAAAATAATAATATCCAGACCAAGTCATGCATGCCTGCCCTGGATGCAGAACTCAATTACTAGAACCCTAAAAAGGTCAAGCCGTGGTTTTTTCATTAAGGAATCGTCCATTAAAATCAATATTTCTTGCCTTGCTTACAACTGCAAGGCGAAATGAAATTTGTGCTACTTTTCTAGACCAGCAGACGATAAGCAATATATGGCAAATTGTTTTCACAAGTGTATTTGGACTGACATGTCACAAATGGTTATTTCTTGGTTTTTTTAAAGCCTTTTCACTACTAAGAGTCAAAGATGTCATTTTAAACTTGTGATATTTCTCCTTGTTTTACTGACTGGGTTGTAAGGATAGCAAGTTGCTATCCTTTCATTTTATGTGATATGTTGGTGTATCTCATACTTGTACTATGCAACACCTACATGTAACAGTGTACATGAGTTACGATGACACGCATGTACAATAACGTTCACTTGAAATTCACATCACGATTAGTTGATTTCACACAAATTTCTCTTGCACTGGTATTAAGAGCGAGGTATTGAAGAAATGTACATGTTTATTTCATACATTTACTATGCAGCAAATCTACTCTCATATTTTGTAGTGAAATATGACGATGCCCATGGATAACTGGAGTGATGTGTACATGTATTCAGAATAAAGTGTGACTTTCACCTCAATGATGTACATCTTTCATGTAAATATTTCCTTTCTTCATTTCTGTGGAAGGGAGCAAAGCACCGATTGTAGCAAATTGTAATTAAAAGCATTCAGATTTTGTTGATACATCTATCTACAGGGACATGTATAGCTGGAGCATGTATCCTAAAGGATATTTCTTTTTTTGTGCATTTGATTGTGAAGAGAAAAGAGAGAAAAAACTGCCATTACCATATATGTAAGGAATTCATACAAGTGGATTTCTTACACAGCGGAGCATGACTATATACATATATTATGAGCTTGCAGAGAGGGCATGTATTTTTAAAGGTACATATCAACTTCTCTTCGAAACTGATGTCAACGTGTGTAACTATGACATACATAGAGAAGTGACAACGTGCATTTCAGGCTGGTAAAATATCCAATATTGTACATATATTCACAATTTGTTTATTTGACATAGGATTGAAAAAAATAAAATAAAGCGTCCGTCTAACTTGGAAGTAGATGTACCATACATGAGCAATAAGCCAAACAATAATTCAAGATTTGTTTCCAGTTTGTAGACAGTGCCTTTGTGAAAAAAATCACTAGTACAGGTACATAGTTTTTGTAGAATTTCAACAAGTTTTGCAATCTTTCTAGCAATACTACAGTTTGTAATTTTTACAATCAAACTGGAAGATTTTCAATAAACTGCCAAAAAGGCGGATACATATTGCAGAAGCATGGTGTTCACTAATTTTGCAGTTGTCAAAGTCAATTGAAAAATTATACCAAAAATGGGAAACCTCTTGTATATATGCATGGTCTTGAAAGCATTCACTTACTCCATCAAGGATCTTTTGCAGCCTAAAGCATTCAGGGCTGGTCACATATGTCTGATAATGATAACGATATTGTATGCGCGTACAAAATGTACATGTACCTATAACGATGACGATAAAAGTGGTCACACCTAGTCGATAAAATCGGTGGAATTCTGTCAAGCACGACGGACACTGCCCACATAATTATTCTGAACTAACATCGCCTCGAAGGAACAAAAACGATTGGCTCTCAGAAAATATTGATGAGTTCTGTCATGAAAAAAATCGGATAGTTACAGTTATCGTAATATCGGACAAGTGTGACCAGCTTCCCTTTAGCATTATTGGGTGCTTCGAATTGAGCTTTGTATTCAAGTTAAGAGAAAAGGGTCAACAATTGTATTAATTTTTTTCTTTTTTAATGCTTGCTGGCTTTATTCATTCCTTGCTTTCAAAGAGCAGCAAACCTCATTCACCATCATATTACATTACAGTGTGATTGTAAACTCGAGTCTATATATGCAAACGTTATCTATTTCATTATCTTTGATGGAGTGGCATATAAATATTCAGAGCGTTATCGAGTGGCACTTAAGTCCATATCGCGCTTGCTGTATGTTATGACTATAGGTTGCATAGTTGGAATTCTTAGGATTGTATGATTGGAATTTCAACTATGTCCTTGTAGTGTGAATTGCATGAATGGCAATTGCATAAGGTAGTGCTTTGAAGCCTTGAAAGGCATATGGGAGTTTGTTCAGATGGATCACTTAATCATAAGTGCATCATATTTAGCTTGTGGACTCTATGCATACGGGAATGTGTTCAGACGGCCCTCTTTATCAAAAGTGTATCATGATTAGCATATAGATTATATGCATCTTTAAAATGATGAGTTTCACTGTTAGTTATTATACATAATCGTACATAAATAGTACATCGAAAGTGTGTGTGTTTAGTTGCTCATATCATCAACTCTTCTCCAGCTTGTGCAGAAACGGAGAAAATTACAGGAGAAGTGACTTTTAAAAGTTAATGCTCCACAATTTTGACAAAGCCTCTTTTCATCATAATATAAAACTTACACATCACACTCCAAAAGTACATATCTACATGAATGTCCATTACATAAACATAAGTTTGTAAACTGATGTGAAACTTACCTTAACTCACTATTATACCATAGATCTCCTCCTCCTCCTCCTCCTCCTATAGGCTTGGAGTATTAATATATTTGTATTACAAAATCATGTACAAGTTAGTGTTTAAAAAAAAAAAGAGAAAGAAGAGTTACATAATATGGGTATGTCGATAGAAATTTGTTGTCAAGTTTTTGGTACAGATGTATGTATATAAACATGGTTATTATATAAAGGATGTTTGTTTGTATAGGAGATGAAAGAAGTTATTACTTTAGTGTTAAGTTTGATATGTGTTTTCTTACTTTCATTCATTTGAGAAACATTGTTTTTAACCCACAATCATTATGTTATATATTATTTTGTTCCTTATTTGTCATATCTTTTTTTAAAGATGAAGGTCAACATACATGTAGCAGCACATTGTTTGTTGAGAGCCAGAGAGCCATTAACACTGTGTAGAAGTGTATGTGTTAATGCCCTTCTGGCCCTCAGCACATGATATGGTAGAATAAACATGGAATCGCAGACCATTGTTAATAATAATTTCTTTTGATACAAATTCCTTATCTTAACCCTTATTTCCAAACATGACACAGTGGCTAAATTAAAGATTATATCAAGGGAGGGAAGATAGATGGCACTTTGAAAAATTGACAATGAATACTCTTGTAACTCTCAGGTTTATCATAATTGTTAGGGGCAAAGGGTCACATTTATATTTCAAGGATATTTCCATTGCTCTTCTCATTAATAGCTGCTTTGAAAAAAAAAATGTTTTAAAGACACCATAATTTCATCTGCCTTAATTGTAAGCTAAAAAGAAAACTTTCAGTTGTATTAAGTGTAAAGTTGATTACTTTTTAAGTTGTAAAAAGTGTAAAGTTCTGATTTATTATGATAAAGCCCCGCATTATTTATGGTTTGCTACAGGAAGGCTACTTTGAGCAAAAAGCATTTTTATTGTGAATAAAAGTCATATTCGCAACAGTTTAAACCTTTGTGTATTGTATGCTTTTTGATTGTGTGTTGTGTGTTTTATTCCTTTGATTGCATTTTCTTCTTGATTTTTATTAGTTATTTGACAGGATCGCTTCATCAGTTCTATCAATTTATCTTTTATTAATATGAAAGTGGAACATGAAGCAAGTTCTGAATTGTTCATCTCTATGTGCTTGTGGGGAGGCAATTCTGCCTGACATCATTGGAGAAAGAAGATGGGTCAGAGAAAGAGAGAGAGAAAGAGAGAGAGAGAGAGACAAATAGAGAGAGGGAGACTGAACAGATCAGAGAGGTTGAAGAGAAGGTGGCAAGACTTAAAGGTTTGGAGGAAGAAATAAAGTGAGCAGGAGAAAGGGAGAGAGAGAAAAAGAGAGAGAGAGAAGGGGAGGGGGACTGAACAGATCAGAGAGGTGGAAGAGAAGGTGACAAGAATTAAAGGTTTGGAGGAAGAGATAAAGTGGGCAGGAGAAAGGGAGAGAGAGAGAAAGAGGGGGGGGGGGACTGAACAGATCAGAGAGGTGGAATAGAAGGTGGTAAGGATTAAAGGAGGTTGGAGGAAGAGATAAGGTGGGCAGGAGAAAGGGAGAGAGAGAGAAAGAGAGAGAGGGGGGGGGGGACTGAACAGATCAGAGAGGTGGAATAGAAGGTGGTAAGGATTAAAGGAGGTTGGAGGAAGAGATAAGGTGGGCAGGAGAAAGGGAGAGAGAGAGGGAGGGGGACTGAACAGATCAGAGAGGTGGAAGAGAAGGTGACAAGAATTAAAGGTTTGGAGGAAGAGATAAAGTGGGCAGGAGAAAGGGAGAGAGAGAGAAAGAGAGAGGGGGGGGACTGAACAGATCAGAGAGGTGGAATAGAAGGTGGTAAGGATTAAAGGAGGTTGGAGGAAGAGATAAAGTGGGCAGGAGAAAGGGAGAGAGAGAGAGAAAGAGAGAGGGGGGGGGGAACTGAACAGATCAGAGAGGTGGAATAGAAGGTGGTAAGGATTAAAGGAGGTTGGAGGAAGAGATAAGGTGGGCAGGAGAAAGGGAGAGAGAGAGGGAGGGGGACTGAACAGATCAGAGAGGTGGAAGAGAAGGTGACAAGAATTAAAGGTTTGGAGGAAGAAATAAAGTGGGCAGGAGAAAGAGAGAGAGGGGGGGGGGAGGGGGACTGAACAGATCAGAGAGCTGGAAGAGAAGGTGGTAAGGATTAAAGGAGGTTGGAGGAAGAGATAAAGTGGGCAGGAGAAACGGAGAGAGAGAGAGACTGAGAAGCAAAGAGGGTAACATAGGGAGGAAGGGAGGGAGAGAGAGAGAGGGGGAAAGAGAGAGGGAGACTGAACAGATCAGAGAGGTTGAAGTGAAGGTTGAAATAAAGGAGGTTTGGAGGAGGAGATAGAAAGGGAGAGAGAGAGAGAAAGAGAGACTGAGATGCAAAGAGGGTAACATAGGGAGGAAGGGAGGGGGAGAAAGAGAGAGGGAGAGAGAGGGAGAGAGAAGGGAAAGAAAAGTCTGAAGTTACGTTCCAGCACACACACACACACACACAAAAGAATACACCTTGTAAATGTAATCCAACATAAACTACTTCTTGCGAATGGGGCTTGCCCGACATAACAGTTATTACGAGACGAAACTACATGTTATACACAATATGACTATTGAGATTTTTGCCAGCTAGGAGCAACGCTTGTAAACTTCATCACCACACTCGAGGAAATTATGATTATGTTGTGAAGTCAATTACGCTAACAGATAATGAATTATTCATGTTTCACCTGCTCCGTCCGTAACAAGATTGGCTATGCATAAAGAGATAACGGTGAAAGGAAAACCTGATAGAATTAACGAGTCTCTCCACTCTTAATATTATATTCTTTGTATAAGACAGGTGCAAACGTGTTTAGGTGTTCACCAGCCTCATACACTGTTAATTTGAGAGCAAGATTAATAAAGGGCAACCCAACCTTGGTAATGAGTTGATTTGTGTGAAAGGAGAAAAATAAGAAAAACAGGATGGTGAAAGTTTGAAAGAAATCGGACAAGGACTAAGAAAGTTATGGATGTTTGAAAAATGAGATCACTATATCTATGCGAATCTCAAATTGGCAATTTGGTGAGTCAATTGTGACATTTTTGTGGACAACTCTCCCATTTGTCGTACACAAAAATATCATTAATTTGCGGTTTTCTTCGAGGCGCTTTTACCCTCGGGGCAGTACTCAAAATATACTGGAGATAGTATATTGGGTTCTAGGACACCTACCCCCTGGACAACCACCCCCGGATAACCACCCCTAGGATAACCACCCTCTAGGACAACTACCCTCTAGGACAACCACCCCCTGGGACAACTACCCCCGGACAACTACCCCCAGACAACTACCCCCTAGGACAATCACCCTCAAGGACAAATACCCCCGGACAACTACCCCCAGAAAAGTATTCCCTAGAACAACCACCCTCTAGGACAAGTACCCCCCGGACAACTACCCCCAGACAACTAACCCTTAGGGCAACCACTCTTTAGGACATCTTCTTGACAAATACCACCTAAGGTTTATACCACCCAAATAACTACCCCTGGACATTAACGACTTAGAGTAATTATTAATCGGACAACAACCAACATACTCTCACCCATGGCATGTAGGCCAACTATCCCCCAAACAGTTGCAACTCCCAGGTGCTCGATGGCATTTAAACTGATTTCGGCCAAGGGAGGTCGTGGAGGGGGGGGGGGGGGACAACAATCAATAAGGATATAATGAGTATCCAGAGGAGGGGGTATATACCTCCCACGGTAAGAACTTTTTGGAAATCTGTTTATAAATAGAAGGATTTTGGTGCATTGCAATGTTAAAATTCACCTCACCACGTGAGTTAAATGTGTCTATACCCATGAGCACGGGGGAGGGGGAGATTTCCCCTGGTATTACATTTTTGTTTTAGAAGTTCAGTGTTTAAACTCGGTGTTTGATGTTACAACCAAGGGTTTGAGTGAGTATAAGTAGGCCTATGTATTTTCACGAATAATAAATCCAATATCTTGCCGTGTTTCCTGCTAAAAAGGCGAACTTAAAATAGCAATCTACAACGGTCTGCGAGTAAAATTCAGATAGAATCTATGGACCCAAATGATAATTATAATAATCTTGTATAGCGCATAATCAATTAAAACTGCTGTATGCGCTTCAGAGCTATCCAAGATTATTACAACACCAAGAAATATGTCTTTTGATTCCTCTTAATAATAATAGTTACTGAAATAATACACAGAAAGTGAAACATACAAAAAAGCATTAATTCCGGGAAATCATGTCGTGTGTAAACATGATTTTCTTTCTTTTTCAATTAATTTTCCCAATTTTTTCTTAGTGTCAGGTATTTTAATACAGGATTTTGTGGAATTTTGCCCAAATTTATTGAAATTTTTGCCGAAATTTGCCAGAAATTTTCCCCAATTTTTTTCCCCAAAATAGGGGGCACAGTGCCTCCTGCCCCAAATGCCAATGAAATGAGCGTGTCAAAATTGTGTTGTTTCATAATAATCTTAAGTGTCTCAAAAGTGTGAAGATCTGATTATTCTCTCCGTGATTATGATAGCGTTTTTGATGAAATAAATGTTTCAAAAGTCATTATGCTAGTATTCAAACATTTCTTGATGGTGAAAAGGCATAAATTTCCGAACATTGTGATCTAGGTTGCTTTCTCATCCATCTTAACATGATTGTATACCACATACTATTTTTTAAAACCACAATGCTAGTTTCCTTTAATACTCCATTGGGTGGTAGCTTTGTAACGAGTTGCATAATTGTAGAGCGTGTGAGGGAGAGGGGGGGGGGGTGACAAACGGCTGGAATATTTGTTTTCCTTCCCGTCCCCCCCCCCCCTTAATTGTTGACCATGCAAAACGTCCAATAGAGAGTTGATATTTGCACATGGGAACACCTGCCTTCATGCATTGAAGAAATCTAAGGCAATATTTTACAATTAAGGGTACTAGTATTCAGTCGTATTCAATGTGCTTTTAGTGGTACTTCCATTTCGGCCAGCGAGCGTAGCGAGCGAGCAACCCCCCCCTCCCCCCCCTTTCTTATTGCTAGTCCGATTTCGTTCAAACTTTCACCAATCTGCTTCTCTGATTTTTCCTCATCTTTCCAAATCAACTTTCTATTAAAGGGCAATCCAACCTTGGTAATAAGATGATTTGTGTGAAAGCAGAAAAATAAGAAAAACAGGATGGTGAAAGTTTGAAAGAAATCGGACAAGGACTAAGATTGTTATGGATGTTTGAAAAATGAGATCACTACATCTATGCGAATCTCAAATTGGCAATTTGGTGAGTCAATTGTGACATTTTGTGGACAACTCTCCCATTTGTCGTACACAAAAATATCATTAATTTGCGGTTTTCTTCGAGGCGCTTTTACCCTCGGGGCTGCACTCAAAATATATTGGAGATAGCATATTGTTAAAGGTCTTCATGAACGAAAAGATCCTACTGAGTAATGCATTTTGAAAAAAGTGACATTTTAGTCATTTTGTGTGTTAGAGCGAATGGGGGAGTTGTCCACAGCTACATCACAGTGACATTACCTATTCGGCCAATTTGAAATTCCCATATGCATAGTGATTACAACTTTCAAATATTCATAACTCTCTTATTGCTTGTCCGATTTCGTTCAAACTTTCACTAATCTGCTTCTCTGATTTTTCCTCTTTCTTTCAAGGTAGGATTTCCCTTTAAAGAAAGGCTAATAGCGCTTGTTCAAGCATTCAGAAGGCTGTTCACATTATTATGCACTGTCGAATGTAGATAGGGGCCGGCCTGTGCCTCTGTTCACAAATATATTCAAATCTTATGCATACTAAGGTTGTTCTTGACAACCTGAAAGCTTGTCAGATGCTTATCAGACATAGCAACAAGTAATGTATGCAAAGTGGATTCCAAGTATTGTAGTTCATTTATTAATAACAGGTTAATGGAATACCTCGTTACTAGGTCCCCAGGAAAGAAACATCCATAAATTTGAATAACTTTGTGGACAGGTTTATTATACCCATTTTTGCACACCTTGACTACAATTTTAAAAATGCCTCCCTCTTAACTTTGTTATTGTGTTCCCTTTCAAATGCTAGCAAAATTAATGTTAGATACATGTTAGTGCAAATGAGAATATTAAACCTTTAAAGTAGAAATTGATTTGTTATTTTATTTATTTTTTACTTTATTTTAGCACAGGTAATAATCAAAATGGGCGTTAAAAGGTAGAGGAAAGGGGTGTCGATCCGTGTTCATGATTGAGGGGGTTGTAGGAGGGGGTATCCCCCTCCCACATCAGGGACTCTTTCAAAAATCTGTCTATAAAACTTGCATTTTAGAGTAATCCAAAATGGTTTTTAATGAAAAGAAGGAATACACGGATCTATGCCAGTGGACGGAACCCCTTAATTGAGAACAACAATGCGAGCGAACAAATTTTCTTCGATGTTTTTGCATTGAAATTATGGCATTTCTCATTTCCTTACTTCTAAATCAGTAAAGAATGTGATGGTATTTCAAGATCAAACATAATGAGTTTGGACATTTATTAGTTTGAAGTTATGTATCATAATATATATACCCCCCATCCCCGCGGGATCAACAATCATGGTAGAAGTAATGGACCTATAGCATTGGCAAATTATACCAGCCCCCTCTGTCTCCTCATTTCCTTCTCTCCTTCTTTTCTCCTCTTCTCATCTGCATCTATCTCTCTTTCTCTCTACATATCTGTCTACCTCTCTCTGCTCATCTCCCCAAATGCACTAATGTATGTTTTGCTCGATAATATTCATGAAATACAAATAATACTTACGGCCAACTTTGAATTTCTAAGTGAGATACTTGAAATAATAATAAGCTTTCACATTTTATTTTTTTTTTTTTCATTTTGATGTTTATTTATATTTACAGAATATTTACAAATATATGGTGACAAAAAAATATAGTATACCACATAGTGGTAATTAAAGTTTGTGGGAAGACAGTGGTCTGAAACTGATTTTCATTGCTATCTTTACCCTCTAAATATAGTTTTATGCAAGCATATTTTGATTCCCCCCCCCCCCTTCCAATCCGGAGTTTTGGTCTATGTTTGCTCCTTGAATTCCAATTCAATTCAAAAGCAACATAAAAGCTTTTGCCACCATTTCTGCTTTCTTTTTCCTCTATGAATTTCCTCCACCAAGTCTTCGTCGATTTCCTCTTCTTCTGCCACCTCCTCCTCACCCTCTTCTTCGTCTTTCTCCATCTGTCCTTCCCCCTCCTTCTCTAGTTCATACTGCTTCTTCTTCTGCTGCTGCTGCTCCAACTGCTCCTTCTGCTCCTCCAAATGTCCCTCTTCTTTTACGAACTCCTCCTCTAACTCAAACTCATCCGGCACCAATTGCTCCTCCCCTAATTCCTCCATCTGTTCATCATCATCCTCCTCCTCCTCCTCCTCCTCCTCCAGCTCATCCCGTTTCTCCTCGTCATTCTCCTCCTCCTTCTGGAGCTCATCCAGCTTTCCCTCCTTCTGCTGCTCCAACTGTTTCTGCTCCTCTTCTTGTTCCTCCACATCCTCCTGCCCCAGTCCCTCCTCCTCTACCAACTCCTCCTCCTGCTTCAGCTGCTCCTCTTCTTCTTCACCTTCCTCCTCCTCCTCACCATTCTCCTGCTCCAGTAGCTTCTCCTCCATAACTTCTTCTTCCTCCTCCTCCAGCTCATCCTGCTTCTCCTCTTCCTTCTCCAAAGCCACGTCCTGCTTCATCTGCTGCTCTACCTCTTCCCATTCTTGCTCATCCAACTCCTCCTTCTTTTGCCCCTCCTCTACGAACTCCTTCTCCTCCTCCAGCTCCAACTGCTCCTCCTCTTCTTCCTTCTCCTGCTCCAATGACTTCTCCTCCATCTCTTCGTTCTCTTCCTCTTTCTCCACTAGCTCTTCTTGCTTCTCCTCCACGTCCTGCTCCATCTGCTGCTCCACCTCTTCCTCTTCCCCCTCCTCACGTTTCAGCTCATTCTGCTTCTCCTCCAACTGTTGTTCCAACAAATCCTTCCCCTCCTCCTCTTCCTGCTCCTCAAACTGAGATCCCCCCCTGTCCCTCCTCCTCTACAAAGTCCACCTTCTTCTCAAACTGCTCCTTCTCTTCTTCCTCCTCCTCCTTCTCCTCTTCCTTCTTCTCCTGCTTCTCATCTACACCCTGATCTAGCTGCTTCTCCACCTCTTCCTGCCCATCTCCCTGTTTCTTGTAGAGATCCTCCTCCTCCTCCTCCCCCTTCTCTTCCTCCTCAAGCTCATCCTGCTTATCCTCCACGTCCTGCTCCATCTCCTGCTCCATCTCATCCTTTTCCTCTCCCTGTTGCTTCACCAGCTCCTCCTTCTCCTCCCCCTCTTCCTTCTCCTCCTGCAGTTCATCCTCTTCTTTCTCCTTCTGCTGCCCTAACTGCAGCGGTTCCTCCTCCTCCTCCTCCTCTAATTCCAATTCCCCCTCCTGTCCCAACTGCTCCTCATCCTCCTGCTCCCCCAGTTCCTCTTTCCTAAATTCCTCCTTCTCCTCCACTTTCGGCAAATGTGAAGAAACACGAGATGACGTCATCACTGCTGCTTGTTCTTTGAGCATTCGGATGAATTCGTCTATTTGTCGAACATTAATATCCTTCAGATATACATACATATCGAACTCATTGACATCAGCTAATTGATGTTCGAATGCTGGCAATACTCGAGTCGCTATAATAGGTTAAAAAAATGGAGAAATGGGAATCGATATCAATTTATTGCATGATATAAGGTATATAAGTAATAAAGTTTTTGTATGATCTTTATTTGATTACTAGAGTATAAATACATTGAAAATATGTATAATATGACAGGGATAATATATATATATATATATATATATATATATATATATATACCTAGACACCTTGATAGGATAATTTATGGGAACTAATAGCTTATTTTCAGTGGGGTCATAAGAATGTTATTATTTATACTGCTAGATCATAGTCTTTTCGATTTATATAATCATGAAAGAAGACAAAAGAAAATTGCTAACAAATTATGAGTGAAAAAAAAATAATCCAAACAAACTTATTAAACATTAAAATAACTGAAAATATACAGTCGTTACAGATTTTTTTAGTAACTCATTTAGTTCAATTCAAATTTTGAAACGTGTTTTTTACTTTTTATTTTTTTAAAGTTTTTAAATGATTCGGAAGAGAGTTCCAAAACTGTATGCCTATACCATTAAAATAAAAAGAATTCCCGATTTGTCCCAGTCCTTTTTGAACAACAAAGTTCAATATAAAATTTATTGTATAAATTTATGATTATGAAAATTTGACATTAATGGAAATAAAATGATCTGTATCGGAATGACTTATTTCATGGAAATGGTACAAAAATGTAATCATTATATAATTATCTTTTTTTTTTCCTTCTTTTTTTTCACCTTTGATCAGTACGGAGAAAAACAGTTGCAAATTGTTATGAGGATTAACATGTAACAAATTTAATATATTACAATATTGTTTATATAAGAATTAATCGGGTTTACAAACTGTTTTGTGCCATATGAATTACGAAAGGTCAAATTAAAGAACTGACTTTGAAAATAGTTTGGTTTTAGCCCGGGGGGGGGGGGTACTCAGATTATAATCGGACGGGGGTGTGCGGCTGAGAACTCCAGACCCATACCCACATCCAAGGGTCCTTTTGCTGTAAATAGGCACCCATGTCTAAGGATTTTTTGTGAAAAATGGACCCATGTCTAAGGATTTCCCGGACAAATGAGGGAGAAAAGAGAGGAATGAAACAAATGATAAGAGCCGGGATAAGAGACCCATGTCTAAGGATTTTTTGGGGAAAAATGGGACCCATGTCTAAGGATCTTTTTAATGAAAAGGGGACCCATGTCTAAGGATCTTTCTTCAAAAAGTCACCCTTCCCAGCGGCACATCCCCGTATACCCAATATACGTGAGTACCCCCCCCCCCCCCCGGGGGGTTTTAGTTTTTTCTGTTAGAGGAATGAATGTTTGGAGCAAAATGATGATAGTCTGCAAAATGTTCTCGAAGTACTTACGTTCGTCACTCATGTTGAACGATTCGGATAGAGATTTTTTTTAATTCCGAACATACGCAAAAAGTTTGCAAGAACACATGTGCATGCACATTAAATCATAAATGATTGTGTTTGTTACTGCCGGAATTATATGTAACTTTTGTAACTATGTGCGCGCAACTAACCGTGCACACCATCGCGTCTCTATTATTGCGTCACAATAGTGCGTTGTTGTCCGGATATCCACCTTTAGCATGGTTAGAAAAATGTCCAAATGGAAAAATCAAAGACAAAGCTCATTAAACGATAGCAGATATCGCAAAATATCATTAAAATGGTACAACGAGTCACTGCGGTGATAATATCAACAATATATATAATTTTTAATGAACCACCGAAATAGTATGATGTACCTCACCGCAAACTTAAGAAAGTTACGAAAAAAAAAGAAAAAAAAGATTACCACAAACAAACCACCCAGTGATTATATTTCTGTGATGTAAAGTGTGAAGCAAATTTACCGCAACTGCGTAAAAATTGACGGGTAAAAGAGATGTAAAAAAACACACAACACAACAACAAACGGGCAAGGAAATTAAGAAAGAAAAAAATACACATTACGCATATACACAGACACACATAAGATTCTTTATACAGTGTTAAAGATTAATGGAGATAGTTTTTCAAACAGTCCCAAAATGTCATTACATTTTTTAAAATTCTACAAGTCCCGAAAAAGTCATACTGTGCTGACAAAATTAAATTTAAATTGACCGCCCACCCTCCCCCTCCCCCCTCCCCCACCCACTCCACGACCTCCTGTGCCGTTGTTGCTTGGAAATGAACGGGATTACATCAGTACCCTTTCTTTGTCGGAAACAGTGATCAGACCAGCACTTGCTTAGTCTGAAATCAGAAGTAGTCGAGCGCCATCTATAGTTCAAAACATTATACAGCTGGTATGAAAAAAAATTCTTTGAAATTGATTTTAACACGCTTATCATCATCATTGTTTATGTCAGTAAATCTATGGAACCGTCCTTGCTCCTTGTTAGGTCGGTCACAACCATTACTTCTTAAATTAGTAGCATGATTACTTCATAATGTTGAGCAGAATAATTCATACTAGGCAGAGGCGGAGGAACGTCGGACAATGGAAGTGGGGGGGGGGGCACCTTTTGTCCGCCAAAAAAAGTGCCCCCCCCTCACTTCCATTGTTCGAGTCTGACCTTCCACCACGCCTGTCACTAGGACACAGACCTTAAAAATAAGTCTCTTATCTCGACAGTAGTTCCACTACTGAGACTCCATCTGGCTCCACTAGTAATGGGAAGATTGGCAAATGTAATTTTTTGTTAAAAGAATTACTCATACCAGATGATTATTTGTCTAACTTAGCACTATTTGTTTTAGGGCCTCTTGTTTTTTTTTAATACCATATTTCATAGTCATCAAGAAATCATAGTAGAACTATATGAAGTTCACTTTAAAGACTTAACATATAATGGAACACTACATGTATATGTACATGTTAACAATTTAACATATCTATAGATGTGTTCCATATAGTCAAGTTATATTATTTCTATTGTTGACATATTTCTTATGCTTTTAAATTCATTGTACTTTACAACAACAGCAAAAAACAAACAAGAGGAATTATTAGTCTTTTGGACAACAAATAATGTGCTAGTGCCCTTTGACAAAGGGTAACTTCTCAAAGGTAAATAACAACTCTTTATGTGAGAATGTACCAGACGTCTTTGACGAGGAACAATCACCCCAAAAGCACCCCCAAAATTGCTTTTGTATATTTGAAATGACCTGCTATTACAGTATATTTCACTATTAATTCTGTAAAGAAATAGCGCATGCTTGAATACATAATAAATAAAAATAAAACAGACTCGTGAGTAGACTTATAGAGGCATTCTTACGAGCATGCACATTCACTGTGAGGTAACTTCTTTGTGGTCCTTTATATGAAACCATTATTCCCCCTTTTCGTTCTTTAGTCTCATAGGTCTAATTCAATATTTTTTGGCTGATTCTGTCTTCTTAAAATATGTAAAAGTATTTTTTAATTTATGTATTATTATTATTATTGTTTTATTATTGGTCCCTTTAAGCTTCATATACATCAAATCTATTGCTCTCTAAAACAAATACAGTTGAACCTCGTTATAACAAACTCCTTGGGACCAAGGAATTACCTCTTTATATCGAAACCTTGTTATATCAGGGCTAAAAAAACAATAGAATACAAAGAAGTGGGACCGGCAAAACCCTTGTTATAATGAGAGTTGTTATAACAGTGTTCTTTATAACAAGATTCCACTGTAAACACAAATAATCAGATCAAGATAAATTGTTAAAGTCTACAGAATCCAAACTTTATTTCTTCAAAATGAATTACAAAATACACACAAAACACAACAAAATATACATCTAATAAAATTGAAAAAAGTACGGTAATTTACATATAATTGTAATAAAATACCAATAGAAAACAACTGACATCATTTGTTCATAGCCTTAAGTAGCATTTTGTAACTCTACAAGTTTTCTACAATCAATACTAATATACAAAAATGTGTTATCTCATTTAAAGATTTTCTTGAATAAACAAACAATGATTGTTCAATGAAAGACTCCAGATAAATAATTTGACACACTCAAAGAGAATAAATTTACAGCTTCAGAATCACATGTAAAAACGGTATAAATTTGATCAATTATTATAGCAGATAAAGTCATAATATAATACACACTTACAAATCTAACCATACTGTACTATCATATAGAATCAAACGATGCATAAGAGATTTTGTTCAAATAAAGTTTTTCAATACATTTTTCAAGGTGATTTCTTCATTTAGATGGATGGAATTCGTAAACGTACAATATCTAATTTTGCAAGCCACTTATGCCATTTTGGAATGCTAGATGTAACATTAATTTCTTCTTTAATCTCATTGTGAGAATGACTGATTTCAACATGAAAATCGTTTTGATGCACAAAATTGCAATAAATATTTACAAAGCATTTCTCCAACGACATAATCCAATATAAAATAAACTAATAGATATGCTTTTAAAGAGTATATTTTTCTTATGCCTTTATGACTGAATGGAATGAATACCCGACTCATACTAAAAATTCATAATTGACAAACTTGTACAGTTCAGTTTATTGGATGGAATATTTGAATATCGTCAAGACTCAACATCTGTACTTTAAACATACAAGTATATTTTCAAGTTATTTCAAAGTTTTCTAACCTACATAAAAACAATATCACATTTGTTTTTATACAAGTTTGTTTATTAAGTGATTTACACAAAACACACAATCGAAGGACGGTAACAAAAAGAAATACTTTGGAAATTTACATCGCTTTATCCTGGACGGAATTTTAAAATACTTTATACAAAGGTTAAACAAAAATCCTTGCATATAGAATACGAAAGCTATCAAAAGGCACAAGACATTAATACAATAAAGTAATCATAATTGTACTTTCAAACTGTCAAATTATCAGCGTATGATAATAGACATTAAGATCAGGTATTTCAGAAATTTAAATCTGCAATTAATTTAGAAGATTAGAAAATTGATTTGACATAATCATCATCTGAGTATTGCAATAGATTCAAGGTACAGTGTAAGAAGCACACAAATATATATACATTTCTATAAAATTAATTTCTATAATCAATTGTTACGACAAAATATATTCTCATAATAAAATGCTTCATATATACAAGTCTTAGACCATGCCAGTAAATTAATTGTAAACATAATCTGCATAACAACCAGCAAATAAATAAATGACCAGAAATTTACTGGGTTAATTCTAGTATTTATTAGTGGAGTCAAGATTCATTCCCCTATAGGCAAACTTTGTAAGGATATTAGAGTTTGTGCATACAAAGATTAAAAGGATGTGTCCTGCATAACACTATATTGGTAATCAAGAGACCCCTCTATCTCTGAATGGTGTAGTCCAGCTGGTGTGCGACAGTAGAAATATTGGAATATTCCATTACACTTTGCAGGTGAGTTTTGATTTTACAATGTGTTACCAAGATATTGTGCTAAATAGGTTTTGAAATGATTTGGTCTGAACTTGGTTTGTATTCATCTTTGTATTGAATGATTGGGCCCTCATCATGCAAATGACTACGAAACTGTGGCTGTTCTATATCATTAAATAGGGATATAGGACAAAGGATTGCTGCTATGATACCACCTCAGTTGCGACCTATCACTGCAAGCAAATGACAAAAGCTTGGATTTCCCTCTTAAACTAATGGAAATAACCCAAATACTACATGACTCTATGACTACTAGACTGTTCCATTATGCAATATAGGAGGAATCTACTTTTTAATGACATCTAAGTTGGCAGTGTGCTGATGTTGGCTCTCTTCAAATAGCATGCTGTAAAAGTCAATATTTGTGCAGGTATACATGTATATCCCTTTGAGACTAAATGGAATAACTCAAACACTAAATGACTCTAAGACAACTTGAATGTTCCATTATCAACAATAGAGGAGGTTTTTTTTTTACTTCTTTTTGACATCTTTACGTCTGAGTTGGGTCTGTAATTGCTGTTGTCTCTCTTCCAGTAGCTTGCTGTATGAGTCAATCTTCTTGGAGAGAGTGTCTCGCTTGAGTTTGAGGTCTGTCAGATTGTTTTGTGCATCGCTCAGAAGTTTTGTTGTATCCTTCATTAGCTTCTCCTATTATAAATGAGACAAAAGTAAGCATTGGAATTTTTAAAGTGGCAAAGTTTAACAAGTTCAAAATCCCTATTAATTACAAGTTGGCATTTTCTAACTTATTGAAATACATGTAGTCTCCATTTATGAATACCCTTTTTTTCCCCTTCTTCTTCAAATGTATCACTTTTTTTATCAGAAAAACATATTATTAAAAGTAAAATACAAGTGTTGCCAACTTAAAGAAGAAAACATAATTAATTCAGTGCTTTAAATATTCCTTCTAGAATGAATGACATAAAGCACATGTAGGAAAGTAGATTTCACCCTAGCTCTAAATATACAAGTAGACTGTGATGAACTTTATAAAAGAAATATTTTAACCTCATATCAGAAACAGATTTTAAAAGATATTAATAACATGTAATCTAGACTCTCCATTTTTTTTATCATTAAAAAGATTAAGACCACATTTCAAAGGTAAATTCAGGTTTAACAGACACATCTTCCACCAAATGAACAGAATGACACTTTTTGTATGAGATTCCAAAAACATAGGAATTACAGTAATTCAACAGCTTATAATGTCACAACACCAAATACATTGTATCAAAAATTTAACTCCTGAGGATGTGGCATTGTGTCAAGTTTCTAAAATTTTATTCACCTTTTCTTCCGGCTTCTCCTTGTCCTCCTCAGCAAGTGTCTTCTGGGAGTGGAGTTCTTCGTAGAGGGCGCTGATGGTGTCCTGTGTCTTGACGTATTCGGTGCTGAGCTCGGCGAAGGTACCGTTGAGTTTGTCAAGCTTCTCCGTCAGAGAGGCGACTTCATCCTGCAAAATGTATGAGGGAATAGTACATTGTATTTGTAAAGAAAAGAATTTTATTAAAAGAGAAGGTTGAGTTCTGGAAAAGGGGAAAATTTATTGTGAGCTTTCTCATTCTCTTTATGTCAGTTTGGAAGAAAATCATAGTAAAAAAGTCCCCTGAAAAGGATTCCTGCTTAAATGCCCTCATATTAAAAATATGACGAGAAATAGCTTAAGTGTTCGGGCAGAACATTCATGCCACTTGTGTGTGCAGTCGCATGTACTCATTTCTGCATATTGATGATTCAAAAACCTCAGTGTACACCGGTTCTTACATGTATGTAGATATGATGAACCTCTCCCAATTGTTTTGAGACAATTTCTTTCACAATATAATTGTACTAACAGAAATCAACTTTATCTTTAAGAATGATACAAGTAGAGTGCCTCAATGGGCAATTTACTACACATGTAATCTTCATCATAGCTAATGGAGATAGATTGCCACATCACTCCTAATTGGTCAGTCGTGTCATGGAGTTTCCATTGTTCCCTGTGTGATTTTCTACCGTACATTGCCTATAGACAAAATATTTCATCTCCCAAATTTGAAGGAAAATGTGCACACAGTTTTTTAGTAGAATCATCCATATCAGCCATAGCAACAGGTGAGACATTAGTTTGACATACCGTGAGGAATTGTTTTTGTAAGTTCTTATCCTGAGCCTTGCTGGCAGCAAGCTTGATACGACCGCCGGAGTGTTCCTTGGCCGAAGCTCCCTGGGCCACGCTCTGCCAGAGGGCTGTGCCGCTCAGCTCGTCAGGAAGCTGGTCGACGGCTCCTTTCATGCCCTTCATCTGCAAAGAAAGATCATAAGAATAATAATATGTACACCTGTATGTGTACTGTAATACCATAAATAATAAACCTATGGGCAAGTCCAGGCTACGTCTCATACATGTATGTTATCAAGTATCATGGAACTATGAACATAAAGTAACATGATCCAAGCTCTAGTAGGGCTTTAACCTTGATAAAGTCATCAGATATACAACATCTTAAATGCTGTTGGTAACGTATGGGTTTAAATACAGCTGGGCCTTGCCTACATGTATGTATGTGGAGGAATTTATAAAATGTACAGTGAAAAACAAAATATCATGTATCATCATTGTTACTATAGAAATAAATGTACCTGGTTAGTACCTCAACACTCAATAATTTGACCAGTGAAGGTAAAGTTCACAACAGCTTAAAAGATGGGTGACAAGGGAAACAAGAGTGAGAGAGAGTGAAAGAGGAAGAGAGAGTGAAAGACATGTAAACAGAGAGATGGAAGGATGATGAGAGGAATTGAGAGACTATGGAGGAGGGGGAGAGGAAAAGAAAGAAAGTGATTATTTTAAGAGAAAACATAACATAGAGACAATGGAGACAGCAAGGAGAAGTCTAGAGATTGAAATAAATGAATGAAAGAAATAAGATAAAGAGACTTGAAAAAAAAAAGTGGGGAAAAAGTAGAAGAAAGGATAATCAACTTACAGCAGGATGAGCCTTGGATGTCGCGGTAGTTCCAGTCAGCTTAGCGAGACGCTTGTCCACATCATCACTGCTTCCATGTTGCCTTGACAACGCCATCTTATCCTCCACCGCTCCTAGGAAGTTCCTCATCTTATCGTTCAGACTGAAGTTGCTGAAGGAGCTCATCCTGAGGAGAACAGAATTTTGTGCATATGAAAAAAAAAAAGTTATTTCATTTTCTTCAAAGTCACATTGAACTGGAAAATTAATGAATCTCGTAGTATACATTGTATTTCATATTCCAATAGAATAAAAATGCCAACCAAATGAAGGAAAAAACAGTTATGAACATTAGCATTATCATTATTCACTATTATTGTTGTTATTACTAATATTATCATTATCATCATCATTATTATTGTCATTCTGATAATCATCATCGCAAATTATACATCCATCATTCTATCTTTCAGGAAGAAGTTATGAAGAATGGCAGAACTTCATGAACTATATTTAAAAAACAAACAATGAAAAGTCAAAAGAATGAATAGATGATAAATAGGAATATTCCACTTAATAATTTAGTTTCTATTCTGCTTTGTAAAACTGAACACAGAAGAACAGTACAGTGAGTTATTTGAAAGAAAAGAAATAAATAAGAAAAATATCCTACCTTTCTGCGAGCAGCTCCTTGTTGAAGTGTACCCCATCCTCGTCGCTTCCATGCAGAAGCTTGACATCAAGGAGCCTCTCCACCGAATCCTCCTTCTCTGTCTCCAGCTGTTCTCCACCAAACATGGCATCGATGAGGGCCTTGGACTGTGCGGGGTCAAGGGGTGGCTCTTCCAGGGTGGAGATGCCTTCGGTGTCCCGGTCGGTGGTGGTGTCCCGCGGAGAGTTCTTGCTTCGGTAGCGGGCAAAGAAGAGGTCGTTGCAGACAACGGAAAGCGCCAGGTGGAATTCGCGGAGGAAGTCGACGTTAGTGTCGTCTCGCATGTCACCTTCACGTACAAATGAAAAACAATGCAGGATAATAATAAATTACTAAATTTCAATCTTCATGAATGCTAAGAATATCTTTGAAACTTGATTTGAATTTATTAACATATTTTCATTTTCAGAAATAATTCATCCATTCACATCTTATTCATGATCCTTCAGATTTGAATTAATTGGTTGCAATACTAAGGCCATTAAACATCCTCATCTTATTCTGATCTATTTATATATTCACAACTATGAATAAATGAGGCTAAAGCCTGAAATTTCAGTATTGACCACAGTGATCTTTGACCTTTGACCAACGTATCCTAAAACCTATTCAGATTGTCTTCCTACGGTGATGTATACTAGCACCAAGTTTGAAGTTCATACATGTACCTCAAATGGTTCTTGAAATAATTGTGTTAACGAGAAAGCGGGATGGACAGATGAACGTAATGTTATGTGATAATAAGACCAATTTTACATTTATCAATAATTTATCAATACCTAGACAGGAAGTGAACAGGAAGTTTAAATGTTTACAAACTTCACACTTTCTTCAGAAAGTATTACTCATACAACTTCCAACTAAAGCTATGACGCAATGGTCACTTTATGGTCTTCATATTCTTAACATCACTCCTTCCAGATAACAGCCCCACTCCCCAATACTGAGTAAAAGTTATGACGTACTTATGGTCATTTGGTCAAGGACTCAAGGTTGACCAACTCCCAGTAGGGGGTTTACCCATTATAAAAGGGGTTCACTTCGGGACTCCAGTTAGAGAGTAGATTCCAGACATCATGAGAGTATAGTCACCATCAGACTTGCTCTATGCTTCATTGTTCATCTGTATCTTCATGTACTTCATCTGAATAAATACTATACTCTATAGCTTCTAACTTCAACTGATTTGTGTCACCAGTTCATCACATTATGTACTCTCTCTGTACTCAAGAAAGTAAACTGTAATTCAACCGATCCCTACACAACAGTAAGTACATGTAGAGATGGATGGATGGACGTACAACCCGATAACATAATCCCTCCTGCACCACCTTTGGTGGGCGAAGGTATAAAAATCTTGAGATAGCAAATTTTTTTAGCACCACTGACCTGCTTTGATGTGAGCGAGAGCATGGATGATCACCAGCATAAACTCTCCAACACTTCCCAGCCTCTCCTTCCTCACATATAAGATATGGTTCAGATCGTCGTAATGGAAAGAGTTCCGGTAAGCGTTCCTCACAAGCTTCTCATTGACGGGGATCTTCTCCGCGACGAGTAGCGAGACTGGCTTGTGACCGCAGTGGACGGCGACGAGACGCACCACGAAGCATCCAAAGCGGTAAGCCACAAAGCTACGGGGCGAGAGCTTGTTGAGGTCAATTGGGACAAGCTCCTGGTCATTCATCCATTCGGCATCATTCTTGTCAGTGAAGATTTCTATGAGATAAAAAGTGATAAAAAAGTTGGTGGAATGAACATCAATCAACAAAATAATGCTGTCCCTGACATCACATGATAATGCTTATAGCAAATGTTGAGTAACCTCATGATGGGAACTGAAGAATTTAGATCTTTTGTTTTTGTCATTCAACAAAGATGAACTGTCATTAGGAAAATATCTTTTAGGGATTAGTTCAATATCACACCCACTCAAGTAATTACAGATACAGTGTAGTACAAAAGACTAATTACAGTTAAAAGGTGACGGATTAAAGTGATTGATTAACTTTGTGAAAAATTGTAAAATCAGCTCAAATGCCAGTGAATTGTGTGCAGTCCTCTAACTAATTAAGGATATGTGAAAGTATGAGAGAAAATGGAACCCGTTTACTATCCTAAAAAAGAGAAAATCGCGATCAATCGCTAGCGCAAGTCGCACGGCTTCTTCGCTGCGCTGCAGTCACAAAAACCAAGCACCAGCGCTTGGCGATTTCAGGGCGGGTTTCCAGCCCGTACGGTATTCTGTGATAGAGCGAGGTATGCCAACCGTAAGAGTTCTTTAGGGTTCGGTGGTACTCTATCCCGACATCAATGTTCAATCGTAAATATCTTGATATATAAACGACCGATCAGCTTATAAAACTCAGGCGATTCCTGTCTGAGCTAAAGGTTTGCAATTATGATTACAGCATTAGCTGGAACAGTGATTTTTTTTTTCAATCCTGGGCAAAGTTAATCACTGCCTTTAATACAGAATATCAAACATGAATAACAGTTTATGGGACTGAAGACACCAAATACAGTTAATGGGACTGCACCTACCTTCTCCACGCTTGCGCTGAGGCAGTGTTCCATCCTCCATGGTGCGCTTGATCTCGCCCAGCTTACGGTAGAGCGGTGAAGCCATGAGAAGGTTGGCCAAGTCAGCATCACTGAGGGCAGCAGCCATGGTGTAGTCGGTCGGGAAGGCTTGGTCTTGTTGGCCAGGGGCGTCCGAAAGGAGGTGGTCTGATTCTACACTATTGCGTAGCAGGATCACCTGGTAAAATGGATAGCACAGAGTGAAAATTTGCTTATTGAACTAGACGATGCCTCTCTCTTCTATTGTATCTCCTCTCATGCTTTATACGTGTGGAGCAAAAAAAGAGAAAATTTAAAAGATTTATACAATATGTAGCTACATGTATCTCTCATTTCCTTTCACTGATCTCTCTTCTCTTACTTACTCAATATGTCCCTTTTTTTTTTTTTTGCTTTAAAAGATGAATGTTACTCTCTCTTTCTCTCTGTCCCTGTCTTCCCCTCTCTCTCACACTCTCTCTTTCTCCCATTCTTTATCTCTTAAGTCACCCTTCCCTCTCTATTCTTTATCTATTATCTCTCAATTTCTCTCTATCTCTCTGTCTCTCTCCCTCCTTCTCTCTGTCTCTCTGTCTCTCTGTCTCTCTCTCTATCTATCTCTATCTCTCTTTTACCATTCCTCATATCCTTACCTCTTCAGCCTTCATCCTTTCTTCCTCTGATTTGAGCTCCTCCTCCTTCTCCTTGATGTTCTCTTCCACCTGGCCCTGCACCTGTTCTGCCTTTGCCTTTCGTCTCTCCTCCTTCCGCTTTCGGATCCTCTCCTGTGGGTCAAAGAATACATCAAAGAACGAAGATGAATTGATGACATCAAAATGAATATTCATATACTGAGTTATCCATCTTTCTACTTATTATTCATCTATTATTAAAATCCTTCTATCTATCCATTCATCTATGTATTAATAAATTCTTCAATCCATCCATCTACTTATTATCATTTCATTCATCTATTCGCTAACTGCTCTACCTAAATTCACCCATCTAGATTTAAGTGTACCAATCACTTGCAAAAAAAATAATTTGTGTACAGCTAGAGTGTATAAAACTAACCTCAAAATAATTTACCTGACCTTCCATACGTTAACTGTTAAGGAGTATGAAGAAAATAAAGGAAAACACAAAACCCCCTTGCGCGGAACCCAACTCCGACTCTGGGCCCTAATTTTTGTGAGCACGTACAGGTGTGTCGACTAGGCTAGTCAAAAGTCACCATGATGTTTATTTAGAGTGTATTTAAACTTGTACTCTTTATTGAATTAACATTTGAAGCTCATACTTTGAGGACAGTATAGCGACATAGAACCCCTAACATACAGAGCAAAATATTTCTTGGTGATTGGTACCCTTTAACTCTTGTATCCTTCCCTATCTTCATCTAAATCTCCATCTAAATATATCTTTCCATCCATCTACAGGTACATTGTTGTATCTATCCACCCATCTACATCTATGATATCTGTTCACCAATTCATCTATCCTTCTATCCATCCATACCTCTAATTCACTCTGCATCCTCAGCCTGTCAGCATCCATCTGGTTTTGAACCTTCTGCAGATCCCTCTCAAACTCGGCGATGATCTTATCTTGCTCCTCCTGGCTGGCACCTTGATCCTTCATGGCGGCCAGTTTCTCCTGTAAACAAAAACAACAACATCAACAATGAAAGCACTTGTTACTCTAAAGGCTCATCCACATGCACAGAGTAGTAACTGTTTAATCCCCATTTACAGTACATGTATTTGTAAGCCTCCCCAAATACAATAGTGTACATGAATATCTTTGATTTTACATGTAGTTGATGGATAGCAAAATAAATGGTGCAATGACTTCTCTTCTAAAGTAAAATGATTAACAAATATTTTGTGACAAATGCAAATAGCAACCGTAAATTCTACCCCTGACATGGGTACTGACAAAGAAAATAAATATGTCAATGCCGACAGTACTTTCAGCCTGCAAAATTTCTTTAATTCTCCCAAACCGACTCCCTGGGGTGCTGAAAGACCATAGAACATATTTCACTCAATTTGTCTTTGATGAGTTTTTCTTTCACGCTCAGAATGCCTCGTTGCACATGCGTCTACCATACTGACACAATTAACGTGTATTCATTTTAGGAAGAATAAAACCCACCTCTTGCTTCTTCTTCTTGTCTTTGATGAGTTGTTCTTTCCTCTTGTTGAGTGCATTAATCCTCTTCTCGTTCTTGTCTCTGTCCTTCTTCTCTTCATCAGACAGTTTGCTCTCATATTCCTCCAATTCCCGTGCCATCTTCTTCTTCTCGTTCTCCTCAAACTCTGGAATGAAGTGAAATGAAAGGAAAATGGATTTAAGACAGGAATACTTCTTGATGAGAAACGCAAGAAGAGGGTGCCTTTATCAATCATCATAAGCTCAAAATTGTAGCTGTTTTTTTGCGATATTCTCCATTTAACATTCTCATATGTAGAGGATCAAATTATCGAGCAGTATCTACAACAGACAGTAAAATTATTTGAACATCTACACTGCATACATGTATGTACAAAGGTACACTGCCATAAAAGAAATTATGCACTGTATAAACACTTTCGTTTTCAGCAATCTGATCATTCTGGTCCTCCAATAATTTTATCACCGAATCCAACTTCACCTTCTCCTCCTTATCCTTTTCTCTCATCATTATATTCTAAGCTTTCGCATCAATTTTCTTACCTTCTCTCTCCTTCTTTATCCTCTCCTCATTGGCCATCCTCTCAGATTCTAGCTTCTGCCTGACTTCCTCAAGCTCTTGAGCAGCCTTGGCGGCCTGTTCAGCGTTCACCACCTGGTTAGCGTCTTGCTCTGAGCTCAGCTCTTTCAAGGCATCCGCATACTCCTATTGAACAGAAAAATAAGATAAAATGTTTATTTCCTGTTCAAAAGATTTTTCATTCCTCGGACCATATGCAACAGACTTTTAAATAGTCAGTTGTTTGTCTGCGAAGACCAAGATCAAGGGCATTAGCTCTGCATCAAATGATGTGAGTACAGAACCTTAAAACAACTGCAGAACACCTCACCATAGCACTACTTTGTAGTCATGAACATTTAGCGCATAGTCATTACATTATCATAAACTTGAATATTTTGTTATTACCAGAACTATTATACAGAAGTATTTCCATAAAAAATTGAAAACATAAAATTTAAAATCATCCATTACACAGGTATTTTCCAAATTTCATTCTCACTCTTTCTGTACCTGATAATGTCTTTCTTTCATCTCCAGCTTGGCTCGGGCGTATCGGAGTTCCCAGTCGTTGAGGGCACCCTTCTCAATACCCTTTTTCTCCTCCGCAAGCTCCCGTTCCAGCTTGTTCAGCTCGATCTGTTGCTTGTTGAGAAGCGCAGCCTTGCGTTGCTGGCGCTGGTCTGGCGTCAGGTCTTCCTTCGCGAGATCTGCAAGTTCTTTCTCGTGCCTCTGGAGCATGGAGTCACGTTTGGCATTGTATTTGTCGTGCAGCTTGTCGAGAGCACCCTCTACGGCTACGCGGCGTTCAGCAGCAAACTGAGCATCGAGGTCTCTGGCCTCCTGGGCTTGACGTTTGGCGAGAACCTGCGGTAAAGAGGGATGAGATGATTTTGAAGGTAAATTTTTTGACCACATCTGGGCAATGACATTGATGTACATGGTGTATTAAAGCATGTATGTATAAATGTACATGTATAAATGTACATCAAGCTTACAATTGAGAAAAACAGATGAAAAATTTCTTAACAACTTTCAAAACATCAAAAATCTGCCTCGCTCTCCTGTTTTCTACATCTCTTAATACACTCCTTCATATGTTCCTTTCCAATACCTCATTCATCCTCATCAACTCTCTATCTCTCCCCTCTTTCTCTTTCCCCAACCTCCCTCACATTCCCTTCTTCATCATCATTTTCCTCCTCCCCTTTTACTCCTATCTTCCTTTCCTTATTCCCAGACATCTTCATCCCTATTCATCCTACATGTACCTCTTTGATGACTTTATCCGTGTTCTGTCCTCCAGCCTTCTGTATGCCTTCAACCATCTCCTTCCTCTCTGCTTCCTTCACCACCTTCCCGTGGACGTCTCTCAGCTCCTTCTTCTGCTCAATGGCCTCCTTCGCAAGGTCCAGCTCCTGCTTCCTCCTCTGATCCTCCAGGAGCCTCTTCTTGCGCGCTGCCAGCCTGTCCCTGACCGCAAGCTGTTGCCTGGTCCTCTCGCCCTCCATCCTATCCTCGATGTCCTCCAGCTCGCGGGCGTGGGTCAGCAGCAACTGCTTCATCTCCTCCTCCGAGAGGTCCTGGCGAGCGGCGAGCTCCGCGGCGTGCTTGTTGCGGGTCTCCGAGAGGATCTTGGACTTCTCCCGCTCCAGCTTCTTGACCTCTTCGGACTCCTTGGTCTTGGCTTCCTCAGAGAGTTTCTTCTGGAGATCCTCCTTGTCCTGCTCGTGACGCTCCTTCATCTCCTCCTGGACCCGTTGGTGCTCCCTGACCACGGCCTAGGAGAAAGGACAAGATGTCAAGAATAAATGCACACTATCATGTTCATGGATTCAGCAAAATCTATATAGTGTTTAAAAGTACAAGGTACATGCAGTACACTTTTTCAAATACACAACCAACAGATGTAATCCAAAATGAACACCTGCACATGATCATTATAAAAGACAGGTAAATCTTCTGAAGAGCAGATGTAAATGTGCAGGTGATTTCACATGAATCAGGAACTGATTCTCTATACAAAGGTCAGTTTAGGTGATAAAGGAATAAAACCTTTTTTGGGGGGGAGGGTCAATATAAAAATTATCCCCTAACCTGTTCTTCCATGGACAGCTCGGCCATATTAATGGGTGTGTCTTCTGCCACACCCATGACGCTGAATCCGCCCCCATCGTCCTTCTTCCCGACGGACTTCTCCTGCTCCTTTAGGATGCGTTGAGCTGCTTCCTCCTCCGCAAGGCGGTGCATGTCCTGCTTGCGGCGCCCTCTGCGGGCCGCTAGCTTGGCATTGAGATTGGAGGACTGCTGTTCGCGTTGCACGCCCAGTTCGTAGGAGATGTCCTCGTTCTGGCGTCGGAGCTGGTCTAAGAGACGCTGCTGGGTGACTTGGTCTACACCGTGAGAGTCGGCAAGCTGAAGGTGGAAAATAAGGATGCGATATCACGAAGATCACTAACTAACTTGAAAGTACACATTCACATACATGTATGCTGTGAGAGGGGTTACTCTTTTACACATTTAAATGCCTCTGTCTCAAGAGGAAATGTTTCTAAAATATACTGCTGATGGAAAAAGGTTGATGGTTGATTTTATCTCACTGCTAAGAAAGAATGTGTCTGCTTGTAAGTAAGCAACCAGGGGACCGACGGCTTTAAGTCCTCTCTGAAGGACTGGGTAATGAAGATTAATGCCTTACCAAAGAGCACTAGCATGTCCGCCTGGTTTCGAACCCGCGTTCTCCCAGTTACGAGACCACTGCTCTACCACTGAGCCATATAAAAATTGGTTTATTCCTCTTCTTTATGTTTAAAAAAAAACAAACTCTTTCTAAATTTGCCTCTCTGTCCCCCCTCTTATTCTTTTTATTTCATTTCAGGAAGAAGGGATTTCCTCCTCTCCTCCTCCTTTTTCTTACCCTTACCTTTTTATTTTCTACACTTACCTTATCAAGGATCTCTTTGTGTCCTTCTTGAAGTTCCTTGGCCAACTGATTTCCCATCTCTTTTTCAATAGACTGAGCTAGCTGGTTCTCTTCGCTGTCTAACCATTTCTCCATGGCTTCCATTCTCTTCTGATGTTTCTTCTCTACCTCCTCAGCCTCCTCGCTGGAGTTACACTGTGGGAGACATAAAAAGATGTGGCAGGGTTTGCCATGGTTTTGTTTACATGTAGTTAAATACATGTAGATGCGAATTTAAAATTGCAATGAAAGACATAATGATAGCGAGTGACACCACCAATATTGATATAAAAATTGCCATCAGCTTCATCATCATAATTATCATCACTTTACACATCATCAATACCAACATCATCACCATTACCACCACTGTAAATCATTATCAACATCATCATCATCATCATCATCATCGTAATCACCATCCTCACCATCATCTTCACCCTCATCATCTTCACCATCATCATCGTCATCATCATCATCATCATCATCATCTTCACCATCATCCCCATCGTCATCATCATCATCCCCATCATCATCATCATCATCATCATCATTGTCATCATCATAATCATCTTCACCATCATCATCCCCCATCATCATCATCCCCATCGTCATCATCATCATCATCCCCATCATCATCATCACTACCACTATCATCATCCCCATCATCATTATCATCATCATCACCATCACCCTCATCTTCACCATCATCATCCCCCATCATCATCATCATCATCATCATCATCATCATCATCCCCATCATCATCATCCCCATCATCATCATCACCATCATCTTCACCACCACTACCACCACCATCACTATGACCAACATCACCGCAAACATCCTCAGGCCAAACTCACTTTCTCCAGTTCCTTATCATGCTGTGTCTGAAGTTTCTTCGTCTTTCTCCTCCTCTTCTCAGCCATCTTGTTCTTCATATTTCTGTTCAGGTCTGACTTTCTCTTCTCCATCTTCCTGCCCAGCCTGTCTTCCATGCTCTCAAGTTCTCCCTTGAGGTCACTGACATCAGACTCGGAGAGGATGCCAGTCTCTTCCAAGCTTATCTTCAGAGCCAAGTGAAAAAAATATGTGTTAGATTCTACATGTAGTCCCTGTCCATATCCTGATTTTGATATACTACAAGTCTGTTCAAGATGTAAATTCTTGTTTGCCTGATCCTGTAAGATAACGAACTGGAATCAATATCTGTTACAGATAAATCATATTTAACTTTTGACTTCCCCTTCAACGAATTTTTGTACCATAAAACCTTTATACACATAGAGTAATTTCTTTTGGTGCTTTTAAAAAAATTTTGTACTATGTATTTTTATACAACATTCTATCAAAATATTTTGCATATGTGGAATAAATCAAAGTTGAATAGAAATGCAATGGGATTACATGGATGACCACATCATTTCTACATAATAGAGGCTGCTGTGGGTCAGAAAAAAAGTTGCAAAGTCTTACCAAAGTATTGGTCATGTTCTCTGACATCATCTTCTGCTGATCCTTGGCCAGGTTCCTGCTGATGTTGGCCTGGTCCTTGGTCCTGCTAGCGTTCTCCTCGGCCATCAGTAGGTCAAGGTCTAAGCCCTGGTTCTGGAGGACTCCCTCGGGATCCGTCTCGCCGGAGTCTTCCAGCTTGATGCCTAGCTGCTCAGCCTGCAATGAGCACAGGATGAATTTGATTTATAATAAATGCTCGTAACGATGACAATTCACAGTACTACTCAAGTTTTGAAATTCAGGAAGATAATCTAGCCAAGCTACATGTACCCTTCATCTAAACATGATGTAAAAATGATTTACATTAAAATGTGAACAAAAACTGGGACTATGCCACTCACAAAAGGGTGAATTTTTAATGGAATGTGCTTACCTCAGCCTTGTGCTGCCTCCTGAGAGCGCCCTCTCTGTCCTGTCGTCGGAGAGCCAGCCTCTTGGTCAGGTCCTGCATCTGACTGGCCTTCTGCTTGTCAAGTTGATCCATAGAGTCGGCCATCTTCTTCTCGTGGTCGGCCATGATCTGTTCGATCTCGTCCTTGGACGTCGCCTGCTCCAGCTTAGCTTGGAGGTTCTCGGACATTTGCCGGGTCAGCATGGCACGCTTTTCGTCCTGGAGTACAAGGGAAGGACAGAGACAAAAAAGGACATGGCAATGAATGGTTGGGACTAAAGAACTGCAGACATGGAGAATTACATGTAATGCTGATACTGAACCACATACAAAAGATACATAGAGTGGGTTATAAGACACATGCCCAGGCAGCAAGTCCTCCATGGTCAATATCCCTCACTAATCAAATTTTGAACTTCAACCCTGGACCAAACACTATACCAGATCCTAAATCAAACCCTTAACCAAAAGTGAAACTCAATTGCAACCCCCAACCTAGACCCTGCATCTATGACAAAATAAAGAGTTGGAGGAATTCTCACTGAAGCTAATGTCAGAGCACCAGAATAGTGATGTTCATGGAATGAACAATCATCAATCATATCAAATCGAATCAGGTCAACTCAAAAATTTATGCTGGGACTATAAGGTACATGTCTCAATGGATAGCGAAAAAAAAGTTAACATATTGTAACATATGGAGTACAGAATGAATAATCATTATAGCAAATGAAATCAAATCAAATGAGATCTTACATGATCAGCCAGCAGCTTCTCCATCTCATTCTCCGCCTCCTCCCTCAGCTCCTTGTCCAGGCGCATACGTTCTGCCTTCTGCCTCACCAGGAGCTTGTCAACAGCGGCTCCCTTCCCGGAGACCACTCCTCCAGAGACAGACCCACCTGGAGCCAGGCCTGCTTGCTGGAGCATCTCCTGGCTCAGGGGGATCTTGCCCGTGTTGAGTTTCTCCAGCAGGAGCTGCAGGGCCTCCATGAGCTCCTGCTCTCTCCTGTTGGATCCTGCAAAGTCAAAAGAAGAAAATGTGAGTTAAAGCTTGCTTGAAATCGCATTCACTCAACATATCCAGACAAACTTGATATCCTTACATGTACTTTTAGTTGTTCATTAAAGGGTTACTAAATTAGAGAGAAAAAAGGTGCTGTTTCCATGTATTTTTGCATTCAAATCACGAATCTGGCAATTCAATGTCAAAATTATGTCTCGTTTTGGCGAAAAAGGGAGAAAAAGTAGAGGTTTGGGGACCGTTCCTTAAAACTCGTGAGCTGATTGGCTAATTGACATCACACCCCCAAGTGACGTATGAAGAGTAAGAGGCACAAGATCTGCAGGCTGCGGCAATGTAACATTGTACACACAATGCGGTATTTGACCCCTCTGTTCAACGGAAAATTTATGAAAAAGGGAAATTAATCAATACAGTCTAAGGAGATAATAATCATTATCAATATATTTTCTTTAAGATCAGTGAACACTTTTGCCCAAATATACAGCTCTTGTTATGTTTTTTTAACTTTTCTTTGAACAATGTTCTCATCCATCTGAGCTTGCCGAACGATAGTTTTGCATTGGTCTTAAACGCGTACACAGCCGTTTTATGTGTCTGTACTAAGCGACTGGTGAACGCTTTTGTTTGGTTTGTTTTTACTCTCACCTTTTTTTACTTCGCTTTACATGTACTACGGTAGTACTGACTTAGATTTTTGGCTGAATTCTTCAAGTAACTTAGAGAGATGGATAGTGATCGTGAGTCCGATTTGGAGGACTTTTTTGAGCCAGATACGAACTCTGATTTATCAGATGATTTATCGATCCTGAAAGAGAAGAAGCTCAAGTGCAGTGGCAAGGGGAATTCGACCATTATGTTTGAACCCCTCGCAGAAGACGTGCCAGGGCATGGTGAAGGGGTCGCGGGGGAAGGGGCCGCGGGTGAAGCTGCTGCAGCTGCTGGAGAAGAAAAGTGATCACTGCAAATTGTACTCCACTCGCTTGGCCCTTGCCACTCTGCCCGCGTGAGCATACCTTTGCGACCCACAATTTCCGTAGATTTTCATCTTTAGGAAAATGATGTACGTAGGCTTATATCATCTTTAGGGGTCTTGCTACAGCCCGCAACTATACACCGATTCGGCATTATTGATGAAATTGTGTCCCAAAATCAAAGTTATTGTGAGGAATTAAACACACGAAAATATGCGATGCAAATGGTCGATGAGGTGAATGTCATGCTCGGCACCGGGCTGGGCCTGCCGGGGGCCTGCGGGCGCGCACGGTATATAGGTTGGTGGAATATTTTCCCTTACTTCTCGTACGTCACAGATCACGTGATCATGATGTCGCTCGATGGGTTTTTTTTAGGGGCGGGGCTTATGACTGTGTAAATCAGCAAAAATGTACTTTTCAAATGATTATGAAATACGACTGAATGCATAAAAAAGTGTGTGATAGATATTTTTTGGCTCCTGATGACTCTTCCTATGAAAAATGGGCAATTAATGTTTTATTTTAGTCACCCTTTAAATCCACTACTATGTACCACACATTTTGGGCCATGCCCCCTAGGCAAAGACTAATCTGGCCTACATGTAAGTGAATACGCATTTTAAAAAATGTGCCCACAATGTGTTCTTGTACCCCCCCCCCCCTCCCCCACACCAATTACAGACCAAAATACATGTACTTTTTTCTTGTAAGAGATTTCTCGGATTCCTCTCCCCCTCCCTACAACAGGGAATCATGCAGGTCGTTACCTGAGAAGTTATAGGTGCGGCTTGAGGAGTAGTTGACGACACGTATGTCATGACCGCTGTTGCTGCTATCACTACTAGAGCTGCTGCCGCGGCGCCCTCGTCTGTGACCGGAGAGACGTTCAAGCTTGTTGACATCTAAGTTGACCAAGAGATCCTGTACAGGGTTCAGACATGATTGCAATGGATTCATTCCTTGACTGAATTACAGGTCTTTAATAATCAAATGCATTGGCAACATGTGTAGAATAAAGACAAAACTATCTCTGATTAAAGGGAACACATAAAGTTTGTGCGTCAAATGCATCTGTCGGCCTAATGCAATTATATTTCGGACAGCACGAAGCCGACCGAATCTCGCACGAGACCTTGAGTTCAGGCTGAGCATATGTCTCTCAGCGAAGTTTGCGCAGCGGGGCTACAACATCATCATGTAACGAACAGAGTGCCACCTCGTGACATAAAAACATCCACAATCTGCGGTTGAATTTCCCTTTGAAAGGTGTCTACATGTATATTCAATATTGCATTCCATCCCCTGGGGGGCTCAATGACAGTGGAATTTGGTCTTATCGGGAAGAAATATAATCACTGTAAAAAAAGTAGATATGTAAATTCAGCAAATGAAGTGAGAACCATTTCTAAATTGTATATTTATCACTACCATTGATGTCAAAGAGATCATCACTGTAACAGTTGATCTTTTACAGCAATAACAAAAATATCATGCAAATATGAAATATATCTGCACATACAGGCAAATGTTTTGGTTTTTTACTGCACGATAAGATATTGCATAGGAAAAAAACCCCCCATAAAATTGAAATGCTCCTCCAAGAGAAAGATGGAATGAAGAAAAGAAAACTGAGGATGATAGAGGTGCAGGAGGTCCTACCTTCAGTCCGTCAGTCTGTTTAGACATGCGTTCATAGAAGCCCTGGAGATCTTCCTGCTGTTTGGCCAGCTGCTGAGAGAGATAGAGTGTCTGATCCTCAAGCTTGTCATAGAGGGTGCGCACGTTGAAGTCCTCCAGGAGTGTGGGCTTGCCTAAGGCCATTCCTGAGACAGCAATGGCTGAGGTGCTGGCCACAGTTGTACCTGCAATCAGCTCCTCCCTGTGGAAGGTAAGATAAGTGAAAATGGTGGAGTGCATTCTTTAAGTTGTAATTGCCGCGCTGCTGGCAACAGTTCAACCTGAAACTTGTTGTTCTCAGTGTGAAGAATTTAGATGTATAACACTGACATCTGCCATTCTTGGTGTACATGTACATGTAGCAAAAGCTGTGTTGCTGGTAACAGTTCAACTTGAAATCACTCCTACATGTACTGTGTACCTGTTTCTTAAAATGAAAACAATAACAATATGACCACTTGTAATGGGCCAGTATTTATGGTTGAAGTGCACTTGTTAATGGTGTGCCCCACTGCTTTTTTGCCAGATTGGAAAATACAAGTATGAATTGATGTGAAGCCTGTGGCACTTTGTCAGCTCACCTCTCATGATCCTTGTACTGGAGGTAGGTAGGGATCTTGGGCGGGGCTCCAAGGGCGCGGTACTTGGGTTTCCAGGCCTTCATCGGGTAGATACCAGCATCCTTGGGTCTCCAGACGATGACGGCAACAACCAGCATGATGATACAAGCACCCAGGAAGGCAAGCATACCTGCAAAAAAGAGAGTTTTGGTGGTGGCGATGTCTTCCCAAAGTGTACATGTAATTGTATCTTCATCTGCCAAGCAGAAGGGCACGAAAATTGCATGGACAGCAGATGTACATTTCAAGAAAAAAGTTCTGGCCCATCTTTGGCAACATCAAAACAACACAACAATTTTTTTCAAATAATAAATAAAAAGAAATGAAATGGATCTGCATTATCACCAGGAAAAAAAATCCTCAATATTCACTCTGTAAAAATAAAAAGTCTCTACATTATCCTTTCCAAAAATTTGCCTTACCAATTATAAGACCCCAGTCTGGTTCCTCATTGACATTGTTCATCTTGCTGACATCCTGCGACACCAAGTTGGACGGGCTAGACGGACCGATCCTTACAGAATCGCAGGACACGTCTTGCTCCTGGACGGCCACTATGATCTCCCAGCTGGGCTCCTGCGCATCGGCAAAGACATAGCGTCCAGGCTCGGTGAAGACATGGGCGAAGAACGTGATGGAGACATTGGTGTTCAAAATGTAGAAGCGCAAGTCGCGGAACTCGCTGTAGTCAAAGGTCGGGTTGGTGTTGAACAAGTGGTCCTTCTGGTAGACAGGGTAGTTGCTGAGGGAGCGGTTGGTCGAGTCGATGGTGACCCGGAACAGCATGAGGTCTTCAAGCTCCAGGCAGACCAGGGGGTTCTCAATGCCGCTAACCCCGGTAACGGACTGCGTCGCGAGGAGGCGACGGCGAGAAGAGCTGCTGGTGCCCATGGAGTAGTTCATAGTGGTATAGGAGTCAGCTGTGGTGTATGGTGTTGTCACAATGACCAAAGTATCTGCAGAGAGCAAAGGCATCAATGGAACATTACTGTGGTCAACCTCATTCCAATCTGTGTATATTTGAAATCTTCATTTAATGCAAAGGCACTTACTCACATTGGTACATGTTCAGTTATGAAAATTTATGTAAAGTAAGCTCATAGATATCTGGATCATTCAGTGTCACTCCCCCCCACAAAAACAAACATTCAAAATTAAAAGGCAATCCAACCTTGGTAATAAGATGATTTGTGTAAAAGCAGCAAAATAAGAGAAACATAATGGTGAAACTTTGAAAGAAATGGGATAAGGAAGTTATAGATGTTTGAAAAATGAGATCACTAAATCTATGTGATTCTCAAATTGGCAATTTTGTGACTAGAGCATGCCATACTGGCGGTCAACTGTCCTGTTTGTCGTACACTAATATCATTAACTTGCGGTTTTCTCCTAAGTGCCCTTTCCCCTGGGCTATACATGTACATGCAGATGAATGTGGTCTCATACGCACTTCAACACACACATAACAGGTGCACTGCATTGAAAATATTACCTTCTGAAGTAAAGGCATCGACATCGGCAACATCTTTGGGGATGATGCAGGTAGTACCGGTAGGAGATGTCTCGCACATCTCCGTCTTCTTCTGACCTGTCGTGTGAACGTTGGGACCGATGGTTCCAGAGATGGGCTGTTCGGAGAGTGAAAATCATTATTGGCATTACTGTGATCATTGAAGGTGCAGTAACATCATTACCAACCTGCTTTTGAAGATTTCATCCATGATGTTCATATCATCTAAAACTTGTCACAGTGAATTTCATCAGAAATCATGGGCAACAAGATCATTATCATTATCATCATCCTCCTTCTCCTCATCACTATCTTTATCATCCTCATCATCCTCATCATCATCACCATCATCACCATCATTATCATCATCATCCTCATCAGCATCACCATCATCATCACCATCAATATCATCATCATTATCATCATCACCATCATCATCATCATCATCATCATCATCAGCAGCAGCATCAGCATCATCATCACCATCATTATCATCACCATCATCAACTTTATCATCATTATCACCATCAACATCAAGGGAGATAATTCACACTTTAGTGCCCCCTACCCCCAATCCTCCCCAAAAGTGATAAATATGCTCTTACCTTGGTGACTGTGTTACCATATCCATCGGTAGATGTCACGCTCAGTACACCATTCACATCAACAGAAGCCATGGTTGTAGGCATGTTGGCTGTGCAGTTTGAGTCACAGATCTCTGCGACGGTTGTGTACGAATTACATTCACACCTGTTTATAGTTAGACATGTAGTAACTCTCTTTGATAGAACAGTCATATAATTTGCAACATGCTAACAAAAGATTTCAACAAAAGTCCTTTCACATGCTTCCAGATTCATTCTCCACTAAAAGATTTTGAGAATTTCTTCTTTGCTAATCATTCTTCTTGAAGTTAGCAGCAGCTCTATGCAGCAAGAAAGGTCTGAAAGTTGAACACCAGGACACACACACACTGAAATTGACTAACATGCCACACAATGAAATCAAAATTCAACATCAAGAAAGAGAAAATTACTTTTCACACAACAGCATAAAGTATCCCCCTAGCTACATGATGTTCATTCTTTGGAGACCTTTAAATTTTGTTTAAACCGCATTTCAAATTGTGGATTCTCACGTTTACAATGTCACAAAAAGTCCACAAGTAAAAATGTAAGCTAATGTAAAAGGTAGAAACTGAAAGACATCAGGACACCATACCTTCCAAGATCGACATTGAACGTTCCGCCGGTACCAAGGACACATGCTGCCGAGCAATCCGTCGCTGCTGGGTCCACACACTCACGAGTGCTTGCATCACGGGTCTGCGAGAGCTCACAGCGGGTGTCGACCCTCGGCTGGCAGTCACCGTCACCGTTGCCCTCCTGCTGCTCCTGGTCGGTTTCGTCATAGAAGATGTAGCCTGACTGACACTCGCAGGAACCATCCAGGATCTGGAAGGAGCGATACTTGCCGTTGCACGTGCAGGTGGCGCTGCCTAGAAATTAAAGTTCATAAAAATCAATTGCAGATTACCATTTTCATTCAATTTTGTAGCATGTTCAATCATGGAAGAACATTTAATTTCAAAAGGCTCGGTTATTTCAGCAGTCTCTCAGCCAGGGAGGGGTGGATTTGGGATTCCCCTTGGCCTTTTAACAGTTTTAAGGTTTAATGTGAACATGCAAGCAGTACTCTCTTTGATAAGACACTTGTCGACTTACTTTCATTCCAAGTCAAGTATTTGTCGATCCAGTAAGATTATTTTTTTTCAATATACAGATATAAATACATAAATATATACATGTACAAGGTATTATCAGACAGACTATTGCAGGTTTTACATCAATCAATCAATGAATCACACAGGTGTACAAGCTCATCTCCCAAAGATTTCACACGTATGTACATGTAATTGGTGCTTCTTCTAAAATTGGGTACATACATGTTGTATGTTGATTCTGTTGTAAGATGTCAGGCTGAGGATGGAGTATACAACTATGAAACATGTACCATTCTTTCAAATGCTTGGTGTTCTTCGCTGTTTTTATTTTAAAACATGTCAATACATGTACATGTATATTCCAAGTTTGGCATTTTGAATTACAACTTCCGCTAAATTCAAATTCAATACATGCTGTGCAATCCCAAAATTCAATAATATCCTACATGTACATGTGTGAACAAGCCTTTGAAGTCCAATGGCATACCTGGTACTGCCGATGAGGCACTTCCACATGGCCTACAGGCTGTCTGGGCTACCAGATTGTTATAGGTGTTCTCTGGGCAGTCTACACATTGGTCCTCACTGACCGCTTGGACCTGGTTTCCGAATGTTCCGGGGGGACAGGGTGTCGGTGCAGAGGAGTTTGCAGGGCAATAGTAGCCTTCCTCACATGGATAGTCTTGAGGGTTGCCAGTACCTGGGTAGATAAGAGGGATAGAATTTGTTTTATTTGAAATGTAAGAGCAGCATGTGCTTCTTCAGCCCTCCTGTGCTGTAGATTGTAAATCCCACCCAAGAGTTGAAAGGCTATATCTTACTTTTGCACAAAATTTTTCTTGGAAAAGCAGAAACAGATACATGTACATATACATGGTATTAGAATTTTGTTCCGATAGCAGATATTAAAAGCCAATATGGCGACAAGGAAGCAAAGGTTTAGGACCCAAAATGTGAGTCTTGAAGGATTATTTGTGATCACTGTCCATAAACCAAGTGGCACAGAACTGATTAAGGAAATGTCACTAGTTTGCATGGTATGAAGTTGCGATCTACACGTACACGTACATGTACACATGGGAAATTTCTTGTACAGTGGGGGGGGGGGGGTGGAACAATGCGGAAAATACATGCATTTTCTTGATATTAGATTCTCATCAAAGTTTTCATCTTAAAAACATTAATTTGGTTCAACTACTTCAAAGATTACAGATCCCCTGAACGCTCTCCATTTCCTCAAAGCTCTTTACCTTCTGGGCAGTAGTATCCCTCAGGGCAGTCTGCGCAGTAGAAGCGTTCCGTGTGGTTGCCATAGGTACCCGCAGGGCATATACGGCACGATCCCGCAGCATCGCTTCGTAGCTCATTGTGGTTGACGGCCTTGTAGCCCAGGGGGCATGCCCGGGGTACCTCGGTGCCTTCAGGGCAGTACTTGGGGTAGAAACACCTTTTGAAGGAAAACAAACATATGCATGTATTGTTGAGACAAAAGTTATGTCGACATACAAGTACATGCACATGTACTTAAAAATGCACAAAATCCTACCAGCAATTACAATAAACAACCCCCTCTAAACAGTCACTGGACAATACGCATAACCACTTTATTTTCATTGTGTTTAGGAATGGACACATTCGTCCTTTGGATCATTCAAATGTGATAATTTTAGTGGGTGTTTAACTACACGTGGAGTATTCTAGCGTCAGTTTGATATGTTTTATGAATACGAATAATGGAGTAGCACATGAGTCAGAAAAGCAGGGGGCGGGGGTGATCCGAAATGAGCTCCGGCTGCCGTTGCTCTGTGCTTTACATTCCACTACTTCGTCAAAGATGTATCATACGGTTAGGGTTTGAGTTGTCAGTGGGTTTATGTCACGTGTAGGTTTAGGATTAGGTACTGTAAAAGTGGACATTTTCACGCGATGAATTTTTCGCACTCGGCTGAGTAAGGTGAATTTCACGTGTTTTTATTTTCGCCGACACGCTAGGCTCATGAGCAAAAGAATACATAAACAAAAATATTTGCATGTTTTTATTTCTTGCGCAAATTTCATGCCGCTCGAAATGTTCCACGTTTACAGTATAGTGTTGGGTCTAGGGTAGAAGTTAGGAATGAGGTTACATGTAGTTTAAGAAACTGGTGGTGAGCTGTGTCCTACTACCTGGAGGAAAGGTGGGTGGGTGGTGAGGGGGAGGGGGACTTACATGGTTGGTGCAAATGATCCGATTGGGCAGTAGTAGCCTCCTGGGCAGATAGGGGGCTCCCCGGTCACTCCTTCGCAATAGTGTCCTCCTCGGCAAGTCACTTCAATTGAGGCTCCTGAGTGGGAAGTAGAAAAAAAGCAAATTACAAGATGACCAGCAAGATGAAAAAAAATATTCCTTTTCATTTCATATGAATAGTCAAGACTTTATAATTAACTCTATTTTTACTTTAATAATGTCATTACTTGTCACTTAGGGTCTACAGAATCTGTTAACAATAAAATAGCAGAGCATGTATGCTGATCAAATCAATTTTGTTATTCAGTGATCATCAAAGGAATTTTAAAACATAAAAAAATTGAAAAGACGGACCATTAACTTTGCCAAAAATTTCAATCTATCACGCTCACATTTCTTGAAAATGATATTTCATATACAGTCTTAATAAATGTTTTCCTTTTTAAAAAAGTATCTAGTAGTATCACTGAAAAACTTTTTGAACTTAAAAAAAAGATATATAATAGACAATGACCAAGGTCGTTTCAAATTAAACCAATAAAATATTAAATAAAACATACAATATATTGGTTTCACAAGAATTCTCTGAAACCTAAAGAGGAAAAATAAAAGCAGAAGATATATAAGATATTTGGCTCACCTTCAGGGCACTCATATGTTGCTCGACACGGTATGCCATGGACGTTGATAGTGTCATTGGGGCAATAGTATCCTGGTGTACATAGAGGGCAGTCTTCGTTGCTGACACGACCCTCGGTGGTGCTCATTCGTCCACCGGTGCAAGGCTCGGGTTCTGTCGTAGCTTCCTCACAGTAATGACCCACAGGGCATGGGTAATAGGTGTAGTTGGTCATACCTTGACAAGAAAATATAAAAGAATCATTATGATGATCCCACATGTACATGTATCAAAAGAAATCGTTTGTATGTTTACTAACAAATTCAGATGATGGGGTTACAGACTGTTTTAAACATGTGGGCTCTCCTTTCAATATAAATTACATTCGGTTTTCAAACTCATCTCAACAAGTTCCTTGGATGATCATCCATTCATGCTGGTCCATTCCTCTGGAATACATGTAACTCTCATGAAGCATTGGTACATGTACATCAAACTTATCCCTGCTCAGTCAATATTTACTAAATAGTGATTATTTGAATGAGCGTTTGGTAATATCTAACCTTTGAATTGGTCCTTTCCACTAAGAACAATAAAAATACATTCTGCCTCCAATCCCTTGTACCATGAGCATCTAATACTGATGGATATTTGTGTATTACAAATCCTTTCCCATAATTTGGGAAAGGTGAAACTAGGAAATGCATATTCTTCATCAAGTGGTCTTTCTATCAAGGTGGTGGCCCTTACAAAGTCCTTGCCATCCTTTACCTGTTTCATTACAGTAGTATCCAGGCTCACAGTTGAAGCAGTCCTGCATGCTGGCCGCGCCCTCAACGTCCCGATAATGATAGAGGGGGCACATGATGGGTGCGAGCCCCTCCAGACAGTAGTGTCCCAGGGGGCATGGGTACAAGATAGGATCACCTGGGGAAAAAAGTGATAAAGGAATGAGACTTTTGATACAAGAATTTTATCTCAGGTTCAAAAAGTCATTGCTTAATCATAAAAAAAACCAACCAAAAACAATGTACATGTCTTTTCTCTATCATGATGGGAGAAAATGGCATCATACTGAACCAATAATCTGAAATTTTTTAATTGTATTGATGGCAGAGAGAGCACATGATGGGGGCAAGTCCCTCCAGACAGTAGTGCCTTAGGGGTCATGGGTACAGGACAGGATCACCTAGAGGGAGGTAAAGAAATGAGGATTGGTACAAGAATTCAATATCAAGTTTATTCACTGATGTCATGAATCAATCATTAAAGACAAAACAAAAATTGATCTACATGTATCTAATGGAAAAAAGGTCACTATACTGAATCAATACTCTGAAAAAATTCATTTCTATAAAAGAACTCTTTTATCCCATACATTTGACACCAAGTCTCCTTAAAATGAAACTGTGATGTAATGGTGCTTCAACTACATATAATTGTAAACATTGTATTTATATGCATTTCATTTGGCCAAGATGGAAAATAAAAATTTGATTAATCTGAATGTGAATATGGTGGAGAAAGAATCAACTAGTCTATTTGTCCAATGACCCTACCTTCAAGACAGAAGCTCCCTGCAAGACAAGGATAACAGTCCTCCTCCACACTCCCAAAGTACTCATCCCTATACGTGTTGTTTCTGCAAGGGATCGCATCTGTCGTTCCCTCAGGGCAGTAGTGGCTGCGTGGGCAAGGACCGGCGCAGGTGGTGTTGGCCTCGCACTGTGTCTTGTCGACGTCGTACAGCGGGAAGGTCCCGTTGGGCGTGTACTCTGAGCTGGCACTCAGGCACAGGTAGCCCTGGGAGCAGTCGCCCTGGAGCTGGCCTCCTCTGTTGGGGGAGGATTGAAGAGGGTAGAAGGGTGAGGTCATTTTGTTACAGATCGTACAACACAATAGAGCACTAGCGACAACAGCTCCTTGTTCAATTTCCTACATTCGTCAAGTTCTTAGCCTCAACCCTGGACCAAACATTATACCTGACATTCACTCTAAACCTAACCTAAAACCCATTCATACCCCTAACTGTAACCCTACATGTATAACTTTGACAAAATAAATCCCTGAGGAAGTGTCATCACCAGTAATTCAGAAATTTACATCCTTTCATATAAAACAGTCCTTGAAACACCAGAGGATACATACATGTAGAACATTATCTATATCTATTTGTATTGGCTTCTGAGCCCTTCTGACTGGTCAGGTGCCTGCTCCAAAAACTGATGACATTCAAGGCCTGATGATATCAAGTGACAGTAACTGAATTAAAGTGTTTTTGTCATCTTTCCGTCCATCCATCACAGAAACAAGCAATCAAATAGTCAAAAGGGTAAAACAAACAAACAAACACTGTACTTACCGGCAGTACTGTCCAGCCAGACAAGGCAAACACTCGTACTCTGATTTCAAGCCTGTGTCGTTAGGATAGGTGAAGGTTCCATCTGGACACGGGATTGGCGTCTGCGTAGCTGTAAAACAAAATCGACAAAGAGCATTAAATAGGTCTATATGTATAAAAACAAATACATACAGCATTATCTCTTATCCTGTGGAATACTCAGTCCAAGATAACTTGGGCTGGGGACTACGGAAAATGTGTGCAGTGCTAAAATCCAGTTGTATCAAACGGGTTAACCAAAAACATTGCTCATACATGTACGTGTAAGTCAGGACAGTGAAAGAGAAATAAATGGAATGTCAGATCCACGTAAAATTTAACTTTCACAACATTACAATAGCCAAGCTTTATCTACACTTCCTAAGTTCACTGCCATTTAACTAGCAACTCCTGACAGAAATATTTCCAACATACCTGCTGGGCAATAGTGGTAAGCTGGACAAGGCTTTGGATCTGGGAACAGCGAGCTCTGGCAGTAGTACCCTGCCTGGCAAGCGATGCAGGAATCACGGCCCCTATCTGGCTGGTAGTTGCCAACACCGCATGGCACTGGGGCTGGGCTACCCTCAGGGCAGTAGTGACCGACTGGACACAGGAACTCTTGTGGGGTCGGGGCCGTGATGGTCTCATTGGCTGGACAGTAGAATCCGGCCGTGCATTCGCCCGTTGCGTTAGTCTTGCCTGGCGTCTCGCAGTAGTAGCCACCAGGGCAGGGCAGACAATCGTCTATGCCAGCAGCGCCTTCCGTGTATCTGATGGTTCCTGCAGGACACTGCTCGGGTGCTGGGGTGCCCTCATCACAGTAATGGCCAACAGGACAGAGTCCATTTTCGGGAAATTCGTTAGTCGCCGTGGGAACCTGATCAACAGCTCCGCCTTCACAGTAGTAGCCTGCTGTGCATGGTCCTGATTGGTCAAAGATAAAATTTGAACATTTGTTAAATCTTTGGATACTGTCGTGCCGTATTGAAATACGGATCCTATGTAAAACATGGTGTAATACTGGTAAATGTGAAAAAGTACATAATCATTGAAAACAAATTTACCACCAGGATAAACATCGAACAATCACATACACGAAAAGAGACACTTGGCAGCCTCACATATCCTATTGCAAATATTTCAATAATTACTACAGAAATGAGACATGTCATGTAGTAAAAGTGAACATATAATCAATACTTGTGATGCAGTAGACATACATGTATATAAAAGCACAGGCTAATCTACTGCAAATATACATGTAGCTGCCACTACCTTCAAAATATTGATTACTAATATTAAATCATCATTTAACCACTACAAGTGGACAATCTTCAAACCCAGAAACAGTTTTAGAACATACCTGTGGGCCAGACGTTACCATAGCCAGCGCAGTACTCTCCAGACACACAGTATGGACATTCTTCTTCTGAGCTGATACCGGTGATGTTGTTAAACCGTCCTGGTGGGCAGGGTATGGGCAGCTGCTCACCAAACACACAGTAGTGACCTAGAGGAAGAAAAAAAAAAATCAATTTTATTTTTTGAATTTCTTTTATAGAGTGCATAGCACTTTGTAAATATTTCATATCATGTCTTACTTCAAAATTGTTAAGTATGGGTGAACGATTTGCCCTGCATTTACAGATACCAAATTTATCTTTACATGGAACAGATATCATTTGAATTTGTAGTTGAAAAGTTTTGAAAACAGGTCAAGTATCATTCTGCTGCTGGCCAGAAGTACATCATGTCATTATCATTAGTTTATGAAAATAACACACCAATTACATACAGTCAAACTGCTTATAAAGGCCACCAACGTGATGAATGCATAGGATAATATAGCTTGTTGCAGGTCATCTTTAGGATGATTTTTACTTTAGCACTTTGTATGCTTTTCATCAGACACTATACAATTGAAACTACTTAATATAATAATCATACCTATCTGTTCCCAACTTCTTGATTTTTTAACAATTATGTTTAACCACGTATTATTTCTTGAATTTGTATCTACATGTACTATTGATTTTATGAATATGAGCTAATTTAATATTTCTGCAAAAATTACTTGTTAAAATTTTGTTTCAAACTTATTATTCCAAGATTTGTTTTCAAACTTATTTGCCAGATATTCTTCGAAATTATGTTACTTTGCATTTTATGTTGAATTTACTCATTTACATGTATTCCCGCAATTACACCATACCTCACAGTAGTGCCAGGAGTGTCAAGTTTGACAGACATGGCACGGTATAAATGTTCACTATTATTATACCAATAAAATTTACTCTTCTTACCTGATTTACAAGGTTCTGGCATGGTCATGTTGGTGTATAGGCACATCAAGCCATCAGGGCAAATGGTACAGTTAGCCTGGCCCTCGTTTGGTTGGTACGTTCCTATGGGGCAACCCAGCTCGCTGGTCACCCCTGAGGGGCAGTAGTGACCGGCCGGGCATGGGTAGCCCATGCCACTCCCACTGGCTGGGGAGCCTGTGGTGCTGCCGCCCGTACATACGTAGCTGTAAGGGAGAGAAGATATGGAATCAAATTATTATGAAACAAGAAACTGCCCACGCACAAGAGTTCCGCAAATTTTGCACAAGGTACAGATCCATGTAAGATACATGGTGCATAATAAATGAATCACAAAAACACATTTTCGCACATCACGAAAAGTTCTTGTCACAAAAACTGTCAATGCAGTCAATTTGTAAAAGAGTCTCATTTGACAGTACATGTACATGTATATGGAAAGAAATCATAAAAGAGTGATTGTTTAACATGTCAGCAAAAAGAGATGACAGCTACGTTATTCCTCGGTGAAACAATATTTGTTGTTTAAAGCTCTCAAGCACTTCGCTTTTTTGTAGTTTCCTTCTGATTTGTCGCCATAATTTCTACAATTCTACTCATGTATTCAAATGTAGTTTTTTACATGATGATGAAACGAGTAAATTGAACATTCAAGTGGTTCATTATCATATCAACAAAATTCTCTTTAAAAATTTGTTGTGTAGGAGAGTATTTCAAATGAAACATTAATGTTTAAAACTTTTGTTTTCATCAATAAGTTCATGAGCACATGACAGTGCAGGATCTTACCCTGCATCGCAGTCTGGTGCTTCGTTAACCCTGATGAAAGCTTGAAGATTACAGTATTTGCCAGGAGGACATGGATCGCAATCTGCCTCCTCAGTGACTCGGATATTGTTAGAGAATGTCCCCGGTGGGCAGGGCTCGGGGTAGTCGGTTCCGTTGGTGCAGTAGTAGCCCTTGGGGCAGACATCGTTGCCTGTGAAAGAGCTATTGTCAGCATCGACCTGAAAGAGTTTGAAGGGTATAGTTAAGCAGTTTGATTAACAAGAGAGGACTACAATGATTTCTGAAGTGCGGTACTATTGTCAGGATCTGGAGTCTCATTTCATAACATATGAATGAATAATGAGAGCCTGCTGACATGAGAATGCATGTGTGGGACTCCTTGATGAAAAGATGTCACTGCCTGTAAAGGAGCTTTTGTCTGGATCCACCTGAAGGGATTTGAAGGGGATTGAATTTGATTAACAAGAGTCTGCTAACATGAAATAAAGTATGGTACTACTGTCACGTTCTACATTTATCATACTACTGATTTTGAATGCTATAATGATGTAAAAAAGGTACAGCTTGGCGAAACATAGTGGCACCAGAAGATGCGTCAAGAATGCAAAATTAACATTGCTGAAAATCATAATTTTATGGCATTGAGCTGGAAACATATAATTGTGTGTAAAATACCTCCACTACATGTACATGTACCTTAATTACACTGTAGGCTGAATATTACCAAAATTGTCATTACAAATGTCAAATTACACCTTTTAATTCACAAACAATTTGGCCGTTTGCGTTCAGGACCTGTATTTTCTTGCCACTTTGTTTCACTAGGCTACCTAAATGATAGATAAGTGGCGATGAGATTTTCATGCAGGATTCAATAGCGGATAAAGATTGTTGCAGATGAAGAAGTTTTTGTCAGTTTTGACCTCAGGAAGTTTGAATTTGGAGTTTAAAGGTACATTTCTCAAATGATATACGTCTTACCATGTCATCATATGGCGTTGGGCTGAAAGCTCCTCCGGTGCAATAATACCCTGCGTAACATTCCCCAGTCGGCATCGACAATGCGGGCTCCTCACAGTACCAGCCTGCCGTGCACTGCACACAGTCTCCAAGCTCATCGTACCCATCGGTGTCACCGAAGGTACCCTCTGGGCAGGGATTAGTGGTGGATAATCCGGTTCCAGGGGGGCAGTAGTACCCCCTTGGGCAAGTCTCAGGGGTGATGACTGGTCCCGCTGTAGACGATAAAGAGAGGGTTTAATGAATACAATTAACCCATTCAGGACAGGAATTATTTAAGGGCTAAATTGATCACATTTTGTTCTGCAAATTGGCAACAATAATATTTTTCTTTTAGTGCTACGTGGTTCTAGTAAGATGTAATGTCTTGAAAATAATATACATGATTAGGAACTTTGTCGAAAAGTTGAAAAAGTTGCCAATTTGGACAAAAAAACAATGATTTTGAATCTCTCAATGTGTTGCCAATTTAAGGATTTTGAAGCTTATTCTCCTTTTTAAAATTCCTGACATCAAACGCAATATGGTCATGTGACAAAAATGGACATAGCATGTGCAGAAATTTTTGCTCTTTCTACTCATGCATCTGGTATATTTTTTAGAGCTCCGGATCAAAAGTTATTGAGCCAAACCACAAAATGTGGTCAATTGTCTTGAAAGGGTTAACAAGGGGGAGAGATACAGTGTAGATTAACCGATACCAATATTTCTCATTGCCGTTTAGAAATAAACTTTTGAAAAAAACCTTTAAATTTCAGAAAATGCCACATAATACCACATGCAACAGAGAGGAATAATGGATATTATTATCCGTATCTGACATCTGGGGCCTGTAACATAAAGAGATAAATCAGTCTTATGATTGATATCAATCGTAAGTCTATGGCAAACCATGTTCTGAAGAGTTACAATTGATCGTAACATTGATTGTATCTCTTTATGTTACAGGCCCCTGAGCTGTGATTTTACAAAATTGTATTCCCATCGTCTTTGTGCGAACCTGGCAAAGAGGGTAATATTTCATAAATCACCCTCTTTTACAAACAATTGCAGAGTGCAGTTTGTTGCTGCGCACAGTTGCTGGCTCAGTGCAGTGGGAAAATTGGATTTGCAAATTTTGACAAAAAGGGATTAGATGACGATTTTGGGATCCATTTTATGATGATATTACGACTTGTTTGCTCTAGATGTCTGATGTGGATAATAATTACATTGACTGGCTCCTACTTTCAGGAGATACGACATATATTGTCCTCACTAGATCCGTATTGCCCAAGTCGAAGAAAAGGGGAAATGTGAATCTACATGTAGTTTAGGGAATATACATGTATGTCATATCCCCCTCAAGGCTAGTCAATATTATATAATTATACACTGTACCTGCAAAACAAATTTAGTAGAAAATGTAAAATATCTCAGAAATTAGCAAAATAAAGATACATGTTGTCCGAACGGCGTGTCAAGCACGGGACCACACCATTTCAGTGAACGTGATTTCCAGCATTTTTTTGTCAGTTTATTCACATGGTCCAAATAAACCAACATACAGTAGCATTCACAACTGGTATCTATTTTAGGCCAGTTTCTCTTCAAAGCAGTTTCATTATCAGAACACAGGAATTAAGTCTAATGTGCATTACATTGTTGTCTCATTTGTTTTTGTTTGAAGAGTAGATGTTAAGGAAATAAAAATAATGAAGAGACCTCACAACAAAAAAATCAAAAGATCAACATTAAATGACGATGAAAACTTACATTCCGTTGGGTCGCAGTAGTAGCCCCCTGGACACTGGTCACACGAGGGCTCTCTTGTGTTGGCCTGGTATGTTCCGTTCTCGCAAAGGATTGGGTCATGTGATCCCATGGGGCAATAGTGACCGGCTGGACATTCCAGACCAACAGGGTTGGACGAGGTCTGACCGCCGGGACAGTAGTAGCCAGGGTCGCAATCATCATCTGGTAGAGCATTGCCTTCTCCTGTATGGTTTGGGGTTTAATACAAGATGAAAATATCCATCCATTAGACACACAGCCTTCTCACCAGTACATACAGCACCCTTGGTGTTGATACCAAAGATGAGGAATTTCTGAAAATAGAAACCTTGTGTAGATTCCTCAAACAAGGGTACAGAAAGGGTAAGAAATCAGTCCATGCCTACTTTCAATCTCCAAAGATACATGTATATTTTGGTCTTCCCAAACCACCTCCTTGGGATGTCATTAAAGCCATATTTCACTCAATATAGACCAATAAATGTGTGAGTGCATATTTTCATCCTGCAAAATTGCTTGGGCCTCTCAGGGGAGCGTTTCATCAAGCGTTTTATCAGTGATTTTTAACCAACAAATTTGCTCTCAGCCAATCAGATGCAAGGATTTCAGTAGCTTATAACAGTTGTCGGATAAAAATCACTGACAAAACGCTTGATGAAACGCTCCCCCAGGGCATTCAGTAAAGCCATGTTTCTGTAAATTTGAACCATACGTAAACTATTTTCTGCCGAGATGCCTGCAGACACACAACCAAAATCGTCACCTTATCTGCACAATACGGTCAAGTTGTGAGGTCAAACCAGGACCGAACACTATACCTAAACCTCGACTAACCCTGACCCTAACCTAGAACCCAGTAGCAACTCTTACCCTACACATGTACCTTTGATGAAACACCGCCCTGGGGAGCGTTTCATCAAGTGTTTTGTCAGTGATTTTTACCGACAACTGTTATAAGCTACTGAAATCCTTGCATCTGATTGGCTGAGAGCAAATTTGTCGGTAAAAATCACTGACAAAACGCTTGATGAAACGCTCCCCTGGGCAAATGTCATCGAGGCATAATACCTTGTGAGTTAGAGTGCTTTAGTAAGTAATGAGCCTTTTTCTCTAAAGTAACATTCTTTGTGACTGGACATTCCTCTCCTTTTTCACTGGGTTAGGAATATCCAGTTGTGACGAGTTATATATCATTTTAAAGCTGAGAATCTCCTCTTTTAGAAGCAGACCTCAACTAAAAAAAACATATCTGGCGACTTTTTTTGTGGTTTCGAGGTGCCTGGTCAACATACATGTACTGTAAGTCCGATCACTGACCATCCATCCAACACTCAATGACGATCCTCATCTTCATACTCAGGGCTTCTTCCAGTACATAACACCCTTGGTGCTTATAAAAAGCACACATGCCAATGGGTAGACTCTCCCTGACAAGGGTACCAACAAAGGTAATAAATATTTCAATGCATCCTTTCAACCTTCAAGTTTACTTTGGTCCTCTCAAATCACCTCCCTGGGATGCTGCCAAGCCATTTTTTTTTTCCAGTCTGGACCAACGGTAAACAATTTTTTTGCCCGAGAAGCCTGATCTTACCTTCACAATACTGTCCAGCGGTGCAGTTGAGACAGTTGCCGAGCTCCACGTTGCGCTCGGTGTTACTGTACGTACCAGCGGGGCAAGCGAACGGGACGCCTGTCCCATCGGGGCAGTAGTAGCCTGCGGGACAGACGTGCTGGTCAGGCTCAAAGCTGGTGTGATTGCAGTAGTAGCCAGCAGAGCAGTTACCTGTAAGGGAGGGAGGTAGAGGGTGTTGGGTGAAAGGTGATTTTGAGTAGTGGTCATTATCAGGAGACCAGTACTGACATTTTTCAAGTACATTGATAATCTTAAATACGCATTACAAAGACAGTATCACCTGTGGAACAGGTACGAAAACCTAGATAAAAGAAGGAAATGATGGAGGCCGGGACAAATAATCTCAATGAAAACATTAATAATGAAAAAAAAACGCAATTGGTACGTGTACATGTACATGCACTATCCCTGAAACATTGCTTCAAAGATAATGGTAACAAAAGGAAATTGGAATGAAACTTGTTGAATATGGAGTCAAATTGTTCTACAGATACTCTTTTTTTTCTTTAAATATGTAAGCAAGGTATTAAAGTGTTCCTTCAATGATTTCAGCTGAATTTTAGTGCAAACATCAGGATGGAATGTCAAATCAAGGTCATCGCTCAAATTCGTTTTTGTCTAAACTAATCACACAACAACTTTACGGATGTTTGTACAATTCCCATCCACCGGTTTTACATAAACTCATGGCACATGTGGACTCCATATTCTTTGAATCTATACATGGCCACAGCGGTATTTTTTAACGCAGTTTACAGTGTCATGTTTGTTTGAGGCTTCAGACTTACCAGTAGGTTCAGCTAGTCCTGGTGTCTCACAGTACATGCCAGCAGGGCAGTTGAGGGGTTCGGGTGACCCACGAGGGCAGTAGTACCCTGGTCCACAAAGTCCTCCGGTGCTGTTGATGTAGTCAGGACAGACGCAGTCAAACTGAGGGTGGCAGGTGTCGTCTGGATATTGGTAGCTGCATTGGAGATAGACACAGAGAGATGGGAATGATTAGAAAGCAGTGATCTGACAGCCGTACACTTTGTCTTGGAGATTCATCGAAAATATAAGGTAAGAACTTTCCTAGTGGCAACCTCTGTAGAAAAGCCTCCTGTCTACAGTGGGCACCTACATTATATCACTTCAGGACAGGAATTAATTAAGGGCTTTTCACATTTTGTTCTTCAAATAGGCAACAATAACAGTTTCCTTTTACTGCTACATGGTTCTATAAGGTGTGATATCTTTGAAAACAATATACATGGTTAGGAATTTTGTGGAAAAGTTGAAAAAATTGCCAATTTTGATTTAAAAAAAACACAATGATTTTGAACCTATCAATGCGTCGTCAATTTAAGGATTTTAAAGCTTATTCTCGTTTTTAAAATTCCTGGAATCAAACGCAATATGGTCATGCAACAAAAAGTGGAGACAGTGTGTGTAGAAAATTTTGCTCTTTCTACTCATGCATCAGGTATATTTTTTAGCACTCTAAATCAAAAGATATTGAGCCAGACCACAAAGTGTGGTCAATTGTCTTGAAAGGGTTACAGAGGTGCCAATCACAGCTACAAAGACACCAAAAGATGACACTAATAGCAGTTGAATCTCTTTGGATTTGCTCTACACGTAGTTGATAGTTCATGGCAGAGATTTTTAGGTATTTATTTTTTGCTCCCACAGCTATTTTCTCTGGTACAATGTACATGTAGTTTTTCGGAGCTCTTCGAGAGCTTTCCAAAGCTACATCGCTCATCATGCCTGCATTTTTCTTTGTTGACTGCACAGATTACTTTCTGCATGAAGTCAGAACTACAGGTATTATGGGAGTCATGCCTTATACATGTTCGTACCTCTGGTTAACCAATACGCCCACATCAAATGGTCTCTTTGCGTAGGAGCCTCCCGTACAGTAGAAACCTTCATCGCACCATCCGCTGGGGTAGTCTAGGCCTGTTCCTTCACAATACATGCCAGGTGGGCAGTACGGGCAGTCTGTGATGTTCATTTGACCTACACAAGTGGGAAGGCAAAAATTAATAGAAAATTATATACAAACTCTCTGCAAGTACAAAGACATGTACATTTCAATACAGTAATACAGGCAGTTTGAAAATGATATTTTGTTGGAGTAAATGAAATCTTAATCTTTATTGATGCTTCTGTTGATAAAAATAAGATGAACAAAATGTAATATTATCTCCATAGAGTCAGAAAATATTTGCTTAGTATAATACCTGTGACATTGTTATATGTTCCTGCAGGGCAAGGATACTGGTCACTGTATTCAGTGCCATCTGGACAGTAGTGACCGACTGGACATTCCAGGGGTACGATGGTGGCATTCTCACAGTAGTAACCTAAAGAAAGAGAGCAGGATGAATGGTGATAAGGAATTAATCAGTTGGATGTTTAGTAACTTGGGCAATGATATACATGTGAGCATGTAGATCATTGCCATCATCATAAACCTACATGTACCATTAACACAATGACATGCTCACATCTTGTTGATCATGCATTTGTTGAGCAGACATCAGAGTAAGTCCAAAAAGACATAGGCCCGAATTCACAAAGGAGGTTTAGTTTAAACCATGGTTTAAACCCCCTCCTGGGTTTTTTACACGTACGTGCGCACGGAATCAGATCCAATCATATATTTTCTTTGAGCGCGCGCATGGGCAATGTGCGCTTATTTACGCTTATTTTAGTACGCTTACGGAGGTTTAAACCTTACCCAAGTTTAAACCTCCTTTGTGAATTCGGGCCATACTGTTTAAATCCCCACCATTATTATCACCATCATCATAATCACTTTAGTCATCATCATCACCATCACTACCACCACCTCCACCACCACCATCATAATCATTATCATCATCATCATCACCATCACTACCACCACCATCATAATCATTATCATCATTATCATCATCATCATCACCATCATCATCATCACCATTAACAAAATCAAAAGCATTATCACCACCACTACCATCATCACCATTTTCACCGTCATCATCATCTATATCTTCATCAACATTACCATCATCATCACCACCACCACCATCATCATCCTCATCACCATCCCCCCCCCCCCAATAAAAGATTCATTACCTGGTGGGCAGACGTCACAGCTATCCCTCTGGGTGTACCCGCTATAGAACCCAGCCAGACATGGGATGGGAGAGGCCGTTCCCATTGGACACTCATGACCTGCATAGCAATGACCTCCGACCCCAGTGTTGTTCTGCCCATTAGGAGCTCGCACATTCACACCTGATTCAAAAGAAAGCAATTTTTTCAGAAGATGAAATGCAATCAACATTAGTAATTTGCCATTGTAATTGGCTGAAAACTACAGGTACATGTACATGTACATATAGTACTTCTTAACTAATGTACCTGGTATTCATGTTACCTCAATACCTAATGCAGTTTTTCATTCTTCACTGTGAATTAGTAAATAAAGTTAAGTGCCTGTTATTCATATTTGTTGCTCAAGACGCAGCATTCAAATTTATTTTTTCATAAAGTAATCCCACCATTTCTACGACTAGAAATAAACACATGTCATCGTTCTAATTCCACAGAAAAAATATTTGACCTTTGACCTCACCTATAGTACAGAAGAATCCAGGGTCGCATTCATCAGTGGTTGAGTCTTGACCGGGGCTCTCACAGTAGTATCCACCAGGACAATCTGTACACTCGCCGACCTCTGCCAAACCTGTACCAGCTCCATAGGTTCCTATAAACAGTAAAATAATCAAATTGGCAACACAGCTATAGTAAACATATGCACTACTTAAACGTTTTAACAGGCTTTTGCTCAATAAGAGTTCGTAATTTACCTCTGTGAAACCTGTACCAGCTCCATAGGTTCCAGTGAACAACAAAACAATCAAATTGGCAACACATTAGGTCAACAGATATTGAAAAAAAGCAGCTATTGTAGCATTTTCTTGAATAAATAAATATATTATGATCGTAAAGTAGAATATCTTGCAAAATAATCAATTAAAAAATTTGATTTTGCAAAACTTCATCATCAAAATTTTGTTGAAACATCAGTAAAGTGCTGTTCTTTTGATTTGCATTGTATCTTACCTTGTGGACATGGCTGTATGTCATGTCCCGTTCCCCTGGGGCAGTAGAAGCCTGCCGGGCAAGGGTCAGGCTCCGTCCCTCTGACACACATGAATCCCTCTGGACAGACCAAGCACTCGGACGCTCCAGTGTCGTTCATGTAGGTGGCGTTGTTACAGGGCAGAGGGTAGCCGGTGCCCGCTGGACAGTAGTGACCGATCGGACAGATGTCACCGGTCATTCCATCTGTAGCGGGAATGGAAATAATAAAGTTAAAGTATACTTGTAATGCCTTGCACTTTGATATGAAGAATACCTGCACAAGAACATCTTCATCATCACCACCACCATCAACATCACCATCATTATCACCAGCATCATCACCATGATCAGCATCATAATCACCATCCCTATCATAGAAACCATACATGTACTGTACATGTAGATGTACATGTACCTTCAGGGTTAGGGATTGAGGCATTACCACTGCAGTAGTAGCCTTCAATACAGGTGCCAGTGATGTTGGACTGTCCCTCGTACTGACAGTAGAAACCTGGATCACAACCAACACAGTCAGCGATTGTGTCTTTGCCTGCATCAACAAGACAAAAAAAGAATGGAATCGATGGATAAGGAATCAGTGAAGGACTACAGCTAGCAAGGGATGAAGGACAGGAAAATCAGATAAAGGAACGAGGGAACCTTGAAAACTAGAGGGAGCTCATACCTGCCAACATTTGAAAATAAAAAATCTTACTCTCATGTGCGCAGAGCGTACATCACGAGCGCGGAGCGCCAAATCCTCGGGGGCCGGAGTCCAGCTCTAATGCTGTAGATGCTTTCTGATGCTATCTTAAACTTAGCCTTATTTTTTGACATATGACCTCACTGAAAGAGTCATAATTTAACGATAAAGATCATGAATATTTTGGCTTAATGAAATTCTTTTCATTGCATCTAACATATAAAGACCGGTATGTGTGTGTGTGTATAGTCACAAAGTCAAACTTCCCTGAAAATTACTGATATGGAAAAATGCTTCTTTTTGAAATTCCATGACATTTAAGAAATATCCTGACCATATGCAGTCAATCATAGATAAATGAAAAAAAAAAACCCTACGATGAAGCTAAAGAGTTTAAAAAAAAATTAATAAAAAATGCTTGGTCATGAAGAACTTTTTCAAGTTTGCATCGAGTGAACGCGACACACTACCAGTAATCAAGAAAAGCTAGGCCGCTAGGGCTGGGGAAGAAGTCCGCCTGCTCCTGCTGGAATTTACTTTTCAGCAGGTTTTCTTGCTCACTGTTTTACATCACTTAGACAATAAAATACTAATTCTACATTACCTGGCTCATGGAAAATGACGATTAAACTCAATTTGGACTCATTTCTAGAAACTACAACTACTTCTTGAAGGCCGAAAACCAGTACTTGGGTTTGTGATTTCTGATCGCGCGATCGATCTAACAACATGTAGCAGACAGCTTATGTATGCATGATATGCATACTGCAATTGCACTGTACTGTACTGTGCACTGTACTGTACTGTGCACTGTGCCAGCGCAAAGAGGGTACATTGACAAGATAATGCACTTGAACAGTCCCTACGTAGTATAACACACACATGTGAATGCATATACGATATGTACAATTTTTTTTTCTTTTTTCCTTCCGAACGTAAAAATCGTACTGGTACGATTTTTCACCCTTTTTTGAGGGAAAAATCGGTACGAATACGACAAAATCGGACTGGTTGGCAGGTATGGGAGCTTAAGAATAAGGAATTAGTAAAATAAATAAAAACTTAATAAAAACTAAATAATAAGTATCAAGACTCTTAGACATTAGTTTTCATAAAATTTAATGATAGATTAACTTGAACCATTGAGAATATGTCACTGCACTTTGCTAAAAATACAAATACATGTACTTTATGACTTTCTGGTAGAGGCCTCAGGGGATGAAATTCATTATCTTAAAATGAAATAAGCAAGAACGTCAAGAAAGTCAACTGACCTTCTTCAGGGTTGTAGGTGCCCACTGGACATTGGACCGGTACAGGGGTGCCTGCAGGACAGTAGCGGCCCTCCGGACACAGATAACCAGTGCCGTTGGTCGGATTGGATCGGTCCGAGCCCAGCTCACAGTAGAATCCAGCCAGGCATTCCTCGTAGGGTTCTGATTGGCCGACGATGGGGCAGTAGTAGCCTGGATCGCAAAGCGGACATTCTTCGGCCGTACGCAGGCCAGTCTGGTTGCCGTAGCGACCCTTTGGACAGTTCTCACCTGTTGATAAAAAAGTTTGATAGGGTCAGATTTACAATTCTTTACTTCTTGATCAATATAACATCCTTATCAGTCATGTAGTATTTCCATCATTCATACAGATGGATGTCCAATTGGGATCAAGACATTTGTTTTCGTCACATTTTATCAATGATTCAGGGTTAGGGCTTGGGTTGTGTTTTGCTTTAGACTGGATTTAGGGTTGAAGTTAGGGTTACATGCAGGTATAGTTTTGGGTTGAATTTAGGAATTCAGGGAGTGTGAGAAAACTGACCACACTATTTACCATTCAGGGATAATAAAGTTATAAAAAATTATTATTTCCTTACCTGTGACAGATCCCTGGATGCAGAACATCCCTATGGGACAGATGTCACCAGTCACCCCGTCCTCAGGGGCAGGTTCGCTGGACCCCAGGGTGCAGTAGTAACCAGCCTGGCACTCTGCCTTAGGCGCCTGCAGACCCGCCTCATCACAGTACCAGCCTGCATCACATGGGGTACATTCATCTAGGAGAGAGAGAGAGAGAAGGGGAAGGAGGGAGAGTGAGGGAGAGAATGAAAAGGATTGGAAAGGGATTGTTAAAAAATATCTCTGAAGTCCACTAAAGGGAAATTAGAAGAAGCTCTTAGACACATTGTATTCACAGAAAACTTTTCCCAAACACATTTCAAAGCTGAAAACAGTATTTTGCCATTGACATCCGTATTTCCTTCTTCTAAACAGCACCAAACCTTCATCCATTACAAAGCCATTCTATCACTACAAATTTCAAAGATGGTTCTCAATCGAATCTTCTTGAGATCTAACTTTCCCTCTGATAATTAAATTCTTCATTTAAATGTTGATCTAAAATATCTAAAATATCCTTTCCCAAGTTACTATAACATTACATGTACATGTGTATGTCTTTTCACACCGGTTACTACGATTTAAGATAAAAAGTGGGAGATTTTTTATTTACACAACATACCGACACTTGCAGGGATGAATATTTTCCCCAGTTATTATTAGGAGTAGCTGAATGTACACAACAAAGATTACAATCTGGGAATTTCGGATTTACACAACTTACCAACACTGGCAAGGTTAGTCTGGTTTGAGTAAGTGCCTGGGGGACACTTGTTCTGTTCCGCGTATTCTGTTCCGTTTGGACAATAATGTCCCATGATGCAATCCTGGGGTACAATGATGCCTGTCACATTGTTAAGTTCATAGGGGTCACAGTACGACCCCTCAGGGCAAAGGTCACAAGCACCCTGACCCTCTGATGACTGGTATGTACCTGGAAGACAACAACAACAAATTTATAAATTAGGGCTTGTGAATAATGTCTTTCCTCCTTCTAAAAATTAAATCCTTGCTATTTACAAATCCTGTTCACATTACTTATTATCATCAATAATCATTAATTTTTTAAAGTACAGTCAAACCTGCTTCAGAGGCCACCTGTCTATGAAGACCACCTATTTTGTTTCTCTTGAACAGGGTATTAAGGGAGTTTGTACATGAATTTTTTTTTTCTAATCAAAATTAAATTAAATTAAAAATTAAAATTTTCTTCCATTAATCACATGCCTACCTAAACCACTTTTCTTGTCTCCCTTGAGCAGGCTTCATATACAGGATTCACAGTACAAATAATGTAACATGCCCCAAATTTAAGGCAATTTGGGACTGTTCGAGAACACATTTCAACTGAATCCCTCAATGAAAATACACATACCTCTGACGCAGAGCTCTGGAGCGGAGCTTCCGACTGGACAAGAGAAGCCCGCTGGACATGTGTACTGGACAGGGGTCTTGGTGGATTGACCGCCGGGACAGTAGAAGCCAGCGTAGCACTGGCCGGATGGTACAGACAGACTCTCACCGGCACAGTAGTATCCTTGAGAGGCAAAGAGAAGTATGCGTGTTTAAAAATGAAAGAAGAGCCCAGAAGGACTCAATACACATGCAAACCCGTAATGTATTGTATAGAGTTACATGTACAACTCTAAAACAGAAAGGACATGCATGGAAACGTGCAGTTTTCATTGGCATAGAACCATCTTGAAGTAAAGGTACACGTGTGTCACTTCATTAAAGGGAAATCCAACCTTAATAGCAAGTTGCTTTGAAAGAAAGGGGAAAAATCAGAGAAGCAGACTGGTGAAAGTTTGAACGAAATCGGACAAGTAATAAGAAAGTTATGAATTTTTGAAAGTTGTAATCACTATGCATATGGGGATTTCAAATTGGCCGAATAGGTAATGTCACTGTGATGTAGCTGTGGACAACTCCCCCATTCGCTCTAACACAAAAAATGACTAAAATGTTACTTTTTTTCAAAATGCATTACTCAGTAGGATCTTTTCGTTCATGAGGACTTATAACAATATGCTACTTCAATATATTTTGAGTACTGCCCTGAGGGTAAAAGCGCCTTGAAGAAAACTGCAAATTAATGACATTTTTGAGTACGACAAATTGACTCACCAATTTGCCAATTTGAGATTTGCATAGATGTAGTGATCTCATTTTTCAAACATCCATAACTTTCTTAGTTCTTGTCCGATTTCTTTCAAACTTTCACCATCCTGTTTTTTCTTATTTTTCTGCTTTCACACAAATCATCTTATTACCAAGGTTGGATTGCCCTTTAATGATATAAGTGAAGAAGGAGGTCCATCCCATAATTAGGTCTATGTGACAGATAACAATCTAAAAGTAAAGGTGAAATCTGTGTTGTTTATGGATATACATGTAATATCTTACAATATAGATGTATCAATATCTTCAATACAAGACTTTTTTTGTTTGTTAAAGAAGAGGTCTTGTAATAGATATGCTTCTTGAGAAGCAAAAGGATGTACATTGTACAGTATGCGTAGATTTATAACAAAAATATTGAAGGATGGATTCTCAATGAAAGGTGAAGATTTACAGCAGCAGGAGAATGGACTACACACCCCTACAGAAACATTGACTGGTCCACTCACCTGGTGTGCAGGACTCGCAATTGGCTGGTTCTGTGTTGCCTGTGGTGTTTGAGAACGTTCCATTGGAGCAGGGGGTGGGATAGGCTGAGCCCATCTCACAGTAGTGCCCAGCAAGACAATCAAAGCCTGATGGTTCAGGATTGTCATTGCCTCCGGGGCAGTAGAAGCCTGCACTGCATTGAGCTGTGGAGGAGATCAGAGAGGTAATATTGGAACATTATGCAGCGTCTACAGTACCTTCAAAATACGGGCACACAAAATTGGTACATCATGATCCTTACCATGAAAATAGTCATCTTCACTGTTACCGTCATAATCACTTTTATCTACTCCATCATCATAACCATAATCAGTCACATCCTCCCCATCATCTTCATCATCAGCATCACCATCACTATCACCATCATCATCATCAATATCATTCCCTCTTCCTACCAACTCAAACTACCATCATCACAATCCCCATCACCATAACCATCAGCATCAGCATCAGCACCAGCATCAGCATCAGCATCACCATTACCATCACACCCCCCCCACCAACTCCAATTATCATGACCATCATCATCAGAATCATCACCACCAATAACATCAATACCACCATCATCATCATCATCATCACCATCACCATCACCATAGCAACAATCTCTCCAGTCTATTACCAGTAGGAGCATCCAGCTCATAGTCTCCACAGTAGTAGCCCGGATCACAATCGATTGGTCTGGAGGCCCCAGCTGGACAGTAGGTCCCTGGTGGACATCTGTTGCCAGTGTAGTTGACCGCAGGGCAGGTGCAGTCAGAGATGATCGATGCATTACCTGAAGCAAAAAAAACACGAATTGTTTGATTAACCGATTTACTGATACATACATGAATACATGAACCTGTTTTGTGACTGACAAACTTCATGTAAATACTGTTTAGTGAGTTTACACCTGCATATATACATGTACAGTACATGTAAATAATCAAGCGTATACATGATTGTTGCTCTCTATACCATGTCAATTACTGTCTACAATTCTACAGATTTGCTTGTGCTTTCTGTCCTAAAAATTCTCACAACAGTTATCAGTTCATTTGAGAAATGAAAAGCAATATCTTGATTTATCAAAGGATCATAAAAGAAAAGACATATCAAATTATGCCAACTCTTCAAGTCATTGGTTCAATTGCAATGAACTGGATACATCTGGACAAAAGTGAACGTGAAATGGATATACAAGAAAAAAACAACAGCATAAAATCAAACTGAAATGAAATGGATATCACTGAATCGATATGGACTGGAATAGATATTACTGACGACGAATAAGACTGGAATCAACTGAATATAGCTGGATTGATCTGAATTGGAATAGATATCAATCAATCAATTAAATAAGCATGGAATGAAGCAGACATTACTAGAACAAACTGAATTGCACTTGAACCTGAATTTCATTCTAGTGTGAATCGGAGTACAAACCTGTTGGCAGGGGCATGGAGCTGGCCGATCCTCCCGTACAGAACCATCCCGCCGAGCAGTTACCCGTCGGCATCGGCAACCCCTCGCCCTGGCAGTACATCCCCGGAGGGCAAAGGTCACAGGAAGTGCTGTTCTGCTGCACGGTGAGGCCATTGTAGGTCCCTTCTGGGCAAGGATACTGGATGGCATAGCCGGTGCCCAGGGGGCAGTAGTAGCCTTCAGGGCAGGGATACATGGTAGGGTCACTGGTGTTGGATGGGCAGTAGTAGCCGGCCATGCATTGACCACATGAAGATTGCTCTGTATATCAAGAAAACATTTGAATTCGATGTTAAATTTCTATGTGGTATGAACTTCTGCAATATGTTTTAGAAAAAGTGTTGATCTATTGAATTCGTAAATACATGTACTGTGTATACATTGTACATACATGTACATGTATCTGATAAAGTATATTTACATGTAGAGTCCACTTTGATACAGAATATCAATTGGAAAAAATATAAAAATACAAAAAAAAAGAAAAGAATATAAGATGTCATAAGGATGTTTGTCTGTCTTCGTCAAACGATTCCAATTCAGACTTTTTTCACATTTACAGTCTCATGTACATGTATTTAGGACTACATGTACATGAAAGCCAAAAGGCTTCTTTCTACATGTACATGTATATGTATATGTATCTTCAATTCATTTATAATTTGGTAAATTGTGGTAAATGTACATGTACATGTAGCAAATGATTAATAAATGTAATTTTGAGTAATCTAAGAATAGAGGAAAATGAAATGACAGAATTAAAGTGAATCATTTCTTACGTGGGCTACTGGTGTAGGTGCCAGCATCGCACTCCAATGGTAGGACCGATCCTGTCGGGCAGTAGCTTCCTTCAGGGCAGACTCCTCCCACTCCAGTATGGCTACTGGAGGGTGTGGCCACATCAACTCCATATTCACAATAGAAGCCTTGTGAGCACTGGCCGTCTTCATGACCAAGGCCAGGTGTGCTGCAGTAATATCCACCTAGGCAGAAAATAGATGTCAAGAATTTTCTTGAAAGAGCTGAAGAATTTTCTCGAATTGTAAGTACAAGTTAAGCATTATTCAAATTTATAAGTTACGTAAAGTACACGTAAATTCTTCCTCTTTGCCAATTTCCCTACCACTGCCATTATCTTGCATTTTTTGTTTGCACAAAAAATATCACATTGCAGATCTTTACAAGCCTGTGCAGGAATTCTGAATGCATATTTTTAAAGTGAACAGAAAGATACTCCTCACTTCCAACACCATCAGGATATCAATCGCTCTTCTCCAAAACCAGTTTTCTTCCAGTAATGGTTATCATTACTTTAATGGTCATTATCATTACCTGGGCCCTGTTTCATAAAACTTGTTATCAATAACAAGTTACAATAATTGTTATAACCTACTGAAATCCTTGCATCTGAATGGCTGAGACCAAATTTGTCATAGAAATGTGGCAGTTGTTTACTGATAACAAGTTTTATGAAATGGGGCCCAGCACTGTTATTACTTTACAAGTTTTGTTACATTATGTTTGTAGTGCAATATACTTCAGTTACTTTTAGGGTTTTTTAATTTTTTGCAATCACAATAAAAAATGATGGTACTAATCTGACAGAACATGATAAAATCAGGACATGATGAACTTAATTTTTTTCTTTTAAACCATAAAAATGCTCTACAGCACAACCATCATGATGATATACATGTAGTATGCATTACAGTGTATGTACAATTTGCTTGAAAGGGCATCAGAATAGCCTACCTGTACAGGGTGTGCACTCTGATTCTTGGGCCAGCCCGCTGTTGTTTCCAAAGTACCCAGCAGGGCAAGCGACGACATCGTAACCCGTGCCCTCGGGACAGTAGTAACCCTGAGGGCAGAGGTCAGCTGTGTCGCCATGGATACACTGTCGGCCGGCAGGACAGACGTAACATGCAGCTGCCCCGGTATGGTTGACGTAGGTTCCATTGGGGCAAGGGACGGGGGCAACGGATCCAAGCTCGCAGTAGTAACCAGCCGGGCAGATGTCACCTGTTGGAGGAGAATGTGGAGTAGTGATTTAATTTATATTAATAACAATAATAATAGCTGGATTTATATGACACCCTAAAGCTATGAACTAGTGAATTATCTCATTCTAAAGAACTCACTTATTCCGTCAAAAACATTTCATTCGTTCGTTCGTTCGTTTATTTCCATTTCCATAAAAATATACAATACATAAACATAACAATAAAAACATCATGTTCTTACACAAACCTTGTAACTGCGATGAGTATACAAGTATGACATAATGCATTTATATAACCAAGGTAAACAAAGTGAAAATGAGAAAATAGAGAAACTTAAAAAGCTGCAAAAGCCTTGTCTAGAAGTCCTCTATCAAAAAGCTCTTGGTAGTAAGTTAACGTTTTACCATAATTATTTAAAATTCAGTTTCAATAATAAAGTAAGTGTGTAAGATAAGAAAAAAGAGAATTAAACAATTAAACAATAAAACAATAAATAATAATAAATTAATAAATAAAACAACATTGTAAAGCGCATTTGAACATATATATGGAAAATGTGCTATATAAATACATTATCATCATCATCATCATTATTGTTATTATTTTCATTGTTCTCATTCTGAGCTTAATACATGGACCACCCACTTTCCATACATGTAGGTAATGCGCAAACTGGTCAATTACATCAATAATAAATATATCATAAACTACGCTGCAAAGAACGTCAAGACAAGAATAATTTATTTTTATTTTCAAATTTTATTTTCTCATTTGCTACATATTGTTAAAAGGTACCAATACAAATTTACATATAGATGTTCACTGTCTCTCATGGAGAATGCCAAAATGTAAACATCTGGAACTTGGACAATAAAATTAAACCAATGGGAATGCACAGATTTTCAAATTGACCAATCGGATCATAGTCTTACCTGTGATGCCGTCCCGTGGGTTACTCTGATTTGCACCACCTGAGCAGTAGAAGCCTTCAGAGCATTCAGCTGTCACATTGGTCTTGCCGGGAGTCTCGCAGTAAGATCCTAACATGGTGATTAATAAAATATATCAATAATGTTCATTTTGTTTCATTTTTAAATTCGTCAGGTCTTGTTTCATGAAACTTTAAGGAGAATCTGATAAATTTTTAAAAGTTATGAATTTCTAAGGGTGAATTGAATGAGCACAAAATGGCAACTCTGTGACATACTTTACAACTACCTCTCCCAATTGCTTTGTACTAAAATTTCCATAAATTTCCAATAAATTGGTTGTGATGAAGGAATAGATTTACTTAATAAAGGGGTTATGTAAAAACATGTACAATAATAATATGCAGAATGCACATATAATTTAACATTTTCTTTAGAGAAATTATCAATCAATTTTGGTAGACCCTCTCATACCTGCACTGCAAGGCAAACAATCATCCAGCTCCTCAGCTCCCGAGATGTCCAGGAACCTTCCTGGTGGGCAGGGCTCTGGAACGTCTGTCCCGTTGGGGCAGTAGTGGCCGGATGTGCAGACGTCTCCATAGGACATGCCCACTGGGGCAGCTTCCTCGGATGAGCTCAAGCAGTAGTAGCCTAGAGTGAATAATAACAAGATTGTGATAAATTTTAAAATGAATGGAAAAAAGTAAATGTACAATGTACCTACTTTTTGTATATTCACTGTCCATTTACAACATTCAAGTTTGTATAGACTTTCTCTTTTACTCAGAGAGTATCCCTTCTACATTTCAGTAAGTGTCATGCTTTTAAACAATTTTCATCCTACATATCTCTAACAATCAGTTTAATGTTTGTAGTGTGAATACATTTGTATCTTCCGCTTAGGGCCAGAAAGATAATGTCCTCTGCTCATATGTACAGCTATGAAGGCAGCTGAAGAAGTTTACCTTAAATGAAAAAAGCTCATGAAATCACTGAAAACAAAATGCAGATAGACAAGTTTTATGCCGCAAATTACACAATAACTTGTAAGACATCAAACTTTCGCAACTGACAATAACAACAAATAGAAAAGTAGCCATAACTGATATCCACTGAGGTTTCATGTTATGAAAGATTCTATGATTTTACAGTAGATAAAAATCTTTGAACAATTCTCACCTGCCCAGCAAGGTCCGGAGACTGCGGTCAATCCAGTACGGCCACAGTAGTGACCAGCGGTGCAGTTCCAGCATTGGTCAGCTCCCATCAATCCAGTCTGGTTACTAAATGAACCCTTGGGGCAACCCACCCCGGTGACGCTACCCGTCTCGCAGTATCGACCCGCAGGGCACTCGTCACCGGTGATTCCGTCGACGGGCGAGGCGCTGGAGGCACCCTGGGTGCAATAGTGGCCAGGGGCACAGTAGTCATAGGGGTTGGTGTTTCCTGAAGTGGGAATGATATAGAAAAGAATAAAAGGAAAGATTAGGTTGGTTACAATTTCAATCAATATGAAACAAATACTGCCAAACCTGTAGGTCAAGACTGCTCATGGGAGACGAAAAAGGTGGTCTTCGAAAAGAGGTTTTCTTCATGTACAGGTTTCTTTAGTACAGATATCAATGTGAAATACTCTTCAAGGCAAACAAAAAATACAGTCTTTATAGTCAGGTTGTTGCCAAATTAAGTTTGACTACATGTATATAAAGAACACCAACATCTTTGCAGACAGAGGTACAAAATTGTTATGGTAAAATAAAATTTGTCCTTTCTTCATTGTTTGCAAGCACTCTTAAAAATTTTTCAGGAAGTGCAAAACTTTGGTGTTATTATTTACTTTAGATGTTTCATGGCATGCATTTTCTAGATCTAAATCCCAACCACTTGTGAAATTGGTGAATATTCCTTGCACGCAAGTGTCCGGTCGATGAAATTATTTGATAAATCATTAGATGTCTTTGTAGAGCAAAAACAATCTAAAGAAAAGAACTTTCCTATACCTTCTCCAGGGCAGTACATTCCAGGTTCACAAGGCGTGCACTGGGTCTCGTTGTACAGTCCCGTCTGGTTGCTGAATGTTCCGGCGGGGCATAGGTACTGGCTACCGAATTCTGTTCCCTCAGGGCAGTAAGATCCTCCAGGGCAGATTGTGGGTACGGCAACGCCTCGGTAGCTACGGTAACGACCGCTGAAGTTGCCGGATTCAGTGATGTTTTCGGCATCAAGGAGCTCATAGTCACCTAACAGATTGCAGAGAAAGATAACAGTTTGACAATTAATTCACAGATCTTTGAAAGAGCTTCAGTAGTTCTCAATCTTCTACATGTGCAAGTATGTTATTATGAACAATACTGAAATTCTTGTGATCTTTACATACATGTATGATTGTATACATGAATTTGTAGTTTTGTGATAATGTGCATTTGTGTTGGGATGGGAAGAAGAAACCTAGAAAAAAAGTGTAGTGAAACCTGTATATAAAGACCTCTCAAGAGAGACAAGAAAAGTAATATTCATTGGCAGGTGTCTTCACGTACTTGTTTCCTTTAGTACAGGTTTCAATGCAAATGATATTCATTGGCAACAAAAAATATAGTCTTTATAGAAAGGGTCTTTCTTTGAAGGTGTTCACAAAAGCAAGTTTGACTGTATTCTGTCAATGATAGTAAAAATTACTTTAAAAACAAATTGACTCACCAAATGCCTTGCAGTAGGACCCTTCGGGGCAGATATCACAATCACTCTGCTTCCAGTGGGGCTGGTAATAGCCCGAGGGGCAACCCGTCTGGTTCCAGGAGCCCTGCTGGCAGAAGTGTCCAGGGCTACAAGCCAGGTCTGTGGGCTGGGACGTGTTCTGGCCCTCGGGACAGTAGTAGCCTGCGGCACACTCTGCTGTAGGGCTGTCCAGGCCGTAGTTCTCGCAGTACATGCCGGCGGTACAGAGCAAGCAATCACTGATGTTGGTGTTCATGACAAATGCTAGAAATAAAATACAAATAATATCATTCAGTAATAACTAGATTCATGAAGCACCTGTTGATAGGGTACTAAGCAACTTCTCTTCATCTATACAAAATTGTTTTGACTATTTTTTTGTTTTAATGGCCACTTTGCACATGTGGTTTTTCACAGGCTTTGGGCTAACAAACGTACTGTAAATAATGTTGTATAAACTACCACAAAGGATCATAGCCTGCCTTTTTTTTCGGGGGGGGGGGGGGGAGAAGGGGATTGAAGAGAAGTGTAGTGTAGAAGCAGGAAAAATTCCAGAACCTCCAGAGTGGTTAAGATATGCAAAAGTTTCTCGCTGGAGACAATGACACAGCAGCATTGAAATTAGCAATTTAATTTATTTTTTTTGCTGCAAACTGCCTTTAATAATTGTCACAAATTTCTGGATTTACTCTTATATTTCACTGGTGATGCAATCAGCTTAAAAAAAAAATTCAAACTTACGTGAGAATGTTCCAGGTGGACAAGGCTCCTCGATGGCTGTTCCCTCGGGGCAGTAGTATCCCGGGGAGCAGGTCACGGGGTCGCGGACCTCTGCGCTGCCGTTGCAGAAGTATCCCGCCACACAGTCACCGTCAGGAATGGCGTTGGCATAATCCTCACAGAACTGTCCTGGAGGGCACTGGAGAGGTTGATCAGAACCTTCAGGGCAGTATGTGCCTGCGAAAGAGAGAGAGAGAGAGAGAGAATAAGGATGGGAATCTGGCTTTAGATGAACACAACACTATCAATTTAGTTTCTTCATTTTAGAGAAAAAAAATGGTACGATACACCGTTTGTCTAAAAATAACGACTTTCCAATGGCTTAAAGTTGTAATCACTATACAAATGGGAATTTCACATTGGTGAATCGGTAATGTCACTGTGATGTAGTGTTGGACAACCCTTGTACATGTATTTGCTCCGACATACATAATAGCTTAATATAATTGTTCAAATTTATGACGAAGCAAAGTTTTTGAATGATTCACAACAACATGCAATCCATAAAATATTTTGAGTAAAGCACCAATGGAAACAGCGCTTAGGAGAGAACTGGCATTTTCATGACATTTTACAGTCGTCCACTGTTACGGCACAGTCGAATGACCAATACACAACTGCGGTTAATTGCAGTGGTAAAAGTTAAATTGGAACTGACTATCCTGATAACAACTGTACATTTGACTTCACACTGCTTTACTCTGAATTATAATTCTTACCTGGAGGGCATATATCTCCTGTGTTGTTGAGCGAGTAGATTGGACAGTCCACCGTGGTGTTATAGATCAGTGTCTCGTTCACCTCTGGCTGGGGCCTCCTGCTGTAAGCACCACGGCTGCAATACCATCCTGGAGCACAGTCGCCTGTTGGGACGTCGTTCCCGTCACCTTCACAGTACTTGCCAGCTGAACAGAGAGAGAGAGAGAGAGAAAATGATTATCTCATACTGCAACAGCACATTCCTCAGCGAGAGTCAAATTTCCATATTTTACTCCGCTGTTCCGTTGTCAGATCAGGGCCCCGTTTCATAAAACTATTTATTAGTATTTATTAGTAGAGAGAGAGAAAATGATTATCTCATACTGCAACAGCACATTCCTCAGCGAGAGTCAAATTTCCATATTTTACTCCGCTGTTCCGTTGTCAGATCAGGGCCCCGTTTCATAAAACTATTTATTAGTAACAACTGCCACATTTCTATGACAAATTCGCTCTCAGCCAATCAGAGTCAAGGATTTCAGTAGCTTATAACAATTATTGTAACTTGTTATTGATAACAAGTTTTATGAAACAGGCCCAAGCCTAAAATACATCTTCCTTGGGAACAAACTTCACAAGGAATAAACTCAAGAAAGAAAACCTAGCTACATTGTATTCTTAGTCAAAACATGAAGTACAACCACTGGTATATTCAGACGAGAATCCTCATCCACAGCATGAAAAGTGTTGAAGGTTTAATCTAGTAGTGGAGCAGAGCCTGATCGGTTAGTCACAGACGGACATTTGACAAATTTAGAAAGTTAAAAGGTCTGTAGAAAATAAGTATTTAATCGAAGTGAGGTATTTTATGTTTCATTGTGAAGAGCATAACTGAAGTAGTTGAAATTTGATAAAATTAAGTTGCCGTGGCGGCCTACTAACTACTAAAATTTTAATCCATAAAATATTCAATGTCACGGACGGACAAAATGCCTACTCTTAACTGATCAGGCTCAGCATTTCTTTTCTGTGTTTTTGGCATCACAACTTACACATCATTCTCAAACCAAATAAAGAACAGGCAATTTTGTCCTCTCCCCAAGTATGACAGCAAAATGTCAGTGTTGTCAATTTTGGAAAGAAAAGTTAACGTGGACATACTGACCTGTACAAGGCATGCAGTCAAAGACATCATTGCCTCTGGTTCTGTTGTTGAATGTTCCTGCAGGGCAGGGGTACTGCGTGGAGTACTCGGTTGCCGTCGGGCAGTAGTAACCTGTCCAAAACATTTAGAAATCATTGGAATACATGAACGTGTATCTTGTTTGCACAACATATAATTCTGTACTTCTTGTCTTTATTCCAATAGCGCTGACATGCAATTACCTCAACAAAGACAAGAATATCATAGGAACAGGTCTTTTTTTTTTTTCATAAAACATATTGAATACATATCACTGCATGTAGTCTCTATTTCCAGCAGGGCAATAAATCATGTTCAAAACAAGCAAATTATTTAAATATGTTGTTTTCACGTTGAAGTCGAGGGTCATTCTAGGCTTATGCTATCATATATTACACAACTGAATCCAGCAGGGCAAATGTATACAAACCAGCACAAAGGCAAGCATGTCAATGAAATATGGTGGACTTGTTTTCAAAAGTAACCTAATTCTAATATATGCCGACTCTCTGTAAAAAATTTTCTTTGTAAACTATTCCTCATTCATCAGGAAAACGGTGCTCCCTAAGGATATTTCAGTCACTATTACTTCATCTAAGAGAAGGTTAATTGCTGTTTGTAAGGAAACATTTTGGTAATGAGCATTCTTTGAAACATGAAATAAGTAAATAAAATCTGTGATTTTTCAGTTTCAGTCTTTTGCTCACGATCATTACCTCTAGGGCAGGGTGAGTCCATGTAGGTGGTTGAGTTGGCAATGCAGTAGTACCCTTGCTCACAGTCCAGGCACGCAGCCTTGGTAGTGAGTGAGTTATAGGTTCCAGCCTCGCATGGGATGGGCTCAGGGGTGGCTCCAGGGCAGTATGTACCCTCTTGACACGGTCCTAAATGGGAAAGGAGGGGGGATCAACATTTTATTTCACAAATAAGTCAATGAAAACCGGTATTGAAATATGCAGAGCTGCCAACTTAAATATCCACCTTTCAGGAAGAATTTACAGAGAAATCAAGGAGATCTTTCTCTATTACACACAATTCAATGGAAGAAATCAATGTATAAATCAGGGAGATTGTTGAAAATCTGGCGTTTTTCACTCTAAAATCAGCTAATTTTCAGGGAGTCTCCCTGACAATCAGGGAGACTTGGCAGCTCTGCATATGTTCTAACAATAGTTGGGTGAAACCTGTATGCGTTAGGGAGACACATAATGCAGTTTTCATAGGAAGGGAATCTCTCAGTGCAGGTCCACTTTGATACAGATTTGAATGAGCTACAGTGATCAAGGGAAACCAAAAATGTTTGCAATTATGGACGGGTAGTTCTATGCAGATGTATAGATTGTGTCATGAAATAGATTTCGCTGTACCCGAACAGTGCAATCACATTTAATCTAAAACTTTAAGAGCTTTTGTATAATGTTTACAGTATACATGCAATGTACTTCAAGAGAAACATTCCTTTTATAACTCAATTATTCCTCAATTATACCTCAACTGAGTTAGTACACTTAATCTTCATACGTACAATTCTTTTCTCATAATTGCATGTCCATATGCATTTAATTTCAGTTGTGAATGTAACTTTTTGTATGTATGTTTAATTTCTCAGGGTTGATATCACACTCCGGATACATGTATTTTGTTACAATACGTGGGATGTTTTGTAATGTAAGCAAACTTAATGATCATGATTTTATTCTTTATTGTTTGGTTATGCCGTAAATTGTTGTTGATGTGCCTCTCCGATCCTTTCTCACATTCCATTCCACCTTTTCTTTTTAAATTTGAATGTGAGTGTGAGTGAAGTATTTGTTTTGTTGAAGGGCTTGGTGTGTCTTGCATGTATGGAATGGATTGTGGGTGGGGTCGGCGAGGCACGTCCAGGGTCTTCGTTCCTTCTTAACAAGTAATTTCAGTGATTTTTAAAAAAGGTAATCTCATCGAGGACGCCTGGGTGGGGGTGATTATTGTCCATTTGCGATTGAATTCGGAATAGGAAGGGGAGGGGGTGGGGAGGCAGTTGTTTTGTAATCTTGTATTGTGCCGCATTTTATTTTAGCTTGCGCGGTCTCGAGTCTCCGGAGTGTGATTCAACACCTGTGGAATTCTTTTGGTCTAGTGTAATGTAATTTGCGTTTTTATACATGTATAATTTTTTGCGTTTGTGTTTTTATTATGAATGAGATTTTTCTTGTCTTAGTCACACAAACCTACGGCACTGGATGCACCTGGTTGGGATATAGGTAAGGGCGGTCTGCGGACTACAGTTATTTGGTTAACTTTGCCCAAATCCTGGCAGCTCACCCAGGTGCATCCAGTGTCCATGTGCTTTTGTGTGAACTGCAATTATTGTCATTTCTGTGTTGTTATTTCTATATTATTATGTGACTTCTGCCAAATAAAATAATAAATAATAATAATAATATTGGTACATGTACATGCACATCAGCAAGCATTGGACAAAACATGTACCCGAAACTCTCCACAATTACATTCTGTATTTCTATCGAGAGAGTTCATTCCATCAAATTATAATGTCGGTGTGGACAGGCTCTGCATCAACATACCTCCAACTCCAGTGTTATTGCTGTTCGGGGCTGGTGTGTTCACACCCGTCTCACAGTAATATCCCGGTGCGCAAGGTCCAGTCACGTTGACTCTACCCGGAGCGTCACAGTAGTATCCTGGGTCACACTGGGTGCACTCTTCCGCTGTAGCTAGCTCTTCTACTGGACCATAAGTACCTACATGTACATGTAATTACACAGAATACATTGAAGGGATTCTTAGAAGGCTAATCGATAGCACTTGGCATACTCATCCGCTGTAGCCAGCTCCTAAACTGGGCATACACAAGAATCAATCACACTACCCTCTCAGTACAGGAAATTTTAGAAATCTAAATTCATCAGCTTTTCTTCTTTAACCCTTTCAGGACAGGAATTATTCAAGGGCTAAATTGATCACATTTCGTTCTTCAAATTGGCAACAATAATATTTTTCTTTTAGTGCTAGATGGTTCTAATAGGTGTAATGTCCTTTAGAACAATAAACATGGTTAGTGATTTTATCGATACGTTGAAAAAATTGCCAATTTTGATGAAAAACAATGATTTTGAATCTCTCAATGTGTTGCCAATTTAAGGATTTTGAAGCTTATTCTCCTTTTTAAAATTCCTGACATCAAACGCAATATGGTCATGTGACAAAAATGGACATAGCATGTGCAGAAATTTTTGCTCTTTCTACTCATGCATCTGGTATATTTTTTAGAGCTCTGCATCAAAAGTTATTGAGCCAAACCACAAAATGTGGTCAATTGTCTCGAAAGGGTTAAATCCCTGCCGCAGCACTAACGTCCTTTGGCAAGACATTAATCTACATTGCCACACTCAACCCAGGTGTAGTAAGTGGGTACCCGGTAGGATTTATTCCTTGAATGCACTGAGTGCTACGGTTGCCGGAACTAAAGCCGGGGTAATAATATCCAAAGTCCTTTGGAAGCGCATAGAGACTTTATATCATAATGTGATATGCGTTATGCAAGAACGGAATATTATTATTATTAAATTGGCTCCATTGGGTGTACACATCCGCTATACATGTATAAATTAGGAGTAAGTGGGGGTAAAAAGAAAGTACATGTACATGTAGCTGACGAACAAGAGATGTAAAACTCACTTTTCTCTTTGTTATAAGATACAGAAATATTATGAAAACTATGCTTATGTCTTTGTATTTCGCTGTGGTTGTTGTTTTTTTCAATCGTTTCATAGTGTCAAGTGTGTATAAGGCTTCAGGGTTAAAAAAAAGATCAAAATAAACGAAGATAACCTCGACTTACCAATAGGACAAGGGTCGTCTGGTAGAGCCGTTCCGATGGGACAGAAGTATCCCATGGGGCATGACAGTGGGTTGATCTTGTTGGAGTAGCAGTAGTAACGGGCGGGGCAGGTATAGCAGGCGTCTGCTTGGGTGTGGTTCATGTAATCACCTACAAATACATTATAAGAGAAAGGGAAGAAGACAGAGAGAGAGAGGGAAAGAAGGTTAATGCAGGCAGAAATTGACAGGTACTGGGTTTTTATCTATATTGAATTCTTACATATACATGTAGTGCTGTATCATTTCAGCTTTTTCCAAAACCAGTCTACATTTAAAGAAAAAAGAACATCACTCGTCCTGAAATACTATCAATATTCTTGCATACATGCAGATATTTCAGTAATTATCATAACTGACAAAATAATTACCAGTACGCTAAAAGTACAAGCTGCATTATATAAGTTCCTCTATCAATCACACTGAAATATACTACAACTACCTGCATTCAACAAAGGAGAAAAATAGTTTGATTTGCCTTGAACAGTGTTTCTCCTTGAAGCACGTACTAAAGTAAATTGTACACGAAGACATTCTTCTGGTATGGACCACTTTTCTGGTCTCCATAACTGATCTTTCAATGTCTCATTGTTTTTATTATTATGATACAATTTCACATACCATCTGCGCAGGGTTCATAGAAGCTGCTACCCTGGACACAGAAGGCTCCAGCCGGACAAACGTCACCAGTCTCACCATCCATTGGGGTGGGATTGTCAGCCCCTTCCACACAGTAGAAACCTGCATCACAGTCACCTGATACATACAGAGGTCATGTGACATGGATAGATTAATATTGGATCATGTATACATTGCATTTATATAAAAATTTTGTTTAATGCACTCATAAAAATGTTAACTTGAATAATCAGTAGAATTTTTGTCTGTCATCAGAATATTTCCACTAACGTGTACTGGCATTAAGTAATATGTACATTTTCACCAAATACAAGTTGATCTACATTTTGATGGTACACAGTGGATGTAAATACAGAGCCAATGAGTAGTTTTATTCTGATAAATATTTTTTGAATGGGTTGATTTTAAGACATACAATTCAGATTAAGAATTTCATAACATTATTTCATTCATGGCAAAGAATCGGAAGACGATGAGAAAAACCAGAGCAAAATATAAATAAATCAAAAAATAACTGCGCCATAAATCTTCATCTTACCTGTATAGTTGGTCATGCCCTGTTCCTCACAATACTTGCCACCGGGGCAAGGCAAGCAATCGGTCAAGTTGGCCTGGTTGGTCAGAGGGTTATAGGTACCCCTGGGGCAGTCCACTGGAGCAGGGCTACCCTCTGGGCAGTAAGACCCTGCGGGGCAGTCGTCACCGTAGCTCTCGCCAGAAGGGTTGGGGTTGATGGCACCCAATGTACAGTAGTGGCCCTCCAAACATTTTCCACTGGGTTCAGTCAATCCTGGAGGAAATAGAATGGTACAATCATTTATCAATTATATTCAATAAAGAAAAACGAACCAGACTTGCACTGTTCACACTCGATAATATTCTCCAATCCTGTCTTATTACTGAACGTCCACTTTTGTAGGCAATTGATGCCTACAATGTATATCAGATCTCTAGTGTGTTCTTACTTTCAACTAAGCAACAATACAGTATGCATTGTTCACATTAGGTAAAAGTTGTGTGCTTACCTTCAGTTAGGCAGTGATAACCAGGCGTGCACAGTTCACACTCAGTAACATTCTCCAATCCCGTCTCGTTACTGAACGTTCCTTGTGGACACTTGATGCCCTGGTCTGAGCCCTTGGGACAGTAGTAGCCAGGCAGACACTCGTAACCGGTCTCTCCGTCTGTCGGGTGGGAGTTGTTCGCACCAGATACACAGACAAAGCCTGCATCACAGAGGTCCTTGTATTCGGTTAGTCCTGTTTTGAAAAACAAGTATGAGATAATCGATGATTTGTGTAAGTTCAGGTTGATTCAAGTAAATTGCAGACAAAATTAAAAATCTTATTGCTACAAGTATGTACAGTATATACTTAATATACCTTTTTCTTCATCAATACAAAATTTGCTCGAACGGTTTCATATAATGTACATTCCATGGTGACTTGGAAGAATACATGTACGTAATTATTGTAAATGTATTCTGGTCAAATAGCAACATTTAGTATTGAGAGACCTCCTCACAAAGAACAATGTTACATGTATATAAACTTTTGTTACACCAAGGGAATTTTGCCAGTTCTACTTATTTGTTGTCTTTTTTTGAACCTTAATACAACAAGGTTATTTCCCTGGTCCAAAAGACTTTGGTATGAGATTCCACTGTAACGTCAATATGAAGAAAGCTGATTTAATAAACCCTTACACTACAAGACTCACCTAGATCGTCACAGTAGGTTCCTCCAGGACAAGCTTGGCAATCATCTGAACTATCAAGCTGGGTCCTGTTGCTGAAGGTTCCGTAGGGGCAGAGGAACTGTGTGGCGGATTCCGTGCCCGGAGGACAGTAGGAACCGGCTGGGCAGATGGTAGGGGTGACGACACCATGAGATGCAACGCCATAGAAGGCGGCTGCCTCGTTGGCATCACAGTAACTGAGGATAAAGAGGGAGATGGTAAGGTTACACACTTGCCAACTTTCAACAGCAAAAATTAGGAATCTCTCAAGGCTAATCTAGGAATACAGTGTATTGTATGCTTCCTGATAATAGTTTTCAGAAAATTATAGAAATCAAGGGTTCATAACATCAATTTGAAAGCAAAAAAAAAAGAAAAAAAAAAAGAGATAAATCAAGAGGACTTATTCCTTTGAAATAGGAGTAGTTGTCAGTTAGGTTGATTAAAGGGAAACACAGCTCCAGCAGGGGAAGGTGGAGTGTGAGCATTAGCAGAACCTATCATAAACAGGAAGAGCGGAATAGGGTCTGGAAGTATAATATGCACATTAAACTCACCCAGGCAAACCTGTAAAACATACACCTACATGTACATGTAAATGTATTTATGAAAATCCCCCAACAGAGAAAATAAGAGAAAAGGCAGTTTAAAAGAATAAATTTTATGGATTAACCAAGAACAAAAAAAGAAGAGAGTAGATAACTTACTATCCCTGGCTGCATTCTTTACACTCCCAGGCCCCTACTTCATCCTGATACTCTCCTGATGGACATGGGCTTGGATCAGGGCTGCCCCTCACACAGAAGTGACCGATGGTGCAGTTGAATTCCTCGGGTGCAGCCGTGTCTTGACCAGCCGGGCAGTAGTAGCCACGGTCGCACTCGTCCGATGGAGCAGTCAAGGCGTTGCCGGCACAGTACATGCCAGGGATGCAGTCCAGACAGTTGGCTCGTTCAGTGTTCTCTGTGGTATGAAGCGATGGAGGAATGCAAGTGTCAAATGCTTCAGGTACATTAAGATGTACATGGATAAAAATAATTATATTGAATAGGAATAATACTGAATACAAGTAGGTGAAACATTGAAGTGAGAAATGCATGTTATAGCATTTTGTAAAGGAATTTACCAGATACAGTATATGTACATTACAGCCCAAATAGCCCAACTGATCACTGGCTTGAATGATAAATTATATGAAATTATAAAAAATGAGATATATAATAAAATTGAATATGATTTCTTGTATCAAATGATATAATGTACCAGCATGAAATGATATCAAATGATAAATAAATAATAAACCTAAATGGTAAATTGATAGTAAATTGATGTAATCGGGAGTAGACAGTCCGACAGTAAACAAGCTGGGTATCACAGACATAACGAAATTCGAGGAACAGGATGCTAGACACATTGGCATTGGACCAATTGACAATTAACCCTTATCTCTCTTTCCTACTGTCTTAATACAGGGACCAGTCTGTTCCCATCAGGAATGAGTTAACCAATCTTACGAGTTGTATTAGAGAATGTTCCTGCAGGGCATGGTGTAGGTGTAGGTGATCCTTGGACACAGTAGTAGCCTGCTGGACACAGGCCATAGTCAGGGTCAGGCTGGGAAGCACTACCATTGCAGAAGTAACCTGGGTAGGAGAGACACGAAAGAAATGATATATAGCATTATTGATTTATACTGTGCTTTAGCACATCAACGATGTCTCTAAGCGCTTTACAGATACAATTACAATATAACCTGGGTCATCGGATTTAGGCTTTGTATGCAATTCTTAACTCCATGGAGAGAATTCAAGCAATGCGTCATTTTACAGGCACGCAAAGAGTTGAACAAAGCACAATGTAGATAAAATGCCTTCCTTGAGGACATACATGTAAGTTCTGTGTTAGGGATCAAATCCACGACCTCTGCATCTCTGGTCAAATGTTTGAACCACTCAACTATGACACAACACAATTTGTCTAACATTCCTGCTTCATGAATGGTTGATCCCACTATCCCACATACTCATACACTCAAAAATTCAAAAATGACCATTCCATTCTGAAAATAGGGGGATTACAATTACCTGCATCACAAAGATCTTGTGGCTCAGCCAGTCCATACTCCATACAGAAGGACCCTGGGTCACAAGGAACCGGATAGTAGCTTCCGCTGGGGCAATAAGTCCCTGGCCAGCACTTGCCCCCAGTGTAGTTTGTGAGGGGGCAGGAGCACTCAGACAGGTCTGTTGCATTGTCCGACTGCAGAGGCTCGGCCATGTATGATCCACCGGTGCAGTACCAACCCGCACTGCAGTTACCAGAAGGTGCACTGAGTCCATCAGCTGCAAAGAAAAAAACAAAGGGAAGATGATTTGAGATATACATGTACAATCCATTTAGCTAAGATTTCATGGATCAAGTGGTCACTCTCTTCTGAATTGTAAATGCGTGATGTAAATATGATATTGATAATATTTTAGTCATCTATCCATTTATTTATTTTTATCATTTAGTTTTATTTAACTATACGCACTGGAGGATCATTCCATTTATTCATATAGGGGGATGATAAATGGAAAAAAAAGTTCACAAAAGACCAGTCTTACAGCCTGCTTTACAAATGGTTGCACCCTCTCTACCAATATCCATACATGCAACAAGATTGTTCCATTCAATGCTATAGGGGTGTGCAAACACTTACTTTCACAGAATTGACCAGGTGGACAAGACAGGCAGTCTTCAAGATCGTTGCTACCGTTGACAGGGTTATAAGATCCCTTAGGACAAGGGTTCTCGTATCGACTGGCAGTCATCTCTGGGCAGTAATAACCTGCAAAGAAGCATTTAAATTACATGTAAATAATCTCTCTGACCTTTATCGTTGGGTCAATTGGCACCATAGTAGACATTTTATAAGTACATGTAGCAGTGAACAGAAGAAATGAAAAGCAAACAACAGAATCATTTCTTAATATGTCATTTTGGACATGGGTTCTCATATAAACAATCATCTATGGGCAGTAGTAACCTACATGTAAGAAGCATCAAATAAAATGAAAACCTTTGACCTATGACCTTTATCTTTGACAGCGTGAATTAATAAATTAAAAATTCATATCTGAAGTGAAAGAGAAATACAATTGTTGCCAATTTGAAGAGGTACAGACTTGGCTTCCAATCACTCACCTTCTGGGCAGATGGTATCCTCGTACGTTGTAGCGTTCTGAAGGCAGTAGTAGCCCTCGGGGCAAGGTGTGCATGTCTCCTGGTTTGTGATCTCCGTGTAGTAGCCTGCTGGGCAACCCAGCGGGACGACACTGCCCTCAGGACAATAGTGACCCCGTGGACAGATGTCACCAAGACCAGTGTTACCGACGCCTGTTGGCTCAGGCATGTCCACTCCTGTAGATGTACAAGAAAAACAAAGCATTGATATATTAGGGCAAGATTTTTGATTTTTTACAATAGTAGGGACTGGGGGGGCATTATTCCAATGACAATTTTCAGGTGACAATCTACCTTTAAAAATATAAGGTGTCTTCTGGGGATAAACATATTTTTTAAGGGGAGAGGGCAAAAAAAAACCAATGCAATTAGGTGGGGCACATTTTTACTGGGTTAAATTTTGTTGTTGGTAGCTTTCTGTAAATTTACTGTTCCCCTAGAGCACTGGAAAAATGTTTCAGAATTCCATGATCAGTCATTCTTACCATATTCACAGTAGAACCCGGCTGAGCAGTTGCCTGAGACAGCCGATAGCCCCGGTTCCTGGCAGTACTTTCCCCCGTCACACTGCAGGCACTGGCTTTCTTGATAGATACCCATCTGGGGGTTGTAGGTGCCCCGGGGACACTTCTGAAGGTCAGCGCCGGTCTTGGCTGGACAGTAGTGGCCGGTGATACAGGGGTCAGCGCGGTCCCGATTCACACAATAGTATCCTGAAAAGGGAAGTTGGATACAAAAAAAGGGTTAAAATTTGATTACAAATTACAGATTACAGAAATAGCATAGTTTGCTACATTGTACATGTACTTATATCATAATGCTTATTCAGCATCCCTACTTTCATGAACAAGTACATCATAACCCAACTTTCAAAACTCACATTTTGATTTTGAATCTTTGTTTAATGGTACAGGTACATGTACATGTACATGCACATGTACATTTGGTATGAAATATCTACAAAGAAAGCAAAGCTCACGAAATACCATCTTATGGCGGTTCTTACAAGAAAAAATAGCTACAGTACTACAACTCCAAACAAAAAATAAAAGATCAAATGTTGTTTTATGAAGTGCTCTATTTCATCTACATGTACTTGTAAAAGATCTTGCTAACATTTACAATGTATGCCAGAGCTATAGTCCCTTTCTGGATTCCTGGTACATGCATATGTAGGTGAATATACAGATAAAATTCTTGAATGAGGCATATTTACATTACATGTCTACATGTATGTACATATACATGCAAACACATTCAATCAATCCAACGTAACAAATTATACACACCATTATACCAAAAGATGTGGAACAACTAAACATTCCTCATACCTTGCGGACAATCATCACAGGCGTCTGCTCCGGAGTAGTTGGTGTAGGTTCCGTTGGGGCAGTAGACGTGGGTGGGGGAGCCCTGCTCACAATAAGACCCAGGGGGGCAGATATCTCCTGTCACACCATCCTGAGGGGCAGGGTTGCTGGCTCCGAGGGTGCAGTAGAACCCTGCATAGCATTCACCTTGGGGGCAGAACAAAACAAAAATAAAAGAGAGAGCGAGATTTTGAGTTTTTCATGAACTGAATATGCAGTTTGAAAATAGTCAACAGGCATAACATCACAATTCACTACTTTTGGAAGGCATGGAGTTGCTTGTACTATATGGGTACAGTAGAATCATGCATAGCATTCACCTGGGGAACATGACAAATAAAGAGAGAATTTGAGCTTTCACGAACTGAATGTAAGGGGTAGGATTACTTGCCCTAAGGGTAGAGTAGGAACCACCATCATGGTCGATCATCATCATCATCATCATCATCGCAATCATCATCATCACCATCATCACCATCGCAATCATCATCATCATCATCATCATCATCATCATCACCTCATCATCACCATCATCACCATCACCATCACCATCACTATCAACATCTTCATCATCATCACCATCACTATCACCATCATCATCATTATCATCATCATCACCATCACTACCACCATCATCATCATCATCATCATCATCATCATCATCACCATCACCACCATCATCATCATCATCATCATCATCATCATCATTCCTTACCTGTCTCTCCTGCTTGACCGGTAGTATTGCAGTACATGCCTGGTGTACAAGGCAGACAGGCTGTATCATTGGTCATCATTTCATGCGGCTGGTAGGTACCCGCTAGACATGGCTCTGGGGCATAACTACCCTCAGGACAGTAGTGACCAACTGGACAGACATCACCATAGGACTGACCTGTTGGGTTGGGCTCTATGGCCGCTAGCGAACAGTAGAAGCCTGGAAGAAAGGAGAATGAGAGATATTGGTTAGCTTTGCATTTGTACAGGAGTGTGAAAAGTTAAAGCTGCTTTTAATAAAGACAATATCTACACTAAGGAATATCAAGAAAAGAAGAACTTACATGATAAATAAAGAATTTAAATATGAACCTTTAAAGAAAGAAAAAAAAAATCAGATACAGTGTATCTTTTCCTGAAAAAACATGTAACAAGTGAAGACTAGTTATATCCAATGGGTGACTCTCTCTTTCAAATGCATGTATGTTTGTATGCATCTCATCTAGAGTAACCTCAAACAATTATTTCAGAATTGTCCTCTATGACCATTGAACTTTGATCTATATACCCAAAATCTAATCAGATCGTCTTCCCATATTGATGCATACTAGCACCGAGTTTGAAGTTCATACCTCAAGTGATTCTTGAGATATCACGTTAACAGGACAAAGCAGGACGGACGGACGGACAACCTGAAAACATAATGCCTCCAGCACCACTTTCGGAGGGCAGAAGCATAAACATTTATTTTTCTCTTTCCATACCTAAAGTCCAGAGGAAAACTGATTATATGATCAAGAAGAAAGTAAAGAATCACAAGTGTTTTGTTACCTGGGTAACAAGTCCCATTGGGTTCAGTCAGACCCACTTCCATGCAGTAATACCCGGGCCAGCAGTCAGTGCAGTTCGATTCCGCTGGCAGCTTGTCAACATGACCAAACGTCCCCTTGGGACAGCTGGTTGGGTAGGACGACCCCTCCGTGCAGTAGGTTCCCTGTTCGCAGGGGCCTCCGGTGGCATCAGTGCCATCAGGTTGAGGGGTGTATGCCCGCAGGACGCAGTAGTAGCCTGGGCTGCAGAGGCCAGTGGGTGAGGTGATGTTTTCGGCCTCGCAGTAAAAGCCTATGGGTAGACACAGATATGGATTACTTCTACATTTGATCATTAACTCATGGCTCATCAAAAGAATCATTTATCGTAGCAATGATGATCTAACAAGGGAATTGTCCTTTTGCAGAATGCAAATAGGCTGACATACATTGTAGCTGATATTGATGTTCATGACGAGGGTAGTGGGATTTGGGAATCCTCTTAACCAGAAAACCACTGCCTAAACTCCTTATAAACCACTCAGCTTGGGTCTCTGTATCACATTGTACTCATCAAGAAGTAGATGTAGGTTTACCAAAGACTTCTGCGTTATTTTAAAATGCCAAGTACATGGATAAAACTCCAATACAGAGGTTAAGAAAGGGTTATATCATGGGTTGTTTTGCAGAGCACTTGTAAAATACAATGCAATGCTTCATTTAATAACTGGTGCCTGATGTTTGCACTCATAGCACATATTTGTGCCGATTGCCACTGGTGGTAAATAAAATGTTAACAGAGGACTTTTTCTGAGAATAAAAGGAACTGACCTTCAGGGCAATCTCTGCATTCTGCTTCACTCTCTAGACCTGTCGTGTTACTGTAGGTACCAACTGGACAGGGGAACTGCCTGGCTGTCTCTGTACCGTTCAGACAGTAGAAACCTGGCAAGAAAATAGATCCGTTAGGTGAAACAATGCTTCTAATTATAAATTCTCATCTGCAGCTTGATACAAAGCAAACTTCAAATCCAACTTTAATACATGTACCTTTTCTATACTTATTATTTTTATATTCAAACAAAACTGCACATGACATGCTCACAGTAACCTCAACCGTCTGTACATATCATTTTGTGTACGTGTACTTCCACCTTGTCTTGCCCTGTTTTATCGGGGGTTATTTCAGAATGTATCCTAGGCCTCTATGTTTATTCATGGATTTATTTCAAATACATGTTGTTGTTTTTTTTAAATAAATGAAGCATGTGATTGTTAAAAATATACACCCAAGATTTTTGTTTGAAGAATACAATATAAATAAGCTTAGGATCTGGCACTCATTTGGACTCATCTTATCACTATTCCTTTATTTATACATTTTGGAATGGAACTTATATGGTTGATAGTGTCATACATATGCATATCTTTTTTTTTTTAACATCACATCATTATTATTGGACTTTGCTCATATTTGATGAGAAGTTTATAATGGGGATCTAATGTACATGTAATCCCTTCTTGTGAAGACTGACAGCATTTACCTACTGACCAAGCACACAAAAAAATATATATTCACCTGCTGGGCAATCCTTAGGTGTGACAACACCGTGCGAGGGCGCTCCAACGCCGCTCTGCTCCTCGTCAATAGCCTCGTTGCGATCGCAGTACTTGCCTGCCGGACACTCCACGCACTCGCCCTGCTCCACGAAGGGCTGATACTCGCCGGAGGGGCAAGGGATCTGATCAGGGCTACCCACAGGGCAACGATGGCCAGCAAGACACTGGCTGCCGTTGGGTTGGGCGGCTGTCGATCCTGCGTGGCAGAACCAGCCAATGTCGCAGTCCGCGTTGGGCAGGGCACGTCCCCAGCCAGCACAGTACATGCCGGCGGTGCATGGCTGGCAGTCATCTTCTGCCTGGTTGCCATACTGGTTGGTGAATTTTCCTAAATTAGGTGTGAACAGAACAAAAATTTTATTGGATTTTATAACACAACCTGCAGTTTTTTCACTTGCTGATGTTCCCCTATAATTCCAACAGCAACCGTACACAAGAAAAATTTAAAAACTCTCATGGCAAAATCACTGATACAAGTTATTCTATATGCTTTTTTCGCACAGCATTTTTCAGAAAAAAAAGAGGAATCTTGGGTTTAAAACATTTTAATTTACTAGTTCTGTTACGAACCTTTCCTCCAAAATAAGAATGGTTGCTAGTTATGGCCAAAAGGTCAAAGAGAGGTCACAGGAAGTAAGGTTACCTGGTTCACATGGCTGGGCAGCATAGCTTCCCTCTGGGCAGTAATGTCCCTTGGGGCAGATATCTCCGGTGGTTTCGTTGACCGGGTTGGACAGGATGGTGCTTCCGCTGCAGTAGTGGCCAGCCTCACAAAGGCCGCTGACGTTGGCAAGCTCGTCATAGCGACAATAATAACCTGTGGAAAAATTGAGTAGTACTGATAATAAGAATAATCTGGATTTATAGAGCGCTTAATACAAATGTCTCAAATTGGTTCACAGATATTATTACTCGGGCATTAGACTCATTCACGGACGCAATGTAAGCACCATCTCCCCTCCCTATAAATATTCCATTTGATCACCATGATGGCATATTGCAAAAGCACTGGGAACCTACCTGGTCCTCATTTCTGTAATCGGTAAGTAGTGGAAAATGTACATGTATATTAACATCTTCCCAAAGGATATAGAAGAGCTCTAACCTTCGCATCCCCAACAAAGCGATCAAACTAAATCAAGTACGGTATGATAATAGAGTATACATATCAAATTAATTAAAAGAACACACAGTATTATTTGTATGGCAATTCATATGAATCCATGTTTCATAATGACAGCTGTAGATTTGCCATTATGCTTTATTCATTTTGATATGGTTCCACAATTCTAATTCAAAATAAGTAGTGAACTGAACACACGTCACACAGTTATCATGGAGTGTAGGCAAATAAACAAATTTTTTTTTTTTTTTTTTTTACATGTGTGAATAACTGACCTGGATCACACTGTATTGGCTGTGATGAACCAGCGGGACAGTATGTTCCGGCAAGACAGCGCCCTCCGGTGGTGTCATTAGGACAGGCACAGCCAAATTCTGTTGACAAAAAGACATAAACAAATATTTATCATATGAGGAGGGCAAGTGTACATTCATATTATTAAATAAAAGTCTATCATTCTTGCTAGCATTTTGTATTACATTTCCATGTGAAAGCCCTGTTTAGACCTGGGGTGGAAAGTCACCTAAAAAACTACTGCAGCAAATTTTGTGTGTCGAGAGCCAAGATTTCAGAAAAAAAAAAAAAAAAAAAACCTACATAAACAATACATGTAAACAATGTTCCTTGCAAATACTTGTACATGTATGCATGGATCTGTGTGTTAATAAATACAAAAATAAGGAGCACTCTAGGCTTATCTCATCTAGAAAGTAGAAAGGGCTTTAACAATAACACTTTCTGTAAAGCTGCTTACCAGTATCATTTCCTAGAGACGTCGGCATGTTCTTCCATGCTCCAAGTATGCAATACCAGCCGTCAGCGCACAGGCCAGCGGGTTCTTCCATTCCCCACTCAGGGCAGTACTTGCCAGGCGGGCAGAGCTCACAGGCATTCACATCACTGCCTCCCGTAGCGTTGTTGAATGTTCCGTTGTTGCAAGGATTCTGGGTGGCAAACTCAGTGTTCTGTGGACAGAAGTGACCTGGAGAAACAAAGGAAATAAATATAAAGTGGTAAAGAATTAATCCTCATTAAATGTAGATCCACACCAGGAAAATGTAATAGCCCTATCTTTCAGGACTTTAGTTTTAATACAACATGAATCACAAGTACTGTTAAACATACATTGTAGTTGCTATCATGGTTTTCATACCACATTAAGGTTGGCACACACTGTCATGGTTGATTTTGAGGCATAGTTTCTCAGTTCTGGTATGAAAACAGTAAGAACACAGGCAGACTCAAGAGAAACCCTTTTGTTTATGATGATAAAAAGTTGTGTATGACTCTATGTCCTGGCATTCTGCCCAACTTTTGATACTGTCTCAAAAAATTGACGCAATTTTGTTGAATAACCCAGTGTCAATTTATTTACCTTTCCTTTCAGATTATGACCTTTTTTTTCATTATTTCTGATAAATTCTTGAAACAGAGACTAGAACAAGAAAATGAACTTTACCTTTAGGACAGATGGTATAATTAGAGCTTCCTTCTTCGCAGTAGTACCCAGCAGGGCAGTCAAGGCAGTTGTCTTCTCTCTCATTTGGTTGATAGTAGCCCGGTGCACAGAGGACATAGTCGCTGTTACCTCCGATGCAGAAGGAGCCAGCGGGGCAGGGTCCTCCGGTTGCTGAGGCGACGCTGGGGTTGGAGGAGTTGGAGCCAAGGTGACAGTAGAATCCTGGGTCGCACTCACCGCTGGGGTAGCTTAGGCCTGGAATCTCACAGTAGTGACCTGTTGAAAAATACATGTATCAATAAAGGAATAGTGGTCAGTTCCATCCCCTAAACAAGTCATACTTCAATGTGTTTTTACATGATGTCTATGCTTACTTTCAAAGAAAATAAATGACACATTGCCAATTTAACCCTTACTGCAAAATTGATCTCTTCATGTACATGTATGTTCATCAAATTGGCAACAAATCCAAAGTTATTATTATTAACATCTCTTACCTTCCAAACAGTTTTGGCATTCCTCCAGACTTGTGATACCAGTGACGTTGTTGAAGGTGGATGCAGGACAAGGTTCAGGTTCCCCTGTGCCCTGGATGCAGAAGTAGCCCTCGGGGCATACTCCTGCGTCGCCACGGGTTGCCTCGCTGGGCTGCCTGGCATCAGAACCGCTTCGGCAGTAGAACCCTGCGTCGCAGTCACCTGTACCAAGAGATAAATGTATGTTGCAGAGTGAACGACCACCAAGTAAATGTAAATGCCTGATAAGAGACCCGCACCTGGCCCCAGCCCCACCATACATGTAGCAATAATGTCATTTATCGACAGCTTTATGACATTTGCCAATCTCCACCCAGGTGTAGCAAGAGGTTATGTGGTAGGATTTATTCTTTGAACATAATGTGCACCGTTAATGTTCTCCAGAGCTGAAAGAAACGGCAGAGCACTAATATCCAATGTTACAGTTGAAAACACTCCATCTCTCGGATAGGACGTTAACTGGAAGCCCCATGTAGGTCCCCACCTTTGAACGTTAAGAACCCACTGCACTATTCGTAGAAGAGTAGGGGAAAACCCCGGTGCAGTGGTACACCTGCACATCCAAATCAGTTATATCGGGAGGAGAGACCCAATTTACAGTGATTCAGTCCCCTTTTCCCCTCCCAGGCACAGGTGACGCCAAATCATCCCCCCAAACCATTCCTACATGTACATGTCCCCTTACCTCCAACTGTAGTAGCATTAACCATGTCACAGTAATGTCCAGCGGTACACTGTGTGCACTGGGTCTTGTTGGCCAGACCGGTGGATGGACTGAATGTCCCCAGAGGGCAGGACTCCCATACATGACCAGTTCCCTCTGGACAATAGAACCCTGCAGGACAGTCCTGGATTACGAGAGGAAAAAAGATAAACTGTTAAACCTGCTTTAGCAATGACTAGTCTATAAAGACCACAATTTTGTTTTCCTTGAAATACAGTATGTACCTCATCAAGACCTTTAATAAATAAAACTTGTCAATACGGCCACCACGGATTACAAGATGAAATTTTTATACAGAGAAACCTGTACATAAGAACCATCTGTCTACAAAGACCGCATGTCTCGTTTCCCATAAAAATTGCATTTCATTGAAACCTCTTGATTCCATTAAGCAGTCTTTACATATTAGGTTTCACTGTTTATCATTATATGAGCTCCTGATGTGCATCAGTAATGATGATCTCTTTATAAGATTCATTTACACGTAAATCAAATCTCGTAGGAATTCTTTGAGGCTTCCCTCAGAATTTGATCAAAATTTGCCATCTATATTGAGTCATATTTTAGATATCAGAGCACTTCAAGAAAAATCCTTTTCCTAGTTTGTACAGTGTTCTTTCACATATGACTTAAAAGAATGAGAAAGCTCACAAATAATTTTCACCTTTGCAAGAACTCAACTTCCTCTTGAATCAAATTTGTTGGAATTCATTCAGACTTACCTCAGGGTTTGACCCTGTGATGCAGTAGTGACCGGGAGTGCACTGAAGACATGCTTCGTTCTGAGTTGTGTCCGTGTACGTCCCTGGCTCACACTGGATTGGCTGCGGTGACCCAGCAGGACAGTAGTGACCGACAGGACATTCGTCACCTAAAACAGGAAAGACCATCATGTCATCATTTATAATGTGCAATTATTACATATTGGAAATGATATTATTCTTGATTTATTTAGCGGTTGTCGATGAAGTCTCTGTACGAAAACTTTCATAACTTGAAAATTTTGTACAATGTAAAGGATGGCACGTTTTTACAGTAAGACTTTCACAAATCTCACATAGTGTCTTGTCAGCTGTGATTCAGTTATTTCACAGCTTGAAACTTCCGCTATGCTGAACCACTCAAAAATGATTATTGCACATAAAAATTCTGGAGTTAACAGTCAACTTTGTTTATAAATGCCACCAAATTGAAAAGAAAAAAATGAACGAAATTAGCTATTTTTGACTGATTTCTAGACAAGTTCTACAAAGCATATTTTCTCAAAGGTTAACTGAATGTACATGTACATGCAGTATCTGTCAATGAAACGTCTTCTAACACATTGTCAATGACGCTCCGGCCGGACCTGGAAGCTCAGTTGCCAGCAATCACATGCCCAAAAATTAGAGCGCCGCATGCGTTCGGATTCGGAGAGCTATATGCGATACGGAGAATTACAATATTGACTTTTGGGATTTCACAATATTCAGCTGGTGAAAATTTTTGGATTAACAGTAGGCTAAAGTTAAACACTTTGTTAAAGAAAAGTTGAATACCTGTAACTCCATCGGTTGGTGAGGCAGAAGAGGCATTACCAGCGCAGTAGAAACCTGCGTCACAGTCACCCGCTGTGGCGTTCAAGCCGTACGAAGGACAGTATTCACCTGCATCGCAGCCTAGACACTCTGAGATGGACTCACGTCCTGAAACAGAGAAGGGAGTTTCAATGACTTTAATGTTTGCTTGTTGTGACCCATAAGACACACTCAAAACCACGCTGAAAGCTGTTTGAATTGCAGTTCATTTAATTTCAATATATAATAATTCTCAAAGTGCAAAATACATCTTGATATTTCTAAACACACGTGTAAAAAAAGAAAAAAAAAAGAGATTATTATAAACTAATTCTTGCCATCATATAGTGATCTGATTATTTACCGTGCCATTGATGTAATTTTGCATCAAATCTACACATACATGTATATCCCATTGCGCAGTGTTTTGTGTGGCATACATGTACATACATGTACATGTATACAAAGATTTAATTTTTGCTTAAGACAATACTGTTTCTATATGGCCATAGACCTTTGCACTCTTTTTCATAATACCTGTTTTAATTTAGCAATACGTCATTAAACGCTTAAACTTAAAATGCAAGGTGGAAAAAAAATCAAAACTATCAATGGAAAATTATAGGCCGTACCTTCAGTAGGATTGTATGTTGAAGGCGGACAGTCGTATGTCTTGTTAGACCCTGCAGGACAGTATGTCCCAACAGGACAGATATCTCCTGTGACTCCATCCGTTGGTGTTGGTGATGATGCACCTGAAATGCAGTAATACCCAGCCTCACAATCTGCATATGGTGCCGTCAAACCCTCGCGGTCACAGTACATCCCACCTGAGCAAGGCGTACAGTCTTCCGCCATCTGGAGGCCAGTCTGGTCACTGAAGGTACCGTTGGGGCAGCCGAATTCCATGGCGTACATAGTGCCGGAGGGACAGTAGTGGCCTTGAGGACATGGCTGTGGGTTCTGGACCCCATGGCTGCAGAAGGTGTCGTTCTGGAGAGTAGCGTCGCAGTAGAAACCTGCTGGACAGGTTTTGCAAGAATCCTGAAAGAAAAAGATAGTGGATACTCTTAATGTACAATGTAGCATTATCAAGGATACCTCTAAAACTATTTCCAGTATATGGAAATGTACATGTACATGTACCAGCCAATAAGTGCTAGTTCTTCCTTCTGCAATCCTGTCAATGTTAAATGTACATCTGGAAAATCCTTAAAGATTTATTTAACAAAAAAGAGCAAACCGCCTGTACTGCTAAACTTGATATACCACAAGAACAACACAAATCACTGCACAGCATCCACTGGATGATTTTTATTGGAATATGAAAAATATGATCAAAAGTGTAACAGACGCAAAGGAAGGATTTTCCTTACAAATGTAATTCTTCTTTGCTTCCTAAAATTGTATCTATGTGTATTCATACATTTTATTTTAAGATACAATGTATTTTAAGATACAATGTATCTAATCATGCCGTAAATTTGTTGCCAATTTGAAAAAGAAACAGTTAGTTCTGCACTTCAGAAAACACTTGTCCCCTATGAGCTCCCCATCAACCTACCATGCCAAAGTCATCTTGATACGACCCGGAAGCACAAGATGTCAGGTCAGAGCTGCCAACCTCACAGTAGTGTCCGGGTGTACAGATGTATTCCGTGGGCTGGGAGGTGTTCTGACCTCCCGGGCAGTAGTAGCCGGCCTGGCAAGGGGCAGTGGGCTCAGGCAGGCCAGAACCCTCGCAGTAGTAGCCTAGAGTTGAGGGAAGATGAACAGAGTATGATCAAATTAGAGACTTGCCGGACATACATGTAGCAACAAGTAATGTTTGCAAACTGGATTCCAAGCATTGAAGCTCATTTATAAAAAGCAGGTTAATGGAATAGCTAGGTGCTCAGAGAAGAAATGTGCATAAATATGAATACATTACATAACCGGTCTATTGGAGGAGCACAGGGACTATAAAGTAAACCTTACCTGGCAAGCAAGGCATGCAATCATCCAACTCCACATTCCTTGTTGTGTTGCTGTAGTAACCGGCTGGGCATGGCATAGGGTCGTAGGTTGCCTCCGGGCAGTAGTGGCCCGTGGGACACACTGCTCCGGTGACGTTGTCGGTCGGTGTGGATTCATAAGCGCCCAACGTGCAGTAGTAGCCAGGGTCGCAAGGTCCGGTGACGTTAGACATTCCGTATTCTTCACAGTAGTAACCTGGTAAGCGAGTGGTTGGCAATAGTTATTTTCACAAAGAAAAGCAGTCAGCCTTATGTCTTGAAGTAATCATTTTGGTTCATCAACCATCTGCAGAGCATATCAGGGCCCCATTTCATAAAACTTGTCAATTTTAACAACTGCCACCTTTCTATGACAAATTTGCTCTCATCCAATCAGATGCAATTTTTTCAGTAGCTTATAACAGTTATTGCAACTTGTTACTGATAACAAGTTTTATGAAACAGGGACCAGGAAATCTTTAAAGGGGACCAATCCCACTCCCACACACCCCCAAAACTTGTATGTTTGTTAGGAGACATCAAATATTTGAAAAGGGGATATACATGTACATGTACATGTACATGTACATGTATTTCAATAATTTGAAAGATATATCTGTACAAAGCTGCATCAAAAATGTGGTAACTCCTTTCAAACTACTTTAAAAATGTGGCACACTGCAAAATTTCAATGTCATGTATACATTATTATATTGCATTAAATTATCATGAATCTCTGTCATTCGTGAAATTTGCAAAATTTGATTGCATTCAAAAGTTGACGGCCATACAACATCCTATCAACTTTTTCGAAAATGTAGGAGAGCATTCTTTTTATCACTCACCTGGTGTGCACCTTGTTGGTTCGATAGATCCCTCGGGGCAGAACTCTCCTGGCGAACACTGCCCTCCGGTGGCGTTGGAGGAACAGAAGCAGGAAGTGGTGATGTTGTTGAAGCCGTAGTCCGTCGGCATGTCGGACCAGGCCCCTCGGATACAGTACCAACCAGGGGCGCAGGGGTCTGTAGGAGTGCTGAGACCAGTAGTGCCACAGTATTGACCTACAAAGAAAGAAAGAAATATTGGAAAAGGAACATGTGTTGTACGATCTTTGAGTAGGTAACACACGTAGGATCAGTTTTGAAAAATTGAGGGGAAAAAGTGGTTCATTAACTCTTCTAAAATATGCCTGTCAGAATGGGATAAAAGAGGGGATTCTCACCAAGAGTGTAGCAACAGAAAAATAATATCATGGTTGCCAATTTGGGAAAAAAAAAATTCTTCATTACACCTTCTATAATTTGCCTTCTGAATGGGCTAGAACAGTGGGTTCTAACCAAGATTATAGCGATAAAAGAAAAATATAAAGGTTGCCAATTTGAGGGGTAAAAGTGAGGAGGTACATGTACTTAGTAAGAATGTAGCAATAAAAAAACAATATTACAGTTCCCAATTTCAGGAAAAAAAATCTATTAACCTGACAGGCTAAAGGAGGGGGTACTCACCAAGAGTGTATCAACTAAAAGAACAATGGTAAGCATTGCCAATTTGAGGGGGAATCTGTTCATCAACTTTATGGGGGTACTCACCAGGTGTACATGGCTTGCAGTCGACCAGATCCTGCTTGCCCTCGTAGTCGTTGAAGTAGCCCTTGGGGCAAGGGAACTCATTGGACGACTTGGTTCCCTCTGGACAGTAGTGACCAGCTGGACATGGTGTGTCACTGTAGTGAACGTCACCGCTCTCACAGTAATACCTGGTCAGGAGAAATGACAGCACGACACATGGTCAGTGAAGAGTTTTTGTTACATGTATGCCAGCACAAACAGAATTTTTTTTTCGGTCAAATTTCTAGACTATTTAGTTTAGAATGCTGAAGTAATAATTGATAACAATATAAACATCATATACATGTAGACTTTCAGGCTTATTAAAAAATATGCACTGATATACATGTATTTATTACTTTTGTCATTACCCTTGTCAGGGAGACTCTACACTTGGCTTTTTTCCCCTGAAGTCATACGTGCTTGGTTTTATCACCAAGGGTATTACGCACTGCCGAGAACCCTGCACACATGTAGCAGTGAATCAAAATATAATTATGCTATCATTTAATAGTAAAACAGGTTAATAAAAAAAAAGTTCTCAAAATAAAAATCATGAGCCTGAAGGAATTAATAAAATTGCATACTGGGCAAGAAATAATTCATCTAATTCGTAATGTTGAGCTTACCCTGCTGGACATGGATCACATTCTGACTGACCGGTCTGGTTGTTGTAGGTTCCCGCCTCGCAGTCCAGTGGATATGATGTTCCGTTTGGACAGTAGTGACCGACAGGGCAAGGACCACCGGTGGAATCAACCGCGGGGTTGTTGGGATCTTTGGCACCACGGAGGCAGTAGAAACCAGCGTAGCAGTCTCCGGTCGGAGCAGTCAAGCCCACGTCTTCGCAATACTGGCCATATAGACACTGCGTGCATTCGCTCTATAATGAGATGTGATAAATCGGCAATGTATGATGAGTTTACACCCTAATCATGATGAAGATAATCAGGATACAACAGCAGTACGTTGTTCAAAAAATGAACTTTATCATGCCCTGATACATGTTGGATAGCTTTGTACATGTGCAGAGAGGGCTGCCAGAGCTACGAAATCATTTGTAACTCACTCACTCTCTCTCTTTCTCTTTCTCTCTTGGTGCTTTATCCAGACTTTGGCCATCATATTGTTCCACAACATTCTGTCTTTAGCCTTCTCCATCAGTTATATTCTCTTATCCTTTACTCCTCTCTCTTGAAGTCATTTCTTTAAAATTATCCAACCAGAGCAATCTCCTTCTTTCTCTACTCCTCTTCCCTTCAAGCTGTCTAGTCAGTGCTCCATTCTTTAAAGCTCCTTTGCATAATAGTCCCCAGAATATCATCTGCCTGATCCTTAGCTCCCAAAAAGAGTTTCTACTTCACATTACTGTACTTCCTCAAAATGCAGCATTAAATACCTGGATTCTCATTTACACAAACATTCAAGTTACAATTAAGATCCACCATCTTTCAGTCCCCACTGTACATTTACATGTTCATAGGTTACTCACCGAGTTGGTCAGTTTGGTGATATTTCCGAATGTCCCTCTTGGGCATGGTGTGGGAGTGTCCGAGCCTTCTGGACAGTAGGATCCCTCTGGACACACGCCAGCCACTCCTGCAAGATATTTTAAAAAGGTTCGTAAAGGATGTACAAGAGTTCAAGAGATCGTCACAATTGAAAATCAGAAGAAACATTTTCTACTTCTACTATACTGTAAATATCAACTTATTTTATTTCACTCATTCTTCTGGAAATCTACGCTCAAGTACTGGTAATGGAATTGAAGTTTGAAAACTGGACGGTTGAATTCAATAAATTGTTAATCAAGCAGTACATTGAGTCTTTAACGGACCAAAAAGAACCCCCAAAAAAGAAAACATCGCTTACCTTTAAAGGTGACCTCAGGAGTAGCAGTGTCAGACCCCCCCTCGGTGCAGAAGTACCCTGCCTCGCAATCACCAGTTACCATTGTCAAGTTGAGCTCAGAGCAGAACTTCCCTGGTGAGCAGAGGGTGCACTGGGTCTCATTGGCCAGGCCAGCCATGTTGGAGAAGGTTCCTGTCGGGCAGGGCTGCCAGTCGTAACCGGTTCCGGCCGGACAGTAGAATCCTGTGAACCGGTTTTGTAGAAGAAAAGGTGTTAAAAATGTTGCCACATACAATGTACTGTAAATGTCAAACCTGTCTGTCAAGGTTACCCAAGGAGGACAAGAAAGATGACCACTGTAGGCAAGTGACCTGTCCAGACAGGTTCTACAAACATATTTTCTCTTAATCAGAGGCAGTAAAGATGGCCGCTATAGATAAAGGCAGGTTTGGGGGGATAAAACGGCCTCTTTCAATTAAGAAGATTTCTTGCAGACTTTGCACCACTACTGGGACTTCCGAGTGCACCATGACACCAGGTCCCTGTTTCATAAAACTTGTCATCATGACAGGGTGCAATAACTGTTATAAGCTACTGAAATCCTTGCATCTGATTGGCTGGGAGCAAATTTGTCGGTAAAAATCATTGACAGACACTTGATGAAATGCCCCCCTGGCTTACACGATACTTTCTGTGTGTCCTACTATTAAAGAAACAATTACAACGCAACATAGTTTGAAATATATTAATCTGAAAATTGGGGCGTATTGGGGAGGGGCACTTAACTCTTTCAGAACTGTCCAAATTTTCATATTGTAGTTTTATTACACTTGGACAGGAAAAAAGCTTACTTTTCACTTGTGAAATTTAAAATGGGTTACATAGTGAGAGACTAGATAATTATCAACAAAAATTTTCTATCATGATGAACACCAAATTATGAATTTTGATTACACACTCACAAAATCTTCTGAATTACATGTATACATGTTTGTAAACTGCAGGGTTTACAAATAACATCATTCACAACTTTGAAAACTCACCATGAGGACAGTCCTCAGGTTCATATCCCGTCGTGCAGAAGGACCCAGCCGGACAGACGGTCACACTCGCTACGATGCGTAGTGGTGGTGTACGATCCAGCCTCGCAAGGCAACGGTGAGGTGGTCTGACCAGGACAGTAGTGACCTGCAGTGCAGGGGTCGCCCGTCACGCCGCCATCTTCGGCGTGGCCGTGGACGAGTTGGTCGAGCAGTAATAGCTGCAATAAGATTTTAAATTAGGAATGCTTCAGATAGTCTTCTAACCTTGAATACTACGACCAGGATAACAGTAATTAGGAAATAAAGAGGTTGACTACCGGTAATCTTGATTTTGCATGATTCAGGGGCTTGTCAGACCTCACGATAATGATAACTATGATTTTCAATCACAGATACACCCTAAAGCTGCCCTACAATTAACAAACATGAGCATACTCACGTGTACATACAACATAGTAGGGTGTACATGTACCTTTCATTGAAAATCTATTTATCACTATCAGTATCGATGGTCTACCTATATCTAAAGAAACAAAGTCAAAGTTTCTCGGAGTTACCATAGATGAAAACCTAAGCTGGATACATCGCATAAAAAATATCAACACCACCATATCACCAGCTGTCCGCATTCTATTCAAACTTAAATACATTCTACCAAATAATATACTCTTTATGCTTTATAATATATTAATTCACCCCCCACATATCATATTGCAACATGATTTGGGCAAATACTGCCAAATACAAGATTAATTCAATACTTTTACTGCAAAAGAAAGCACTACGTATATGCACGGGCTCACACTATAGAGCGAACTCCGACCCATTATTCCATAAACTCAACACCCTTAAAGTCTCTGACATAAATACACTCCAAATAGCCCTACTTAATACAGTATGTTTAAAGTCTCTATACATCAAGTTACATCCCCACTTAGCGATATGTTTATGCTTAACAGAAGTATTCACTCATACCCAACCCGTAACGCTAATAATTATCACTTAAATAATCCTAAAACTTTGTTAGCACACAAATCTATTAGACATACCAGTCCCAATATATGGAATTCAATACCAGATGCAGTCAAGTCACACACTACTCTCTATTCTTTCAAGGCAGCTGCCAAAAAGTACCTAATCAAACAGTATGATGACTCTGGGCGTAAATGACATATTACATCTTCTCTCCGCTTTCTCCCTCTTTCTTTCTTCATCCTCCCTTTCTCCTTTTTTTCTCCTCTCTTTCTTTGCACTCCCTACACTTCCCACTTTTCATTTCTTCCCTCTGCCTAACTCTTCCCTCAGCGTTGTCACTACGGTGGTCGGCGCCGGTCAGAACCTTCCACCACTCAAAATTTCCGACCGGCACTCAATGCAATATCACACCCGTCCGCCTGGCACTAATTTCCCCACTGACAAAGAAAAAATACTACAATTTTGACCTACGAACATGCAACTGTGGTTTAAGCCAGTAATCTGACAGCACTCACAGCAGGTTGTATAAGTACAAAATAAACCAAATACTAGTTACAATGCTTTAATGCTGCAGCTACAGTACAGTGTGTACTGTGTAGATACATGATATTTTTACTGTTTAACTATAACTTATAAGCCCTGAAAACTGACAAGTTTTTGTCCCCCTGAACCCCCGTGGCAAGGTGTCGGGCGATAAAATTTCCACCACTAAAAAGTCCCTGGTGACAACCCTGTCTTCCCTAATATCTCTTCCCTAATATCTCTTCAACACAGTCCACTTTTCTACTTACCATCCTCTTCTATTTATGTTTTCTTTCTCCATACATCTCATTTCATCCCCATCCTTAATTGACTTCTATTACTTTGAATACAACAAAAAGTCTTTTTTTCTTTCTTTTTTTTTTAAATATCCCCCTTTCTTTAGTATTTCCAATTTTTATATAGGATTGTCACTCCATCAAGCTTTGCTTATGTGACAATCCTTCTTTATGATTCATTTACGTTAATCATACAATGCAATTACTCTATTTGATACTGTATTAATATTTGTTTATTATGTTGTAATTCAGTTTGTAAAATATGTTTGAAGAAAAAAAAAAGGATCATAAAGATAAAGGCCTTGAAAACACATCTCTTTAGCAGTTTGTAGTTGTAACGTTGTTTTTCTTACCATAAGTATTTGTAATTGGAATTATTGTAAGCGCTTTGGGCCTTATGGGAAAAGCCAGTATAAATAATAATAATAATAATAATAATAAATAATAATAATAAAAATAAATGAATCAAAATCAAGTATAGGTCTGAACAGCCCCAGAAACTGCTGACCAAAGTTTTGCTGCCTTCTGCTCGAATTTGATGAAATGCAACCTGAGAAATCTCTGGAAAACCGATAATTTTATACACAAAGACACGTAAACCCTACACATTCAAAGGTCACATGCCGAAGGTCAAAGGTCTTACCCTGGATCACAAGGTCCA
>CM046833.1:17889957-18017457 GCA_025618425.1 Heliocidaris tuberculata
GTAGGGAGCTTAAGAATAAGGAATTAGTAAAATAAATAAAAACTTAATAAAAACTAAATAATAAGTATCAAGACTCTTAGACATTAGTTTTCATAAAATTTAATGATAGATTAACTTGAACCATTGAGAATATGTCACTGCACTTTGCTAAAAATACAAATACATGTACTTTATGACTTTCTGGTAGAGACCTGAGGGGATGAAATTCATTATCTTAAAATGAAATAAGCAAGAACGTCAAGAAAGTCAACTGACCTTCTTCAGGGTTGTAGGTGCCCACTGGACATTGGACCGGTACAGGGGTGCCTGCAGGACAGTAGCGGCCTCCGGACACACAGATAACCAGTGCCGTTGGTCGGATTGGATCGGTCCGAGCCCAGCTCACAGTAGAATCCAGCCAGGCATTCCTCGTGGGGTTCTGACTGGCCGACGATGGGCAGTAGTAGCCTGGATCGCAAAGCGGACATTCTTCGGCCGTACGCACGCCAGTCTGGTTGCCGTAGCGACCCTTTGGACAGTTCTCACCTGTTGATAAAAAAGTTTGATAGGGTCAGATTAATACCTCTTAACTTCTTGATCAAATGCCTTGAAGTATTGTAACACCTTATCAGTCATGTAGTATTTTCATCATACACACAGATGGATGTCCAATTGGGATCAAGACATTTGTTCTCGTCACATTTTATTAATGATTCAGGGTTAGGGTGTGGGTTGTGTTTTGGTTTTAGACTGGATTTAGGGTTGAAGTTAGGGTTACATGTAGGTACAGTGTTGGGTTGAAGTTAGGAATTCAGGGAGTGTGAGAAAACTGATCATACTACATGTATTTACCATTCAGGGATAATAAAGTTATAAAAAATCATTATTTCCTTACCTGTGACAGATCCCTGGATGCAGAACATCCCAATGGGACAGATGTCACCAGTCACCCCGTCTTCAGGAGCAGGTTCGCTGGACCCTAGGGTGCAGTAGTAACCAGCCTGGCACTCCGCCTTAGGTGCCTGCAGACCGGCCTCATCACAGTACCAGCCTGCATCACATGGGGTACATTCATCTAGAAGAGAGAGAGAGAGAAGGGGAAGGAGGAAGAGTGAGAGAGAGAATGAAAAGGATTGGAAAAGGATTGTTAAAAAATATCTCTGAAGTCCACTCAAGGGAAAATAGAAGAAGCTCTTAGACACATTGTATTCATAGAAAACTTTTCCCAAACACATTTCAAAGCTGAAAAACAGTATTTTGCCATTGACATCCGTATTTCCTTCTTCTAAACAGCACCAAACCTTCATCCGTTACAAAGCCATTCTATCACTACAAATGTCAAAGATGGTTCTCAATCGAATCTTCTTGAGATCTAACTTTCCCTCTGGTAATTAAATTCTTCATTTAAATGTTGATCTAATATACATGTATCTAAAATATCCTTTCCCAAGTTACTATGACATTACATGTACATGAGTATGTCTTTTCACACCAGTTACTATGATTTAAGATTTAAAAAACGGGAGATTTTTTATTTACACAACATACCGACACTTGCAGGGGTGAATCTTTTCCCCAGTAATTATTAGGAGTAGCTGAATGTACACAACAAAGCTTACAATCTGGGAATTTGAGATTTACACAACTTACCAACACTGGCAAGGTTAGTCTGGTTTGAGTAAGTGCCTGGAGGACACTTGTTCTGTTCCGCGTATTCTGTTCCGTTTGGACAATAATGTCCCATGATGCAATCCTGGGGTACAATGACGCCTGTCACATTGTTAAGTTCATAGGGGTCACAGTATGACCCCTCAGGGCAAAGGTCACAAGCACCCTGACCCTCTGATGACTGGTAAGTACCTGGAAGACAACAACAACAAATTTATAAATTAGGGCTTGTGAATAATGTCTTTCCTCCTTCTAAAAATTAAATCCTTGCTATTTACAAATCCTGTTCACATTACTTATTATCATCAATAATCATTAATTTTTTAAAGTACAGTCAAACCTGCTTCAGAGGCCACCTGTCTATGAAGACCACCTATTTTGTTTCTCTTGAACAGGGTATTAAGGGAGTTTGTACATGAATTTTTTTTTTCTAATCAAAATTAAATTAAATTAAAAATTAAAATTTTCTTCCATTAATCACATGCCTACCTAAACCACTTTTCTTGTCTCCCTTGAGCAGGCTTCATATACAGGATTCACAGTACAAATAATGTAACATGCCCCAAATTTAAGGCAATTGGGACTGTTCGAGAACACATTTCAACTGAATCCCTCAATGAAAATACACATACCTCTGACGCAGAGCTCTGGAGCGGAGCTTCCGACTGGACAAGAGAAGCCCGCTGGACATGTGTACTGGACAGGGGTCTTGGTGGATTGACCGCCGGGACAGTAGAAAGCCAGCGTAGCACTGGCCGGATGGTACAGACAGACTCTCACCGGCACAGTAGTATCCTTGAGAGGCAAAGAGAAGTATGCGTGTTTAAAAATGAAAGAAGAGCCCAGAAGGACTCAATACACATGCAAACCCGTAATGTATTGTATAGAGTTACATGTACAACTCTAAAACAGAAAGGACATGCATGGAAACGTGCAGTTTTCATTGGCATAGAACCATCTTGAAGTAAAGGTACACGTGTGTCACTTCATTAAAGGGAAATCCAACCTTAATAGCAAGTTGCTTTGAAAGAAAGGGGAAAAATCAGAGAAGCAGACTGGTGAAAGTTTGAACGAAATCGGACAAGTAATAAGAAAGTTATGAATTTTTGAAAGTTGTAATCACTATGCATATGGGGATTTCAAATTGGCCGAATAGGTAATGTCACTGTGATGTAGCTGTGGACAACTCCCCCATTCGCTCTAACACAAAAAATGACTAAAATGTTACTTTTTTTCAAAATGCATTACTCAGTAGGATCTTTTCGTTCATGAGGACTTATAACAATATGCTACTTCAATATATTTTGAGTACTGCCCTGAGGGTAAAAGCGCCTTGAAGAAAACTGCAAATTAATGACATTTTTGAGTACGACAAATTGACTCACCAATTTGCCAATTTGAGATTTGCATAGATGTAGTGATCTCATTTTTCAAACATCCATAACTTTCTTAGTTCTTGTCCGATTTCTTTCAAACTTTCACCATCCTGTTTTTCTTATTTTTCTGCTTTCACACAAATCATCTTATTACCAAGGTTGGATTGCCCTTTAATGATATAAGTGAAGAAGGAGGTCCATCCCATAATTAGGTCTATGTGACAGATAACAATCTAAAAGTAAAGGTGAAATCTGTGTTTTATGGATATACATGTAATATCTTACAATATAGATGTATCAATATCTTCAATACAAGACTTTTTTTGTTTGTTAAAGAAGAGGTCTTGTAATAGATATGCTTCTTGAGAAGCAAAAGGATGTACATTGTACAGTATGTGTAGATTTATAACAAAAATATTGAAGGATGGATTCTCAATGAAAGGTGAAGATTTACAGCAGCAGGAGAATGGACTACACACCCCTACAGAAACATTGACTGGTCCACTCACCTGGTGTGCAGGACTCGCAATTGGCTGGTTCTGTGTTGCCTGTGGTGTTTGAGAACGTTCCATTGGAGCAGGGGGTGGATAGGCTGAGCCCATCTCACAGTAGTGCCCAGCAAGACAATCAAAGCCTGATGGTTCAGGATTGTCATTGCCTCCGGGGCAGTAGAAGCCTGCACTGCATTGAGCTGTGGAGGAGATCAGAGAGGTAATATTGGAACATTATGCAGCGTCTACAGTACCTTCAAAATACGGGCACACAAAATTGGTACATCATGATCCTTACCATGAAAATAGTCATCTTCACTGTTACCGTCATAATCACTTTTATCTACTCCATCATCATAACCATAATCAGTCACATCCTCCCCATCATCTTCATCATCAGCATCACCATCACTATCACCATCATCATCATCAATATCATTCCCTCTTCCTACCAACTCAAACTACCATCATCAAAATCCCCATCACCATAACCATCAGCATCAGCATCAGCACCAGCATCAGCATCAGCATCACCATTACCATCACCCCACCCCCCCCCCCCAACTCCAATTATCATGATCATCATCATCAGAATCATCACCACCAATAACATCAATACCACCATCATCATCATCATCATCATCACCATCACCATCACCATAGCAACAATCTCTCCAGTCTATTACCACCAGGAGCATCCAGCTCATAGTCTCCACAGTAGTAGCCCGGATCACAATCGATTGGTCTGGAGGCCCCAGCTGGACAGTAGGTCCCTGGTGGACATCTGTTGCCAGTGTAGTTGACCGCAGGGCAGGTGCAGTCAGAGATGATCGATGCATTACCTGAAGCAAAAAAAACACGAATTGTTTGATTAACCGATTTACTGATACATACATGAATACATGAACCTGTTTTGTGACTGACAAACTTCATGTAAATACTGTTTAGTGAGTTTACACCTGCATATATACATGTACATACATGTAAATAATCAAGCGTATACATGATTGTTGCTCTCTATACCATGTCAATTACTGTCTACAATTCTACAGATTTGCTTGTGCTTTCTGTCCTAAAAATTCTCACAACAGTTATCAGTTCATTTGAGAAATGAAAAGCAATATCTTGATTTATCAAAGGATCATAAAAGAAAAGACATATCAAATTATGCCAACTCTTCAAGCCATTGGTTCAATTGCAATGAACTGGATACATCTGGACAAAAGTGAACTTGAACTGGATATAAAAAAAAAAAAACAACATAAAATCAAACTGAAATGAAATGGATATCACTGAATCGATCTGGAGTGGAATAGAAATTACTGATGACGAATAAGACTGGAATCAACTGAATACAGCTGGATTGATCTGAATTGGAATAGATATCAATCAATCAATTAAATAAGCATGGAATGAACCTAACATTACTAGAACAAACTGAATTGCACTTGAACCTGAATTTCATTCTAGTGTGAATCGGAGTACAAACCTGTTGGCAGGGGCATGGAGCTGGCCGATCCTCCCGTACAGAACCATCCCGCCGAGCAGTTACCCGTCGGCATCGGCAACCCCGCCCTGGTACAATCCCCGGAGGGCAAAGGTCACAGGAAGTGCTGTTCTGCTGCACGGTGAGGCCATTGTAGGTCCCTTCTGGGCAAGGATACTGGATGGCGTAGCCGGTGCCCAGGGGGCAGTAGTAGCCTTCAGGACAGGGATACATGGTAGGGTCACTGGTGTTGGATGGGCAGTAGTAGCCGGCCATGCATTGACCACATGAAGATTGCTCTGTACATGTATATCAAGAAAACATTTGAATTCGATGTTAAATTTCTATGTGGTATGAACTTCTGCAATATGTTTTAGAAAAAGTGTTGATCTATTGAATTCGTAAATACATGTACTGTGTATACATTGTACATACATGTACATGTATCTGATAAAGTATATTTACATGTAGAGTCCACTTTGATACAGAATATCAATTGGAAAAAATATAAAAATAAAAAAAAAAAGAAAAGAATATAAGATGTCATAAGGATGTTTGTCTGTCTTCGTCAAACGATTCCAATTCAGACTTTTTTCACATTTACAGTCTCATGTACATGTATTTAGGACTACATGAACATGAAAGCCAAAAGGCTTCTTTCTACATGTACATGTACATGTATATGTATCTTCAATTCATTTATAATTTGGTAAATTGTGGTAAATGTACATGTACAAAAATGTACACAATGATTAATAAATGTAATTTTGAGTAATCTAAGAATAGAGGAAAATGAAATGACAGAATTAAAGTGAATCATTTCTTACGTGGGCTACTGGTGTAGGTGCCAGCATCGCACTCCAACGGTAGGACTGATCCCGTCGGGCAGTAGCTTCCTTCAGGGCAGACTCCTCCCACTCCAGTATGGCTACTGGAGGGTGTGGCCACATCAACTCCATATTCACAATAGAAGCCTTGTGAGCACTGGCCGTCTTCATGACCAAGGCCAGGTGTGCTGCAGTAATATCCACCTAGGCAGAAAATAGATGTCAAGAATTTTCTTGAAAGAGCTGAAGAATTTTCTCGAATTGTAAGTACAAGTTAAGCATTATTCAAATTTATAAGTTACGTAAAGTACACGTAAATTCTTCCTCTTTGCCAATTTCCCTACCACTGCCATTATCTTGCATTTTTTGTTTGCACAAAAAATATCACATTGCAGATCTTTACAAGCCTGTGCAGGAATTCTGAATGCATATTTTTAAAGTGAACAGAAAGATACTCCTCACTTCCAACACCATCAGGATATCAATCGCTCTTCTCCAAAACCAGTTTTCTTCCAGTAATGGTTATCATTACTTTAATGGTCATTATCATTACCTGGGCCCTGTTTCATAAAACTTGTTATCAATAACAAGTTACAATAATTGTTATAACCTACTGAAATCCTTGCATCTGAATGGCTGAGACCAAATTTGTCATAGAAATGTGGCAGTTGTTTACTGATAACAAGTTTTATGAAATGGGGCCCAGCACTGTTATTACTTTACAAGTTTTGTTACATTATGTTTGTAGTGCAATATACTTCAGTTACTTTTAGGGTTTTTTAATTTTTTGCAATCACAATAAAAAATGATGGTACTAATCTGACAGAACATGATAAAATCAGGACATGATGAACTTAATTTTTTTCTTTTAAACCATAAAAATGCTCTACAGCACAACCATCATGATGATATACATGTAGTATGCATTACAGTGTATGTACAATTTGCTTGAAAGGGCATCAGAATAGCCTACCTGTACAGGGTGTGCACTCTGATTCTTGGGCCAGCCCGCTGTTGTTTCCAAAGTACCCAGCAGGGCAAGCGACGACATCGTAACCCGTGCCCTCGGGACAGTAGTAACCCTGAGGGCAGAGGTCAGCTGTGTCGCCATGGATACACTGTCGGCCGGCAGGACAGACGTAACATGCAGCTGCCCCGGTATGGTTGACGTAGGTTCCATTGGGGCAAGGGACGGGGGCAACGGATCCAAGCTCGCAGTAGTAACCAGCCGGGCAGATGTCACCTGTTGGAGGAGAATGTGGAGTAGTGATTTAATTTATATTAATAACAATAATAATAGCTGGATTTATATGACACCCTAAAGCTATGAACTAGTGAATTATCTCATTCTAAAGAACTCACTTATTCCGTCAAAAACATTTCATTCGTTCGTTCGTTCGTTTATTTCCATTTCCATAAAAATATACAATACATAAACATAACAATAAAAACATCATGTTCTTACACAAACCTTGTAACTGCGATGAGTATACAAGTATGACATAATGCATTTATATAACCAAGGTAAACAAAGTGAAAATGAGAAAATAGAGAAACTTAAAAAGCTGCAAAAGCCTTGTCTAGAAGTCCTCTATCAAAAAGCTCTTGGTAGTAAGTTAACGTTTTACCATAATTATTTAAAATTCAGTTTCAATAATAAAGTAAGTGTGTAAGATAAGAAAAAAGAGAATTAAACAATTAAACAATAAAACAATAAATAATAATAAATTAATAAATAAAACAACATTGTAAAGCGCATTTGAACATATATATGGAAAATGTGCTATATAAATACATTATCATCATCATCATCATTATTGTTATTATTTTCATTGTTCTCATTCTGAGCTTAATACATGGACCACCCACTTTCCATACATGTAGGTAATGCGCAAACTGGTCAATTACATCAATAATAAATATATCATAAACTACGCTGCAAAGAACGTCAAGACAAGAATAATTTATTTTTATTTTCAAATTTTATTTTCTCATTTGCTACATATTGTTAAAAGGTACCAATACAAATTTACATATAGATGTTCACTGTCTCTCATGGAGAATGCCAAAATGTAAACATCTGGAACTTGGACAATAAAATTAAACCAATGGGAATGCACAGATTTTCAAATTGACCAATCGGATCATAGTCTTACCTGTGATGCCGTCCCGTGGGTTACTCTGATTTGCACCACCTGAGCAGTAGAAGCCTTCAGAGCATTCAGCTGTCACATTGGTCTTGCCGGGAGTCTCGCAGTAAGATCCTAACATGGTGATTAATAAAATATATCAATAATGTTCATTTTGTTTCATTTTTAAATTCGTCAGGTCTTGTTTCATGAAACTTTAAGGAGAATCTGATAAATTTTTAAAAGTTATGAATTTCTAAGGGTGAATTGAATGAGCACAAAATGGCAACTCTGTGACATACTTTACAACTACCTCTCCCAATTGCTTTGTACTAAAATTTCCATAAATTTCCAATAAATTGGTTGTGATGAAGGAATAGATTTACTTAATAAAGGGGTTATGTAAAAACATGTACAATAATAATATGCAGAATGCACATATAATTTAACATTTTCTTTAGAGAAATTATCAATCAATTTTGGTAGACCCTCTCATACCTGCACTGCAAGGCAAACAATCATCCAGCTCCTCAGCTCCCGAGATGTCCAGGAACCTTCCTGGTGGGCAGGGCTCTGGAACGTCTGTCCCGTTGGGGCAGTAGTGGCCGGATAAGCAGACGTCTCCATAGGACATGCCCACTGGGGCAGCTTCCTCGGATGAGCTCAAGCAGTAGTAGCCTAGAGTGAATAATAACAAGATTGTGATAAATTTTAAAATGAATGGAAAAAAGTAAATGTACAATGTACCTACTTTTTGTATATTCACTGTCCATTTACAACATTCAAGTTTGTATAGACTTTCTCTTTTACTCAGAGAGTATCCCTTCTACATTTCAGTAAGTGTCATGCTTTTAAACAATTTTCATCCTACATATCTCTAACAATCAGTTTAATGTTTGTAGTGTGAATACATTTGTATCTTCCGCTTAGGGCCAGAAAGATAATGTCCTCTGCTCATATGTACAGCTATGAAGGCAGCTGAAGAAGTTTACCTTAAATGAAAAAAGCTCATGAAATCACTGAAAACAAAATGCAGATAGACAAGTTTTATGCCGCAAATTACACAATAACTTGTAAGACATCAAACTTTCGCAACTGACAATAACAACAAATAGAAAAGTAGCCATAACTGATATCCACTGAGGTTTCATGTTATGAAAGATTCTATGATTTTACAGTAGATAAAAATCTTTGAACAATTCTCACCTGCCCAGCAAGGTCCGGAGACTGCGGTCAATCCAGTACGGCCACAGTAGTGACCAGCGGTGCAGTTCCAGCATTGGTCAGCTCCCATCAATCCAGTCTGGTTACTAAATGAACCCTTGGGGCAACCCACCCCGGTGACGCTACCCGTCTCGCAGTATCGACCCGCAGGGCACTCGTCACCGGTGATTCCGTCGACGGGCGAGGCGCTGGAGGCACCCTGGGTGCAATAGTGGCCAGGGGCACAGTAGTCATAGGGGTTGGTGTTTCCTGAAGTGGGAATGATATAGAAAAGAATAAAAGGAAAGATTAGGTTGGTTACAATTTCAATCAATATGAAACAAATACTGCCAAACCTGTAGGTCAAGACTGCTCATGGGAGACGAAAAAGGTGGTCTTCGAAAAGAGGTTTTCTTCATGTACAGGTTTCTTTAGTACAGATATCAATGTGAAATACTCTTCAAGGCAAACAAAAAATACAGTCTTTATAGTCAGGTTGTTGCCAAATTAAGTTTGACTACATGTATATAAAGAACACCAACATCTTTGCAGACAGAGGTACAAAGTTGTTATGGTAAAATAAAATTTGTCCTTTCTTCATTGTTTGCAAGCACTCTTAAAAATTTTTCAGGAAGTGCAAAACTTTGGTGTTATTATTTACTTTAGATGTTTCATGGCATGCATTTTCTAGATCTAAATCCCAACCACTTGTGAAATTGGTGAATATTCCTTGCACGCAAGTGTCCGGTCGATGAAATTATTTGATAAATCATTAGATGTCTTTGTAGAGCAAAAACAATCTAAAGAACTTTCCTATACCTTCTCCAGGGCAGTACATTCCAGGTTCACAAGGCGTGCACTGGGTCTCGTTGTAAAGTCCCGTCTGGTTGCTGAATGTTCCGGCGGGGCATAGGTACTGGCTACCGAATTCCGTTCCCTCAGGGCAGTAAGATCCTCCAGGGCAGATTGTGGGTACGGCAACGCCTCGGTAGCTACGGTAACGACCGCTGAAGTTGCCGGATTCAGTGATGTTTTCGGCATCAAGGAGCTCATAGTCACCTAACAGATTGCAGAGAAAGATAACAGTTTGACAATTAATTCACAGATCTTTGAAAGAGCTTCAGTAGTTCTCAATCTTCTACATGTGCAAGTATGTTATTATGAACAATACTGAAATTCTTGTGATCTTTACATACATGTATGATTGTATACATGAATTTGTAGTTTTGTGATAATGTGCATTTGTGTTGGGATGGGAAGAAGAAACCTAGAAAAAAAGTGTAGTGAAACTTGTATATAAAGACCTCTCAAGAGAGACAAGAAAAGTAATATTCATTGGCAGGTGTCTTCACGTACTTGTTTCCTTTAGTACAGGTTTCAATGCAAATGATATTCATTGGCAACAAAAAATATAGTCTTTATAGAAAGGGTCTTTCTTTGAAGGTGTTCACAAAAGCAAGTTTGACTGTATTCTGTCAATGATAGTAAAAATTACTTTAAAAACAAATTGACTCACCAAATGCCTTGCAGTAGGACCCTTCGGGGCAGATATCACAATCACTCTGCTTCCAGTGGGGCTGGTAATAGCCCGAGGGGCAACCCGTCTGGTTCCAGGAGCCCTGCTGGCAGAAGTGTCCAGGGCTACAAGCCAGGTCTGTGGGCTGGGACGTGTTCTGGCCCTCGGGACAGTAGTAGCCTGCGGCACACTCTGCTGTAGGGCTGTCCAGGCCGTAGTTCTCGCAGTACATGCCGGCGGTACAGAGCAAGCAATCACTGATGTTGGTGTTCATGACAAATGCTAGAAATAAAATACAAATAATATCATTCAGTAATAACTAGATTCATGAAGCACCTGTTGATAGGGTACTAAGCAACTTCTCTTCATCTATACAAAATTGTTTTGACTATTTTTTTGTTTTAATGGCCACTTTGCACATGTGGTTTTTCACAGGCTTTGGGCTAACAAACGTACTGTAAATAATGTTGTATAAACTACCACAAAGGATCATAGCCTGCCTTTTTTTTCGGGGGGGGGGGGGGAGAAGGGGATTGAAGAGAAGTGTAGTGTAGAAGCAGGAAAAATTCCAGAACCTCCAGAGTGGTTAAGATATGCAAAAGTTTCTCGCTGGAGACAATGACACAGCAGCATTGAAATTAGCAATTTAATTTATTTTTTTTGCTGCAAACTGCCTTTAATAATTGTCACAAATTTCTGGATTTACTCTTATATTTCACTGGTGATGCAATCAGCTTAAAAAAAAAATTCAAACTTACGTGAGAATGTTCCAGGTGGACAAGGCTCCTCGATGGCTGTTCCCTCGGGGCAGTAGTATCCCGGGGAGCAGGTCACGGGGTCGCGGACCTCTGCGCTGCCGTTGCAGAAGTATCCCGCCACACAGTCACCGTCAGGAATGGCGTTGGCATAATCCTCACAGAACTGTCCTGGAGGGCACTGGAGAGGTTGATCAGAACCTTCAGGGCAGTATGTGCCTGCGAAAGAGAGAGAGAGAGAGAGAGAATAAGGATGGGAATCTGGCTTTAGATGAACACAACACTATCAATTTAGTTTCTTCATTTTAGAGAAAAAAAATGGTACGATACACCGTTTGTCTAAAAATAACGACTTTCCAATGGCTTAAAGTTGTAATCACTATACAAATGGGAATTTCACATTGGTGAATCGGTAATGTCACTGTGATGTAGTGTTGGACAACCCTTGTACATGTATTTGCTCCGACATACAAAATAGCTTAATATAATTGTTCAAATTTATGACGAAGCAAAGTTTTTGAATGATTCACAACAACATGCAATCCATAAAATATTTTGAGTAAAGCACCAATGGAAACAGCGCTTAGGAGAGAACTGGCATTTTCATGACATTTTACAGTCGTCCACTGTTACGGCACAGTCGAATGACCAATACACAACTGCGGTTAATTGCAGTGGTAAAAGTTAAATTGGAACTGACTATCCTGATAACAACTGTACATTTGACTTCACACTGCTTTACTCTGAATTATAATTCTTACCTGGAGGGCATATATCTCCTGTGTTGTTGAGCGAGTAGATTGGACAGTCCACCGTGGTGTTATAGATCAGTGTCTCGTTCACCTCTGGCTGGGGCCTCCTGCTGTAAGCACCACGGCTGCAATACCATCCTGGAGCACAGTCGCCTGTTGGGACGTCGTTCCCGTCACCTTCACAGTACTTGCCAGCTGAACAGAGAGAGAGAGAGAGAGAAAATGATTATCTCATACTGCAACAGCACATTCCTCAGCGAGAGTCAAATTTCCATATTTTACTCCGCTGTTCCGTTGTCAGATCAGGGCCCCGTTTCATAAAACTATTTATTAGTATTTATTAGTAGAGAGAGAGAAAATGATTATCTCATACTGCAACAGCACATTCCTCAGCGAGAGTCAAATTTCCATATTTTACTCCGCTGTTCCGTTGTCAGATCAGGGCCCCGTTTCATAAAACTATTTATTAGTAACAACTGCCACATTTCTATGACAAATTCGCTCTCAGCCAATCAGAGTCAAGGATTTCAGTAGCTTATAACAATTATTGTAACTTGTTATTGATAACAAGTTTTATGAAACAGGCCCAAGCCTAAAATACATCTTCCTTGGGAACAAACTTCACAAGGAATAAACTCAAGAAAGAAAACCTAGCTACATTGTATTCTTAGTCAAAACATGAAGTACAACCACTGGTATATTCAGACGAGAATCCTCATCCACAGCATGAAAAGTGTTGAAGGTTTAATCTAGTAGTGGAGCAGAGCCTGATCGGTTAGTCACAGACGGACATTTGACAAATTTAGAAAGTTAAAAGGTCTGTAGAAAATAAGTATTTAATCGAAGTGAGGTATTTTATGTTTCATTGTGAAGAGCATAACTGAAGTAGTTGAAATTTGATAAAATTAAGTTGCCGTGGCAGCCTACTAAAATTTTAATCCATAAAATATTCAATGTCACGGACGGACAAAATGCCTACTCTTAACTGATCAGGCTCAGCATTTCTTTTCTGTGTTTTTGGCATCACAACTTACACATCATTCTCAAACCAAATAAAGAACAGGCAATTTTGTCCTCTCCCCAAGTATGACAGCAAAATGTCAGTGTTGTCAATTTTGGAAAGAAAAGTTAACGTGGACATACTGACCTGTACAAGGCATGCAGTCAAAGACATCATTGCCTCTGGTTCTGTTGTTGAATGTTCCTGCAGGGCAGGGGTACTGCGTGGAGTACTCGGTTGCCGTCGGGCAGTAGTAACCTGTCCAAAACATTTAGAAATCATTGGAATACATGAACGTGTATCTTGTTTGCACAACATATAATTCTGTACTTCTTGTCTTTATTCCAATAGCGCTGACATGCAATTACCTCAACAAAGACAAGAATATCATAGGAACAGGTCTTTTTTTTTTTTCATAAAACATATTAAATACATATCACTGCATGTAGTCTCTATTTCCAGCAGGGCAATAAATCATGTTCAAAACAAGCAAATTATTTAAATATGTTGTTTTCACGTTGAAGTCGAGGGTCATTCTAGGCTTATGCTATCATATATTACACAACTGAATCCAGCAGGGCAAATGTATACAAACCAGCACAAAGGCAAGCATGTCAATGAAATATGGTGGACTTGTTTTCAAAAGTAACCTAATTCTAATATATGCCGACTCTCTGTAAAAAATTTTCTTTGTAAACTATTCCTCATTCATCAGGAAAACGGTGCTCCCTAAGGATATTTCAGTCACTATTACTTCATCTAAGAGAAGGTTAATTGCTGTTTGTAAGGAAACATTTTGGTAATGAGCATTCTTTGAAACATGAAATAAGTAAATAAAATCTGTGATTTTTCAGTTTCAGTCTTTTGCTCACGATCATTACCTCTAGGGCAGGGTGAGTCCATGTAGGTGGTTGAGTTGGCAATGCAGTAGTACCCTTGCTCACAGTCCAGGCACGCAGCCTTGGTAGTGAGTGAGTTATAGGTTCCAGCCTCGCATGGGATGGGCTCAGGGGTGGCTCCAGGGCAGTATGTACCCTCTTGACACGGTCCTAAATGGGAAAGGAGGGGGGATCAACATTTTATTTCACAAATAAGTCAATGAAAACCGGTATTGAAATATGCAGAGCTGCCAACTTAAATATCCACCTTTCAGGAAGAATTTACAGAGAAATCAAGGAGATCTTTCTCTATTACACACAATTCAATGGAAGAAATCAATGTATAAATCAGGGAGATTGTTGAAAATCTGGCGTTTTTCACTCTAAAATCAGCTAATTTTCAGGGAGTCTCCCTGACAATCAGGGAGACTTGGCAGCTCTGCATATGTTCTAACAATAGTTGGGTGAAACCTGTATGCGTTAGGGAGACACATAATGCAGTTTTCATAGGAAGGGAATCTCTCTGTGCAGGTCCACTTTGATACAGATTTGAATGAGCTACAGTGATCAAGGGAAACCAAAAATGTTTGCAATTATGGACGGGTAGTTCTATGCAGATGTATAGATTGTGTCATGAAATAGATTTCGCTGTACCCGAACAGTGCAATCACATTTAATCTAAAACTTTAAGAGCTTTTGTATAATGTTTACAGTATACATGCAATGTACTTCAAGAGAAACATTCCTTTTATAACTCAATTATTCCTCAATTATACCTCAACTGAGTTAGTACACTTAATCTTCATACGTACAATTCTTTTCTCATAATTGCATGTCCATATGCATTTAATTTCAGTTGTGAATGTAACTTTTTGTATGTATGTTTAATTTCTCAGGGTTGATATCACACTCCGGATACATGTATTTTGTTACAATACGTGGGATGTTTTGTAATGTAAGCAAACTTAATGATCATGATTTTATTCTTTATTGTTTGGTTATGCCGTAAATTGTTGTTGATGTGCCTCTCCGATCCTTTCTCACATTCCATTCCACCTTTTCTTTTTAAATTTGAATGTGAGTGTGAGTGAAGTATTTGTTTTGTTGAAGGGCTTGGTGTGTCTTGCATGTATGGAATGGATTGTGGGTGGGGTCGGCGAGGCACGTCCAGTCTTCGTTCCTTCTTAACAAGTAATTTCAGTGATTTTTAAAAAAGGTAATCTCATCGAGGACGCCTGGGTGGGGGTGATTATTGTCCATTTGCGATTGAATTCGGAATAGGAAGGGGAGGGGGTGGGGAGGCAGTTGTTTTGTAATCTTGTATTGTGCCGCATTTTATTTTAGCTTGCGCGGTCTCGAGTCTCCGGAGTGTGATTCAACACCTGTGGAATTCTTTTGGTCTAGTGTAATGTAATTTGCGTTTTTATACATGTATAATTTTTTGCGTTTGTGTTTTTATTATGAATGAGATTTTTCTTGTCTTAGTCACACAAACCTACGGCACTGGATGCACCTGGTTGGGATATAGGTAAGGGCGGTCTGCGGACTACAGTTATTTGGTTAACTTTGCCCAAATCCTGGCAGCTCACCCAGGTGCATCCAGTGTCCATGTGCTTTTGTGTGAACTGCAATTATTGTCATTTCTGTGTTGTTATTTCTATATTATTATGTGACTTCTGCCAAATAAAATAATAAATAATAATAATAATATTGGTACATGTACATGCACATCAGCAAGCATTGGACAAAACATGTACCCGAAACTCTCCACAATTACATTCTGTATTTCTATCGAGAGAGTTCATTCCATCAAATTATAATGTCGGTGTGGACAGGCTCTGCATCAACATACCTCCAACTCCAGTGTTATTGCTGTTCGGGGCTGGTGTGTTCACACCCGTCTCACAGTAATATCCCGGTGCGCAAGGTCCAGTCACGTTGACTCTACCCGGAGCGTCACAGTAGTATCCTGGGTCACACTGGGTGCACTCTTCCGCTGTAGCTAGCTCTTCTACTGGACCATAAGTACCTACATGTACATGTAATTACACAGAATACATTGAAGGGATTCTTAGAAGGCTAATCGATAGCACTTGGCATACTCATCCGCTGTAGCCAGCTCCTAAACTGGGCATACACAAGAATCAATCACACTACCCTCTCAGTACAGGAAATTTTAGAAATCTAAATTCATCAGCTTTTCTTCTTTAACCCTTTCAGGACAGGAATTATTCAAGGGCTAAATTGATCACATTTCGTTCTTCAAATTGGCAACAATAATATTTTTCTTTTAGTGCTAGATGGTTCTAATAGGTGTAATGTCCTTTAGAACAATAAACATGGTTAGTGATTTTATCGATACGTTGAAAAATTGCCAATTTTGATGAAAAACAATGATTTTGAATCTCTCAATGTGTTGCCAATTTAAGGATTTTGAAGCTTATTCTCCTTTTTAAAATTCCTGACATCAAACGCAATATGGTCATGTGACAAAAATGGACATAGCATGTGCAGAAATTTTTGCTCTTTCTACTCATGCATCTGGTATATTTTTTAGAGCTCTGCATCAAAAGTTATTGAGCCAAACCACAAAATGTGGTCAATTGTCTCGAAAGGGTTAAATCCCTGCCGCAGCACTAACGTCCTTTGGCAAGACATTAATCTACATTGCCACACTCAACCCAGGTGTAGTAAGTGGGTACCCGGTAGGATTTATTCCTTGAATGCACTGAGTGCTACGGTTGCCGGAACTAAAGCCGGGGTAATAATATCCAAAGTCCTTTGGAAGCGCATAGAGACTTTATATCATAATGTGATATGCGTTATGCAAGAACGGAATATTATTATTATTAAATTGGCTCCATTGGGTGTACACATCCGCTATACATGTATAAATTAGGAGTAAGTGGGGGTAAAAAGAAAGTACATGTACATGTAGCTGACGAACAAGAGATGTAAAACTCACTTTTCTCTTTGTTATAAGATACAGAAATATTATGAAAACTATGCTTATGTCTTTGTATTTCGCTGTGGTTGTTGTTTTTTTCAATCGTTTCATAGTGTCAAGTGTGTATAAGGCTTCAGGGTTAAAAAAAAGATCAAAATAAACGAAGATAACCTCGACTTACCAATAGGACAAGGGTCGTCTGGTAGAGCCGTTCCGATGGGACAGAAGTATCCCATGGGGCATGACAGTGGGTTGATCTTGTTGGAGTAGCAGTAGTAACGGGCGGGGCAGGTATAGCAGGCGTCTGCTTGGGTGTGGTTCATGTAATCACCTACAAATACATTATAAGAGAAAGGGAAGAAGACAGAGAGAGAGAGGGAAAGAAGGTTAATGCAGGCAGAAATTGACAGGTACTGGGTTTTTATCTATATTGAATTCTTACATATACATGTAGTGCTGTATCATTTCAGCTTTTTCCAAAACCAGTCTACATTTAAAGAAAAAAGAACATCACTCGTCCTGAAATACTATCAATATTCTTGCATACATGCAGATATTTCAGTAATTATCATAACTGACAAAATAATTACCAGTACGCTAAAAGTACAAGCTGCATTATATAAGTTCCTCTATCAATCACACTGAAATATACTACAACTACCTGCATTCAACAAAGGAGAAAAATAGTTTGATTTGCCTTGAACAGTGTTTCTCCTTGAAGCACGTACTAAAGTAAATTGTACACGAAGACATTCTTCTGGTATGGACCACTTTTCTGGTCTCCATAACTGATCTTTCAATGTCTCATTGTTTTTATTATTATGATACAATTTCACATACCATCTGCGCAGGGTTCATAGAAGCTGCTACCCTGGACACAGAAGGCTCCAGCCGGACAAACGTCACCAGTCTCACCATCCATTGGGGTGGGATTGTCAGCCCCTTCCACACAGTAGAAACCTGCATCACAGTCACCTGATACATACAGAGGTCATGTGACATGGATAGATTAATATTGGATCATGTATACATTGCATTTATATAAAAATTTTGTTTAATGCACTCATAAAAATGTAACTTGAATAATCAGTAGAATTTTTGTCTGTCATCAGAATATTTCCACTAACGTGTACTGGCATTAAGTAATATGTACATTTTCACCAAATACAAGTTGATCTACATTTTGATGGTACACAGTGGATGTAAATACAGAGCCAATGAGTAGTTTTATTCTGATAAATATTTTTTGAATGGGTTGATTTTAAGACATACAATTCAGATTAAGAATTTCATAACATTATTTCATTCATGGCAAAGAATCGGAAGACGATGAGAAAAACCAGAGCAAAATATAAATAAATCAAAAAATAACTGCGCCATAAATCTTCATCTTACCTGTATAGTTGGTCATGCCCTGTTCCTCACAATACTTGCCACCGGGGCAAGGCAAGCAATCGGTCAAGTTGGCCTGGTTGGTCAGAGGGTTATAGGTACCCCTGGGGCAGTCCACTGGAGCAGGGCTACCCTCTGGGCAGTAAGACCCTGCGGGGCAGTCGTCACCGTAGCTCTCGCCAGAAGGGTTGGGGTTGATGGCACCCAATGTACAGTAGTGGCCCTCCAAACATTTTCCACTGGGTTCAGTCAATCCTGGAGGAAATAGAATGGTACAATCATTTATCAATTATATTCAATAAAGAAAAACGAACCAGACTTGCACTGTTCACACTCGATAATATTCTCCAATCCTGTCTTATTACTGAACGTCCACTTTTGTAGGCAATTGATGCCTACAATGTATATCAGATCTCTAGTGTGTTCTTACTTTCAACTAAGCAACAATACAGTATGCATTGTTCACATTAGGTAAAAGTTGTGTGCTTACCTTCAGTTAGGCAGTGATAACCAGGCGTGCACAGTTCACACTCAGTAACATTCTCCAATCCCGTCTCGTTACTGAACGTTCCTTGTGGACACTTGATGCCCTGGTCTGAGCCCTTGGGACAGTAGTAGCCAGGCAGACACTCGTAACCGGTCTCTCCGTCTGTCGGGTGGGAGTTGTTCGCACCAGATACACAGACAAAGCCTGCATCACAGAGGTCCTTGTATTCGGTTAGTCCTGTTTTGAAAAACAAGTATGAGATAATCGATGATTTGTGTAAGTTCAGGTTGATTCAAGTAAATTGCAGACAAAATTAAAAATCTTATTGCTACAAGTATGTACAGTATATACTTAATATACCTTTTTCTTCATCAATACAAAATTTGCTCGAACGGTTTCATATAATGTACATTCCATGGTGACTTGGAAGAATACATGTACGTAATTATTGTAAATGTATTCTGGTCAAATAGCAACATTTAGTATTGAGAGACCTCCTCACAAAGAACAATGTTACATGTATATAAACTTTTGTTACACCAAGGGAATTTTGCCAGTTCTACTTATTTGTTGTCTTTTTTTGAACCTTAATACAACAAGGTTATTTCCCTGGTCCAAAAGACTTTGGTATGAGATTCCACTGTAACGTCAATATGAAGAAAGCTGATTTAATAAACCCTTACACTACAAGACTCACCTAGATCGTCACAGTAGGTTCCTCCAGGACAAGCTTGGCAATCATCTGAACTATCAAGCTGGGTCCTGTTGCTGAAGGTTCCGTAGGGGCAGAGGAACTGTGTGGCGGATTCCGTGCCCGGAGGACAGTAGGAACCGGCTGGGCAGATGGTAGGGGTGACGACACCATGAGATGCAACGCCATAGAAGGCGGCTGCCTCGTTGGCATCACAGTAACTGAGGATAAAGAGGGAGATGGTAAGGTTACACACTTGCCAACTTTCAACAGCAAAAATTAGGAATCTCTCAAGGCTAATCTAGGAATACAGTGTATTGTATGCTTCCTGATAATAGTTTTCAGAAAATTATAGAAATCAAGGGTTTATAACATCAATTTGAAAGCAAAAAAAAAAGAAAAAAAAAAAGAGATAAATCAAGAGGACTTATTCCTTTGAAATAGGAGTAGTTGTCAGTTAGGTTGATTAAAGGGAAACACAGCTCCAGCAGGGGAAGGTGGAGTGTGAGCATTAGCAGAACCTATCATAAACAGGAAGAGCGGAATAGGGTCTGGAAGTATAATATGCACATTAAACTCACCCAGGCAAACCTGTAAAACATACACCTACATGTACATGTAAATGTATTTATGAAAATCCCCCAACAGAGAAAATAAGAGAAAAGGCAGTTTAAAAGAATAAATTTTATGGATTAACCAAGAACAAAAAAAGAAGAGAGTAGATAACTTACTATCCCTGGCTGCATTCTTTACACTCCCAGGCCCCTACTTCATCCTGATACTCTCCTGATGGACATGGGCTTGGATCAGGGCTGCCCCTCACACAGAAGTGACCGATGGTGCAGTTGAATTCCTCGGGTGCAGCCGTGTCTTGACCAGCCGGGCAGTAGTAGCCACGGTCGCACTCGTCCGATGGAGCAGTCAAGGCGTTGCCGGCACAGTACATGCCAGGGATGCAGTCCAGACAGTTGGCTCGTTCAGTGTTCTCTGTGGTATGAAGCGATGGAGGAATGCAAGTGTCAAATGCTTCAGGTACATTAAGATGTACATGGATAAAAATAATTATATTGAATAGGAATAATACTGAATACAAGTAGGTGAAACATTGAAGTGAGAAATGCATGTTATAGCATTTTGTAAAGGAATTTACCAGATACAGTATATGTACATTACAGCCCAAATAGCCCAACTGATCACTGGCTTGAATGATAAATTATATGAAATTATAAAAAATGAGATATATAATAAAATTGAATATGATTTCTTGTATCAAATGATATAATGTACCAGCATGAAATGATATCAAATGATAAATAAATAATAAACCTAAATGGTAAATTGATAGTAAATTGATGTAATCGGGAGTAGACAGTCCGACAGTAAACAAGCTGGGTATCACAGACATAACGAAATTCGAGGAACAGGATGCTAGACACATTGGCATTGGACCAATTGACAATTAACCCTTATCTCTCTTTCCTACTGTCTTAATACAGGGACCAGTCTGTTCCCATCAGGAATGAGTTAACCAATCTTACGAGTTGTATTAGAGAATGTTCCTGCAGGGCATGGTGTAGGTGTAGGTGATCCTTGGACACAGTAGTAGCCTGCTGGACACAGGCCATAGTCAGGGTCAGGCTGGGAAGCACTACCATTGCAGAAGTAACCTGGGTAGGAGAGACACGAAAGAAATGATATATAGCATTATTGATTTATACTGTGCTTTAGCACATCAACGATGTCTCTAAGCGCTTTACAGATACAATTACAATATAACCTGGGTCATCGGATTTAGGCTTTGTATGCAATTCTTAACTCCATGGAGAGAATTCAAGCAATGCGTCATTTTACAGGCACGCAAAGAGTTGAACAAAGCACAATGTAGATAAAATGCCTTCCTTGAGGACATACATGTAAGTTCTGTGTTAGGGATCAAATCCACGACCTCTGCATCTCTGGTCAAATGTTTGAACCACTCAACTATGACACAACACAATTTGTCTAACATTCCTGCTTCATGAATGGTTGATCCCACTATCCCACATACTCATACACTCAAAAATTCAAAAATGACCATTCCATTCTGAAAATAGGGGGATTACAATTACCTGCATCACAAAGATCTTGTGGCTCAGCCAGTCCATACTCCATACAGAAGGACCCTGGGTCACAAGGAACCGGATAGTAGCTTCCGCTGGGGCAATAAGTCCCTGGCCAGCACTTGCCCCCAGTGTAGTTTGTGAGGGGGCAGGAGCACTCAGACAGGTCTGTTGCATTGTCCGATTGGAGAGGCTCAGCCATGTAAGATCCACCGGTGCAGTACCACCCAGCACTGCAGTTACCAGACGGTGCACTGAGTCCATCAGCTGCAAAGAAAAAAACAAAGGGAAGATGATTTGAGATATACATGTACAATCCATTTAGCTAAGATTTCATGGATCAAGTGGTCACTCTCTTCTGAATTGTAAATGCGTGATGTAAATATGATATTGATAATATTTTAGTCATCTATCCATTTATTTATTTTTATCATTTAGTTTTATTTAACTATACGCACTGGAGGATCATTCCATTTATTCATATAGGGGGATGATAAATGGAAAAAAAAGTTCACAAAAGACCAGTCTTACAGCCTGCTTTATAAATGGTTGCACCCTCTATCCCAATATCCATACACGCAACAAGATTGTTCCAATCACTGCTACAGGGGTGTGGTCACACTTACTTTCACAGAATTGACCTGGTGGACAAGACAGGCAGTCTTCAAGATCGTTGCTACCGTTGACAGGGTTATAAGATCCCTTAGGACAAGGGTTCTCGTATCGACTGGCAGTCATCTCTGGGCAGTAATAACCTGCAAAGAAGCATTTAAATTACATGTAAATAATCTCTCTGACCTTTATCGTTGGGTCAATTGGCACCATAGTAGACATTTTATAAGTACATGTAGCAGTGAACAGAAGAAATGAAAAGCAAACAACAGAATCATTTCTTAATATGTCATTTTGGACATGGGTTCTCATATAAACAATCATCTATGGGCAGTAGTAACCTACATGTAAGAAGCATCAAATAAAATGAAAACCTTTGACCTATGACCTTTATCTTTGACAGCGTGAATTAATAAATTAAAAATTCATATCTGAAGTGAAAGAGAAATACAATTGTTGCCAATTTGAAGAGGTACAGACTTGGCTTCCAATCACTCACCTTCTGGGCAGATGGTATCCTCGTACGTTGTAGCGTTCTGAAGGCAGTAGTAGCCCTCGGGGCAAGGTGTGCATGTCTCCTGGTTTGTGATCTCCGTGTAGTAGCCTGCTGGGCAACCCAGCGGGACGACACTGCCCTCAGGACAATAGTGACCCCGTGGACAGATGTCACCAAGACCAGTGTTACCGACGCCTGTTGGCTCAGGCATGTCCACTCCTGTAGATGTACAAGAAAAACAAAGCATTGATATATTAGGGCAAGATTTTTGATTTTTTACAATAGTAGGGACTGGGGGGGCATTATTCCAATGACAATTTTCAGGTGACAATCTACCTTTAAAAATATAAGGTGTCTTCTGGGGATAAACATATTTTTTAAGGGGAGAGGGCAAAAAAAAACCAATGCAATTAGGTGGGGCACATTTTTACTGGGTTAAATTTTGTTGTTGGTAGCTTTCTGTAAATTTACTGTTCCCCTAGAGCACTGGAAAAATGTTTCAGAATTCCATGATCAGTCATTCTTACCATATTCACAGTAGAACCCGGCTGAGCAGTTGCCTGAGACAGCCGATAGCCCCGGTTCCTGGCAGTACTTTCCCCCGTCACACTGCAGGCACTGGCTTTCTTGATAGATACCCATCTGGGGGTTGTAGGTGCCCCGGGGACACTTCTGAAGGTCAGCGCCGGTCTTGGCTGGACAGTAGTGGCCGGTGATACAGGGGTCAGCGCGGTCCCGATTCACACAATAGTATCCTGAAAAGGGAAGTTGGATACAAAAAAAGGGTTAAAATTTGATTACAAATTACAGATTACAGAAATAGCATAGTTTGCTACATTGTACATGTACTTATATCATAATGCTTATTCAGCATCCCTACTTTCATGAACAAGTACATCATAACCCAACTTTCAAAACTCACATTTTGATTTTGAATCTTTGTTTAATGGTACAGGTACATGTACATGTACATGCACATGTACATTTGGTATGAAATATCTACAAAGAAAGCAAAGCTCACGAAATACCATCTTATGGCGGTTCTTACAAGAAAAAATAGCTACAGTACTACAACTCCAAACAAAAAATAAAAGATCAAATGTTGTTTTATGAAGTACTCTATTTCATCTACATGTACTTGTAAAAGATCTTGCTAACATTTACAATGTATGCCAGAGCTATAGTCCCTTTCTGGATTCCTGGTACATGCATATGTAGGTGAATATACAGATAAAATTCTTGAATGAGGCATATTTACATTACATGTCTACATGTATGTACATATACATGCAAACACATTCAATCAATCCAACGTAACAAATTATACACACCATTATACCAAAAGATGTGGAACAACTAAACATTTCTCATACCTTGCGGACAATCATCACAGGCGTCTGCTCCGGAGTAGTTGGTGTAGGTTCCGTTGGGGCAGTAGACGTGGGTGGGGGAGCCCTGCTCACAATAAGACCCAGGGGGGCAGATATCTCCTGTCACACCATCCTGAGGGGCAGGGTTGCTGGCTCCGAGGGTGCAGTAGAACCCTGCATAGCATTCACCTTGGGGGCAGAACAAAACAAAAATAAAAGAGAGAGCGAGATATTGAGTTTTTCATGAACTGAATATGCAGTTTGAAAATAGTCAACAGGCATAACATCACAATTCACTACTTTTGGAAGGCATGGAGTTGCTTGTACTATATGGGTACAGTAGAATCATGCATAGCATTCACCTGGGGAACATGACAAATAAAGAGAGAATTTGAGCTTTCACGAACTGAATGTAAGGGGTAGGATTACTTGCCCTAAGGGTAGAGTAGGAACCACCATCATGGTCGATCATCATCATCATCATCATCATCGCAATCATCATCATCACCATCATCACCATCGCAATCATCATCATCATCATCATCATCATCATCATCACCTCATCACCACCATCATCACCATCACCATCATCATCACTATCAACATCTTCATGATCATCACCATCACTATCACCATCATCATCATTATCATCATCATCACCATCACTACCACCATCATCATCATCATCATCATCATCACCATCACCACCATCATCATCATCATCATCATCATCATCATCATTCCTTACCTGTCTCTCCTGCTTGACCGGTAGTATTGCAGTACATGCCTGGTGTACAAGGCAGACAGGCTGTATCATTGGTCATCATTTCATGCGGCTGGTAGGTACCCGCTAGACATGGCTCTGGGGCATAACTACCCTCAGGACAGTAGTGACCAACTGGACAGACATCACCATAGGACTGACCTGTTGGGTTGGGCTCTATGGCCGCTAGCGAACAGTAGAAGCCTGGAAGAAAGGAGAATGAGAGATATTGGTTAGCTTTGCATTTGTACAGGAGTGTGAAAAGTTAAAGCTGCTTTTAATAAAGACAATATCTACACTAAGGAATATCAAGAAAAGAAGAACTTACATGATAAATAAAGAATTTAAATATGAACCTTTAAAGAAAGAAAAAAAAAATCAGATACAGTGTATCTTTTCCTGAAAAAACATGTAACAAGTGAAGACTAGTTATATCCAATGGGTGACTCTCTCTTTCAAATGAATGTATGTTTGTATGCATCTCATCTAGAGTAACCTCAAACAATTATTTCAGAATTGTCCTCTATGACCATTGAACTTTGATCTATATACCCAAAATCTAATCAGATCGTCTTCCCATATTGATGCATACTAGCACCGAGTTTGAAGTTCATACCTCAAGTGATTCTTGAGATATCACGTTAACAGGACAAAGCAGGACGGACGGACGGACAACCTGAAAACATAATGCCTCCAGCACCACTTTCGGAGGGCAGAAGCATAAACATTTATTTTTCTCTTTCCATACCTAAAGTCCAGAGGAAAACTGATTATATGATCAAGAAGAAAGTAAAGAATCACAAGTGTTTTGTTACCTGGGTAACAAGTCCCATTGGGTTCAGTCAGACCCACTTCCATGCAGTAATACCCGGGCCAGCAGTCAGTGCAGTTCGATTCCGCTGGCAGCTTGTCAACATGACCAAACGTCCCCTTGGGACAGCTGGTTGGGTAGGACGACCCCTCCGTGCAGTAGGTTCCCTGTTCGCAGGGGCCTCCGGTGGCATCAGTGCCATCAGGTTGAGGGGTGTATGCCCGCAGGACGCAGTAGTAGCCTGGGCTGCAGAGGCCAGTGGGTGAGGTGATGTTTTCGGCCTCGCAGTAAAAGCCTATGGGTAGACACAGATATGGATTACTTCTACATTTGATCATTAACTCATGGCTCATCAAAAGAATCATTTATCGTAGCAATGATGATCTAACAAGGGAATTGTCCTTTTGCAGAATGCAAATAGGCTGACATACATTGTAGCTGATATTGATGTTCATGACGAGGGTAGTGGGATTTGGGAATCCTCTTAACCAGAAAACCACTGCCTAAACTCCTTATAAACCACTCAGCTTGGGTCTCTGTATCACATTGTACTCATCAAGAAGTAGATGTAGGTTTACCAAAGACTTCTGCGTTATTTTAAAATGCCAAGTACATGGATAAAACTCCAATACAGAGGTTAAGAAAGGGTTATATCATGGGTTGTTTTGCAGAGCACTTGTAAAATACAATGCAATGCTTCATTTAATAACTGGTGCCTGATGTTTGCACTCATAGCACATATTTGTGCCGATTGCCACTGGTGGTAAATAAAATGTTAACAGAGGACTTTTTCTGAGAATAAAAGGAACTGACCTTCAGGGCAATCTCTGCATTCTGCTTCACTCTCTAGACCTGTCGTGTTACTGTAGGTACCAACTGGACAGGGGAACTGCCTGGCTGTCTCTGTACCGTTCAGACAGTAGAAACCTGGCAAGAAAATAGATCCGTTAGGTGAAACAATGCTTCTAATTATAAATTCTCATCTGCAGCTTGATACAAAGCAAACTTCAAATCCAACTTTAATACATGTACCTTTTCTATACTTATTATTTTTATATTCAAACAAAACTGCACATGACATGCTCACAGTAACCTCAACCGTCTGTACATATCATTTTGTGTACGTGTACTTCCACCTTGTCTTGCCCTGTTTTATCGGGGGTTATTTCAGAATGTATCCTAGGCCTCTATGTTTATTCATGGATTTATTTCAAATACATGTTGTTGTTTTTTTTAAATAAATGAAGCATGTGATTGTTAAAAATATACACCCAAGATTTTTGTTTGAAGAATACAATATAAATAAGCTTAGGATCTGGCACTCATTTGGACTCATCTTATCACTATTCCTTTATTTATACATTTTGGAATGGAACTTATATGGTTGATAGTGTCATACATATGCATATCTTTTTTTTTTTAACATCACATCATTATTATTGGACTTTGCTCATATTTGATGAGAAGTTTATAATGGGGATCTAATGTACATGTAATCCCTTCTTGTGAAGACTGACAGCATTTACCTACTGACCAAGCACACAAAAAAATATATATTCACCTGCTGGGCAATCCTTAGGTGTGACAACACCGTGCGAGGGCGCTCCAACGCCGCTCTGCTCCTCGTCAATAGCCTCGTTGCGATCGCAGTACTTGCCTGCCGGACACTCCACGCACTCGCCCTGCTCCACGAAGGGCTGATACTCGCCGGAGGGGCAAGGGATCTGATCAGGGCTACCCACAGGGCAACGATGGCCAGCAAGACACTGGCTGCCGTTGGGTTGGGCGGCTGTCGATCCTGCGTGGCAGAACCAGCCAATGTCGCAGTCCGCGTTGGGCAGGGCACGTCCCCAGCCAGCACAGTACATGCCGGCGGTGCATGGCTGGCAGTCATCTTCTGCCTGGTTGCCATACTGGTTGGTGAATTTTCCTAAATTAGGTGAGAACAGAACAAAAATTTTATTGGATTTTATAACACAACCTGCAGTTTTTTCACTTGCTGATGTTCCCCTATAATTCCAACAGCAACCGTACACAAGAAAAATTTAAAAACTCTCATGGCAAAATCACTGATACAAGTTATTCTATATGCTTTTTTCGCACAGCATTTTTCAGAAAAAAAAGAGGAATCTTGGGTTTAAAACATTTTAATTTACTAGTTCTGTTACGAACCTTTCCTCCAAAATAGGAATGGTTGCTAGTTATGGCCAAAAGGTCAAAGAGAGGTCACAGGAAGTAAGGTTACCTGGTTCACATGGCTGGGCAGCATAGCTTCCCTCTGGGCAGTAATGTCCCTTGGGGCAGATATCTCCGGTGGTTTCGTTGACCGGGTTGGACAGGATGGTGCTTCCGCTGCAGTAGTGGCCAGCCTCACAAAGGCCGCTGACGTTGGCAAGCTCGTCATAGCGACAATAATAACCTGTGGAAAAATTGAGTAGTACTGATAATAAGAATAATCTGGATTTATAGAGCGCTTAATACAAATGTCTCAAATTGGTTCACAGATATTATTACTCGGGCATTAGACTCATTCACGGACGCAATGTAAGCACCATCTCCCCTCCCTATAAATATTCCATTTGATCACCATGATGGCATATTGCAAAAGCACTGGGAACCTACCTGGTCCTCATTTCTGTAATCGGTAAGTAGTGGAAAATGTACATGTATATTAACATCTTCCCAAAGGATATAGAAGAGCTCTAACCTTCGCATCCCCAACAAAGCGATCAAACTAAATCAAGTACGGTATGATAATAGAGTATACATATCAAATTAATTAAAAGAACACACAGTATTATTTGTATGGCAATTCATATGAATCCATGTTTCATAATGACAGCTGTAGATTTGCCATTATGCTTTATTCATTTTGATATGGTTCCACAATTCTAATTCAAAATAAGTAGTGAACTGAACACACGTCACACAGTTATCATGGAGTGTAGGCAAATAAAACAAATTTTTTTTTTTTTTTTTTTACATGTGTGAATAACTGACCTGGATCACACTGTATTGGCTGTGATGAACCAGCGGGACAGTATGTTCCGGCAAGACAGCGCCCTCCGGTGGTGTCATTAGGACAGGCACAGCCAAATTCTGTTGACAAAAAGACATAAACAAATATTTATCATATGAGGAGGGCAAGTGTACATTCATATTATTAAATAAAAGTCTATCATTCTTGCTAGCATTTTGTATTACATTTCCATGTGAAAGCACTGTTTAGACCTGGGGTGGAAAGTCACCTCAAAAACTACTGCAGCAAATTTTGTGTGTCGAGAGCCAAGATTTCAGGAAAAAAAACAAAAAAAAAACCTACATATACAATACATGTAAACAATGTTCCTTGCAAATACTTGTACATGTATGCATGGATCTGTGTGTTAATAAATACAAAAATAAGGAGCACTCTAGGCTTATCTCATCTAGAAAGTAGAAAGGGCTTTAACAATAACACTTTCTGTAAAGCTGCTTACCAGTATCATTTCCTAGAGACGTCGGCATGTTCTTCCATGCTCCAAGTATGCAATACCAGCCGTCAGCGCACAGACCAGCGGGTTCTTCCATTCCCCACTCGGGGCAGTACTTGCCAGGCGGGCAGAGCTCACAGGCATTCACATCGCTGCCTCCCGTAGCATTGTTAAACGTTCCGTTGTTGCAAGGATTCTGGGTGGCAAACTCAGTGTTCTGTGGACAGAAGTGACCTGGAGAAACAAAGGAAATAAATATAAAGTGGTAAAGAATTAATCCTCATTAAATGTAGATCCACACCAGGAAAATGTAATAGCCCTATCTTTCAGGACTTTAGTTTTAATACAACATGAATCACAAGTACTGTTAAACATACATTGTAGTTGCTATCATGGTTTTCATACCACATTAAGGTTGGCACACACTGTCATGGTTGATTTTGAGGCATAGTTTCTCAGTTCTGGTATGAAAACAGTAAGAACACAGGCAGACTCAAGAGAAACCCTTTTGTTTATGATGATAAAAAGTTGTGTATGACTCTATGTCCTGGCATTCTGCCCAACTTTTGATACTGTCTCAAAAAATTGACGCAATTTTGTTGAATAACCCAGTGTCAATTTATTTACCTTTCCTTTCAGATTATGACCTTTTTTTTCATTATTTCTGATAAATTCTTGAAACAGAGACTAGAACAAGAAAATGAACTTTACCTTTAGGACAGATGGTATAATTAGAGCTTCCTTCTTCGCAGTAGTACCCAGCAGGGCAGTCAAGGCAGTTGTCTTCTCTCTCATTTGGTTGATAGTAGCCCGGTGCACAGAGGACATAGTCGCTGTTACCTCCGATGCAGAAGGAGCCAGCGGGGCAGGGTCCTCCGGTTGCTGAGGCGACGCTGGGGTCGGAGGAGTTGGAGCCAAGGTGACAGTAGAATCCTGGGTCGCACTCACCGCTGGGGTAGCTTAGGCCTGGAATCTCACAGTAGTGACCTGTTGAAAAATACATGTATCAATAAAGGAATAGTGGTCAGTTCCATCCCCTAAACAAGTCATACTTCAATGTGTTTTTACATGATGTCTATGCTTACTTTCAAAGAAAATAAATGACACATTGCCAATTTAACCCTTACTGCAAAATTGATCTCTTCATGTACATGTATGTTCATCAAATTGGCAACAAATCCAAAGTTATTATTATTAACATCTCTTACCTTCCAAACAGTTTTGGCATTCCTCCAGACTTGTGATACCAGTGACGTTGTTGAAGGTGGATGCAGGACAAGGTTCAGGTTCCCCTGTGCCCTGGATGCAGAAGTAGCCCTCGGGGCATACTCCTGCGTCGCCACGGGTTGCCTCGCTGGGCTGCCTGGCATCAGAACCGCTTCGGCAGTAGAACCCTGCGTCGCAGTCACCTGTACCAAGAGATAAATGTATGTTGCAGAGTGAACGACCACCAAGTAAATGTAAATGCCTGATAAGAGACCCGCACCTGGCCCCAGCCCCACCATACATGTAGCAATAATGTCATTTATCGACAGCTTTATGACATTTGCCAATCTCCACCCAGGTGTAGCAAGAGGTTATGTGGTAGGATTTATTCTTTGAACATAATGTGCACCGTTAATGTTCTCCAGAGCTGAAAGAAACGGCAGAGCACTAATATCCAATGTTACAGTTGAAAACACTCCATCTCTCGGATAGGACGTTAACTGGAAGCCCCATGTAGGTCCCCACCTTTGAACGTTAAGAACCCACTGCACTATTCGTAGAAGAGTAGGGGAAAACCCCGGTGCAGTGGTACACCTGCACATCCAAATCAGTTATATCGGGAGGAGAGACCCAATTTACAGTGATTCAGTCCCCTTTTCCCCTCCCAGGCACAGGAGACGCCAAATCATCCCCCCAAACCATTCCTACATGTACATGTCCCCTTACCTCCAACTGTAGTAGCATTAACCATGTCACAGTAATGTCCAGCGGTACACTGTGTGCACTGGGTCTTGTTGGCCAGACCGGTGGATGGACTGAATGTCCCCAGAGGGCAGGACTCCCATACATGACCAGTTCCCTCTGGACAATAGAACCCTGCAGGACAGTCCTGGATTACGAGAGGAAAAAAGATAAACTGTTAAACCTGCTTTAGCAATGACTAGTCTATAAAGACCACAATTTTGTTTTCCTTGAAATACAGTATGTACCTCATCAAGACCTTTAATAAATAAAACTTGTCAATACGGCCACCACGGATTACAAGATGAAATTTTTATACAGAGAAACCTGTACATAAGAACCATCTGTCTACAAAGACCGCATGTCTCGTTTCCCATAAAAATTGCATTTCATTGAAACCTCTTGATTCCATTAAGCAGTCTTTACATATTAGGTTTCACTGTTATCATTATATGAGCTCCTGATGTGCATCAGTAATGATGATCTCTTTATAAGATTCATTTACACGTAAATCAAATCTCGTAGGAATTCTTTGAGGCTTCCCCCAGAATTTGATCAAAATTTGCCATCTATATTGAGTCATATTTTAGATATCAGAGCACTTCAAGAAAAATCCTTTTCCTAGTTTGTACAGTGTTCTTTCACATATGACTTAAAAGAATGAGAAAGCTCACAAATAATTTTCACCTTTGCAAGAACTCAACTTCCTCTTGAATCAAATTTGTTGGAATTCATTCAGACTTACCTCAGGGTTTGACCCTGTGATGCAGTAGTGACCGGGAGTGCACTGAAGACATGCTTCGTTCTGAGTTGTGTCCGTGTACGTCCCTGGCTCACACTGGATTGGCTGCGGTGACCCAGCAGGACAGTAGTGACCGACAGGACATTCGTCACCTAAAACAGGAAAGACCATCATGTCATCATTTATAATGTGCAATTATTACATATTGGAAATGATATTATTCTTGATTTATTTAGCGGTTGTCGATGAAGTCTCTGTACGAAAACTTTCATAACTTGAAAATTTTGTACAATGTAAAGGATGGCACGTTTTTACAGTAAGACTTTCACAAATCTCACATAGTGTCTTGTCAGCTGTGATTCAGTTATTTCACAGCTTGAAACTTCCGCTATGCTGAACCACTCAAAAATGATTATTGCACATAAAAATTCTGGAGTTAACAGTCAACTTTGTTTATAAATGCCACCAAATTGAAAAGAAAAAAATGAACGAAATTAGCTATTTTTGACTGATTTCTAGACAAGTTCTACAAAGCATATTTTCTCAAAGGTTAACTGAATGTACATGTACATGCAGTATCTGTCAATGAAACGTCTTCTAACACATTGTCAATGACGCTCCGGCCGGACCTGGAAGCTCAGTTGCCAGCAATCACATGCCCAAAAATTAGAGCGCCGCATGCGTTCGGATTCGGAGAGCTATATGCGATACGGAGAATTACAATATTGACTTTTGGGATTTCACAATATTCAGCTGGTGAAAATTTTTGGATTAACAGTAGGCTAAAGTTAAACACTTTGTTAAAGAAAAGTTGAATACCTGTAACTCCATCGGTTGGTGAGGCAGAAGAGGCATTACCAGCGCAGTAGAAACCTGCGTCACAGTCACCCGCTGTGGCGTTCAAGCCGTACGAAGGACAGTATTCACCTGCATCGCAGCCTAGACACTCTGAGATGGACTCACGTCCTGAAACAGAGAAGGGAGTTTCAATGACTTTAATGTTTGCTTGTTGTGACCCATAAGACACACTCAAAACCACGCTGAAAGCTGTTTGAATTGCAGTTCATTTAATTTCAATATATAATAATTCTCAAAGTGCAAAATACATCTTGATATTTCTAAACACACGTGTAAAAAAAGAAAAAAAAAAGAGATTATTATAAACTAATTCTTGCCATCATATAGTGATCTGATTATTTACCGTGCCATTGATGTAATTTTGCATCAAATCTACACATACATGTATATCCCATTGCGCAGTGTTTTGTGTGGCATACATGTACATACATGTACATGTATACAAAGATTTAATTTTTGCTTAAGACAATACTGTTTCTATATGGCCATAGACCTTTGCACTCTTTTTCATAATACCTGTTTTAATTTAGCAATACGTCATTAAACGCTTAAACTTAAAATGCAAGGTGGAAAAAAAATCAAAACTATCAATGGAAAATTATAGGCCGTACCTTCAGTAGGATTGTATGTTGAAGGCGGACAGTCGTATGTCTTGTTAGACCCTGCAGGACAGTATGTCCCAACAGGACAGATATCTCCTGTGACTCCATCCGTTGGTGTTGGTGATGATGCACCTGAAATGCAGTAATACCCAGCCTCACAATCTGCATATGGTGCCGTCAAACCCTCGCGGTCACAGTACATCCCACCTGAGCAAGGCGTACAGTCTTCCGCCATCTGGAGGCCAGTCTGGTCACTGAAGGTACCGTTGGGGCAGCCGAATTCCATGGCGTACATAGTGCCGGAGGGACAGTAGTGGCCTTGAGGACATGGCTGTGGGTTCTGGACCCCATGGCTGCAGAAGGTGTCGTTCTGGAGAGTAGCGTCGCAGTAGAAACCTGCTGGACAGGTTTTGCAAGAATCCTGAAAGAAAAAGATAGTGGATACTCTTAATGTACAATGTAGCATTATCAAGGATACCTCTAAAACTATTTCCAGTATATGGAAATGTACATGTACATGTACCAGCCAATAAGTGCTAGTTCTTCCTTCTGCAATCCTGTCAATGTTAAATGTACATCTGGAAAATCCTTAAAGATTTATTTAACAAAAAAGAGCAAACCGCCTGTACTGCTAAACTTGATATACCACAAGAACAACACAAATCACTGCACAGCATCCACTGGATGATTTTTATTGGAATATGAAAAATATGATCAAAAGTGTAACAGACGCAAAGGAAGGATTTTCCTTACAAATGTAATTCTTCTTTGCTTCCTAAAATTGTATCTATGTGTATTCATACATTTTATTTTAAGATACAATGTATTTTAAGATACAATGTATCTAATCATGCCGTAAATTTGTTGCCAATTTGAAAAAGAAACAGTTAGTTCTGCACTTCAGAAAACACTTGTCCCCTATGAGCTCCCCATCAACCTACCATGCCAAAGTCATCTTGATACGACCCGGAAGCACAAGATGTCAGGTCAGAGCTGCCAACCTCACAGTAGTGTCCGGGTGTACAGATGTATTCCGTGGGCTGGGAGGTGTTCTGACCTCCCGGGCAGTAGTAGCCGGCCTGGCAAGGGGCAGTGGGCTCAGGCAGGCCAGAACCCTCGCAGTAGTAGCCTAGAGTTGAGGGAAGATGAACAGAGTATGATCAAATTAGAGACTTGCCGGACATACATGTAGCAACAAGTAATGTTTGCAAACTGGATTCCAAGCATTGAAGCTCATTTATAAAAAGCAGGTTAATGGAATAGCTAGGTGCTCAGAGAAGAAATGTGCATAAATATGAATACATTACATAACCGGTCTATTGGAGGAGCACAGGGACTATAAAGTAAACCTTACCTGGCAAGCAAGGCATGCAATCATCCAACTCCACATTCCTTGTTGTGTTGCTGTAGTAACCGGCTGGGCATGGCATAGGGTCGTAGGTTGCCTCCGGGCAGTAGTGGCCCGTGGGACACACTGCTCCGGTGACGTTGTCGGTCGGTGTGGATTCATAAGCGCCCAACGTGCAGTAGTAGCCAGGGTCGCAAGGTCCGGTGACGTTAGACATTCCGTATTCTTCACAGTAGTAACCTGGTAAGCGAGTGGTTGGCAATAGTTATTTTCACAAAGAAAAGCAGTCAGCCTTATGTCTTGAAGTAATCATTTTGGTTCATCAACCATCTGCAGAGCATATCAGGGCCCCATTTCATAAAACTTGTCAATTTTAACAACTGCCACCTTTCTATGACAAATTTGCTCTCATCCAATCAGATGCAATTTTTTCAGTAGCTTATAACAGTTATTGCAACTTGTTACTGATAACAAGTTTTATGAAACAGGGACCAGGAAATCTTTAAAGGGGACCAATCCCACTCCCACACACCCCCAAAACTTGTATGTTTGTTAGGAGACATCAAATATTTGAAAAGGGGATATACATGTACATGTACATGTACATGTACATGTATTTCAATAATTTGAAAGATATATCTGTACAAAGCTGCATCAAAAATGTGGTAACTCCTTTCAAACTACTTTAAAAATGTGGCACACTGCAAAATTTCAATGTCATGTATACATTATTATATTGCATTAAATTATCATGAATCTCTGTCATTCGTGAAATTTGCAAAATTCGATTGCATTCAAAAGTTGACGGCCATACAACATCCTATCAACTTTTTCGAAAATGTAGGAGAGCATTCTTTTTATCACTCACCTGGTGTGCACCTTGTTGGTTCGATAGATCCCTCGGGGCAGAACTCTCCTGGCGAACACTGCCCTCCGGTGGCGTTGGAGGAACAGAAGCAGGAAGTGGTGATGTTGTTGAAGCCGTAGTCCGTCGGCATGTCGGACCAGGCCCCTCGGATACAGTACCAACCAGGGGCGCAGGGGTCTGTAGGAGTGCTGAGACCAGTAGTGCCACAGTATTGACCTACAAAGAAAGAAAGAAATATTGGAAAAGGAACATGTGTTGTACGATCTTTGAGTAGGTAACACACGTAGGATCAGTTTTGAAAAATTGAGGGGAAAAAGTGGTTCATTAACTCTTCTAAAATATGCCTGTCAGAATGGGATAAAAGAGGGGATTCTCACCAAGAGTGTAGCAACAGAAAAATAATATCATGGTTGCCAATTTGGGAAAAAAAAAATTCTTCATTACACCTTCTATAATTTGCCTTCTGAATGGGCTAGAACAGTGGGTTCTAACCAAGATTATAGCGATAAAAGAAAAATATAAAGGTTGCCAATTTGAGGGGTAAAAGTGAGGAGGTACATGTACTTAGTAAGAATGTAGCAATAAAAAAACAATATTACAGTTCCCAATTTCAGGAAAAAAAATCTATTAACCTGACAGGCTAAAGGAGGGGGTACTCACCAAGAGTGTATCAACTAAAAGAACAATGGTAAGCATTGCCAATTTGAGGGGGAATCTGTTCATCAACTTTATGGGGGTACTCACCAGGTGTACATGGCTTGCAGTCGACCAGATCCTGCTTGCCCTCGTAGTCGTTGAAGTAGCCCTTGGGGCAAGGGAACTCATTGGACGACTTGGTTCCCTCTGGACAGTAGTGACCAGCTGGACATGGTGTGTCACTGTAGTGAACGTCACCGCTCTCACAGTAATACCTGGTCAGGAGAAATGACAGCACGACACATGGTCAGTGAAGAGTTTTTGTTACATGTATGCCAGCACAAACAGAATTTTTTTTTCGGTCAAATTTCTAGACTATTTAGTTTAGAATGCTGAAGTAATAATTGATAACAATATAAACATCATATACATGTAGACTTTCAGGCTTATTAAAAAATATGCACTGATATACATGTATTTATTACTTTTGTCATTACCCTTGTCAGGGAGACTCTACACTTGGCTTTTTTCCCCTGAAGTCATACATGCTTGGTTTTATCACCAAGGGTATTACGCACTGCCGAGAACCCTGCACACATGTAGCAGTGAATCAAAATATAATTATGCTATCATTTAATAGTAAAACAGGTTAATAAAAAAAAAGTTCTCAAAATAAAAATCATGAGCCTGAAGGAATTAATAAAATTGCATACTGGGCAAGAAATAATTCATCTAATTCGTAATGTTGAGCTTACCCTGCTGGACATGGATCACATTCTGACTGACCGGTCTGGTTGTTGTAGGTTCCCGCCTCGCAGTCCAGTGGATATGATGTTCCGTTTGGACAGTAGTGACCGACAGGGCAAGGACCACCGGTGGAATCAACCGCGGGGTTGTTGGGATCTTTGGCACCACGGAGGCAGTAGAAACCAGCGTAGCAGTCTCCGGTCGGAGCGGTCAAGCCCACGTCTTCGCAATACTGGCCATATAGACACTGCGTGCATTCGCTCTATAATGAGATGTGATAAATCGGCAATGTATGATGAGTTTACACCCTAATCATGATGAAGATAATCAGGATACAACAGCAGTACGTTGTTCAAAAAATGAACTTTATCATGCCCTGATACATGTTGGATAGCTTTGTACATGTGCAGAGAGGGCTGCCAGAGCTACGAAATCATTTGTAACTCACTCACTCTCTCTCTTTCTCTTTCTCTCTTGGTGCTTTATCCAGACTTTGGCCATCATATTGTTCCACAACATTCTGTCTTTAGCCTTCTCCATCAGTTATATTCTCTTATCCTTTACTCCTCTCTCTTGAAGTCATTTCTTTAAAATTATCCAACCAGAGCAATCTCCTTCTTTCTCTACTCCTCTTCCCTTCAAGCTGTCTAGTCAGTGCTCCATTCTTTAAAGCTCCTTTGCATAATAGTCCCCAGAATATCATCTGCCTGATCCTTAGCTCCCAAAAAGAGTTTCTACTTCACATTACTGTACTTCCTCAAAATGCAGCATTAAATACCTGGATTCTCATTTACACAACATTCAAGTTACAATTAAGATCCACCATCTTTCAGTCCCCACTGTACATTTACATGTTCATAGGTTACTCACCGAGTTGGTCAGTTTGGTGATATTTCCGAATGTCCCTCTTGGGCATGGTGTGGGAGTGTCCGAGCCTTCTGGACAGTAGGATCCCTCTGGACACACGCCAGCCACTCCTGCAAGATATTTTAAAAAGGTTCGTAAAGGATGTACAAGAGTTCAAGAGATCGTCACAATTGATAAATCAGAAGAGAACATTTTCTACTTCTACTATACTGTAAATATCAACTTATTTTATTTCACTCATTCTTCTGGAAATCTACGCTCAAGTACTGGTAATGGAATTGAAGTTTGAAAACTGGACGGTTGAATTCAATAAATTGTTAATCAAGCAGTACATTGAGTCTTTAACGGACCAAAAAGAACCCCCAAAAAAGAAAACATCGCTTACCTTTAAAGGTGACCTCAGGAGTAGCAGTGTCAGACCCCTCGGTGCAGAAGTACCCTGCCTCGCAATCACCAGTTACCATTGTCAAGTTGAGCTCAGAGCAGAACTTCCCTGGTGAGCAGAGGGTGCACTGGGTCTCATTGGCCAGGCCAGCCATGTTGGAGAAGGTTCCTGTCGGGCAGGGCTGCCAGTCGTAACCGGTTCCGGCCGGACAGTAGAATCCTGTGAACCGGTTTTGTAGAAGAAAAGGTGTTAAAAATGTTGCCACATACAATGTACTGTAAATGTCAAACCTGTCTGTCAAGGTTACCCAAGGAGGACAAGAAAGATGACCACTGTAGGCAAGTGACCTGTCCAGACAGGTTCTACAAACATATTTTCTCTTAATCAGAGGCAGTAAAGATGGCCGCTATAGATAAAGGCAGGTTTGGGGGGGATAAAACGGCCTCTTTCAATTAAGAAGATTTCTTGCAGACTTTGCACCACTACTGGGACTTCCGAGTGCACCATGACACCAGGTCCCTGTTTCATAAAACTTGTCATCATGACAGGGTGCAATAACTGTTATAAGCTACTGAAATCCTTGCATCTGATTGGCTGGGAGCAAATTTGTCGGTAAAAATCATTGACAGACACTTGATGAAATGCCCCCCTGGCTTACACGATACTTTCTGTGTGTCCTACTATTAAAGAAACAATTACAACGCAACATAGTTTGAAATATATTAATCTGAAAATTGGGGCGTATTGGGGGAGGGGCACTTAACTCTTTCAGAACTGTCCAAATTTTCATATTGTAGTTTTATTACACTTGGACAGGAAAAAAGCTTACTTTTCACTTGTGAAATTTAAAATGGGTTACATAGTGAGAGACTAGATAATTATCAACAAAAATTTTCTATCATGATGAACACCAAATTATGAATTTTGATTACACACTCACAAAATCTTCTGAATTACATGTATACATGTTTGTAAACTGCAGGGTTTACAAATAACACCATTCACAACTTTGAAAACTCACCATGAGGACAGTCCTCAGGTTCATATCCCGTCGTGCAGAAGGACCCAGCCGGACAGACGTCACACTCGCTACGATGCGTAGTGGTGGTGTACGATCCAGCCTCGCAAGGCAACGGTGAGGTGGTCTGACCAGGGCAGTAGTGACCTGCAGTGCAGGGGTCGCCCGTCACGCCGCCATCTTCGGGCGTGGCCGTGGACGAGTTGGTCGAGCAGTAATAGCTGCAATAAGATTTTAAATTAGGAATGCTTCAGATAGTCTTCTAACCTTGAATACTACGACCAGGATAACAGTAATTAGGAAATAAAGAGGTTGACTACCGGTAATCTTGATTTTGCATGATTCAGGGGCTTGTCAGACCTCACGATAATGATAACTATGATTTTCAATCACAGATACACCCTAAAGCTGCCCTACAATTAACAAACATGAGCATACTCACGTGTACATACAACATAGTAGGGTGTACATGTACCTTTCATTGAAAATCTATTTATCACTATCAGTATCGATGGTCTACCTATATCTAAAGAAACAAAGTCAAAGTTTCTCGGAGTTACCATAGATGAAAACCTAAGCTGGATACATCGCATAAAAAATATCAACACCACCATATCACCAGCTGTCCGCATTCTATTCAAACTTAAATACATTCTACCAAATAATATACTCTTTATGCTTTATAATATATTAATTCACCCCCACATATCATATTGCAACATGATTTGGGCAAATACTGCCAAATACAAGATTAATTCAATACTTTTACTGCAAAAGAAAGCACTACGTATATGCACGGGCTCACACTATAGAGCGAACTCCGACCCATTATTCCATAAACTCAACACCCTTAAAGTCTCTGACATAAATACACTCCAAATAGCCCTACTTAATACAGTATGTTTAAAGTCTCTATACATCAAGTTACATCCCCACTTAGCGATATGTTTATGCTTAACAGAAGTATTCACTCATACCCAACCCGTAACGCTAATAATTATCACTTAAATAATCCTAAAACTTTGTTAGCACACAAATCTATTAGACATACCAGTCCCAATATATGGAATTCAATACCAGATGCAGTCAAGTCACACACTACTCTCTATTCTTTCAAGGCAGCTGCCAAAAAGTACCTAATCAAACAGTATGATGACTCTGGGCGTAAATGACATATTACATCTTCTCTCCGCTTTCTCCCTCTTTCTTTCTTCATCCTCCCTTTCTCCTTTTTTTCTCCTCTCTTTCTTTGCACTCCCTACACTTCCCACTTTTCATTTCTTCCCTCTGCCTAACTCTTCCCTCAGCGTTGTCACTACGGTGGTCGGCGCCGGTCAGAACCTTCCACCACTCAAAATTTCCGACCGGCACTCAATGCAATATCACACCCGTCCGCCTGGCACTAATTTCCCCACTGACAAAGAAAAAATACTACAATTTTGACCTACGAACATGCAACTGTGGTTTAAGCCAGTAATCTGACAGCACTCACAGCAGGTTGTATAAGTACAAAATAAACCAAATACTAGTTACAATGCTTTAATGCTGCAGCTACAGTACAGTGTGTACTGTGTAGATACATGATATTTTTACTGTTTAACTATAACTTATAAGCCCTGAAAACTGACAAGTTTTTGTCCCCCTGAACCCCCGTGGCAAGGTGTCGGGCGATAAAATTTCCACCACTAAAAAGTCCCTGGTGACAACCCTGTCTTCCCTAATATCTCTTCCCTAATATCTCTTCAACACAGTCCACTTTTCTACTTACCATCCTCTTCTATTTATGTTTTCTTTCTCCATACATCTCATTTCATCCCCATCCTTAATTGACTTCTATTACTTTGAATACAACAAAAAGTCTTTTTTCTTTCTTTCTTTTTTTTTTAAATATCCCCCTTTCTTTAGTATTTCCAATTTTTATATAGGATTGTCACTCCATCAAGCTTTGCTTATGTGACAATCCTTCTTTATGATTCATTTACGTTAATCATACAATGCAATTACTCTATTTGATACTGTATTAATATTTGTTTATTATGTTGTAATTCAGTTTGTAAAATATGTTTGAAGAAAAAAAAAAAGGATCATAAAGATAAATAAAGGCCTTGAAAACACATCTCTTTAGCAGTTTGTAGTTGTAACGTTGTTTTTCTTACCATAAGTATTTGTAATTGGAATTATTGTAAGCGCTTTGGGCCTTATGGGAAAAGCGCAGTATAAATAATAATAATAATAATAATAATAATAATAATAATAAAAATAAATGAATCAAAATCAAGTATAGGTCTGAACAGCCCCAGAAACTGCTGACCAAAGTTTTGCTGCCTTCTGCTCGAATTTGATGAAATGCAACTGAGAAATCTCTGGAAAACCGATAATTTTATACACAAAGACACGTAAACCCTACACATTCAAAGGTCACATGCCGAAGGTCAAAGGTCTTACCCTGGATCACAAGGTCCAGATGGAGCAGTCAGTCCAGTGCCGTTGCAGTAGAAGCCACCAGAACATGGGTAGCAGTCACCAGCCTTCTCTAGACCCAAACTATCAGACCAGGTGCCAACTGGGCAGTTCTCTGGGGCCGTAGTACCTGTTTGGAAATTCAGAGTTATTAACACTCAGATTCACTGGAGGAAATTGGAGTAGAATCCAATTCATAATAGGATTCATAATATGAATTGTGATTAAGTCCTCTGCATTTCATGAGGAAATCTTGGTTGGAGACAGGTTCGTACAGTATGTAACTGCTCACTGAAATTAACAGAAAGTACACTTGTCTAGAACCCAAATCCTGCCTTTTACAGAATTGTGCACAATACCAATGCTCCTGTACTGAAATATCTTTTGTATGACCATGTGTACTCATACAGAATACATTCACAGCAGACTGGAATACATTTATGTACATCATAGAGGATAAAAACAGAATCTGATTTGCTCCTGAATGTTTGTTCATCATACCCATAGGGACATGTAAACCTGGAAGCTTTGAAAAGGCTAAGGACACTAATGCCATAAATCTCTCAATATCCCTAACCTGCCACACAGTATTTCCCTGCAGGGCACTCCACTCCAGTCACGCTGTCATCGGGTGTGGCGCTTGACGACGCCCCGATGCACCAGTAGCCTGCAGAACAGTCGCTGGTCCACGAGTCCTCGCCCGGTGTTTCGCAGTATTTGCCCGCGGGGCAGTCAAGGCACTGGTCCTCCCTCTCCAGTCTCTCAGAGGGGTTGTACGTTCCAGCGGGGCAGGGGTACTGGGTGTTGAACTCTGTCCCGTTGAGGCAGTAGTGGCCCACTGGGCATGGGTAGTTGGTGTAGTCCGAGATTGGGGCGTCAGCCACATCGCAGTAATATCCTGGGAAATGATAATGATAATAATAAGGGTCAGTATGATAGGTACAGATGCATTCAAGATACACAAGCAACAATGCACACTTCTTAATGCCAATTTCTTTCACAATAATGTATAAGTTTGTATTCATAAAAATATCATGAACTAAGTATATTCATGCAATGGTCTTACCACTACAGAGCATCACAAATTGACTCATCAACAAACAGAAGAGGCTTAATATGAAGCACATGAACTGAAATAGAGAACACAGTTTTAGCAGTAGGATGCCAGCATCCTAAAATCTAGACAAGATGGTTTTCTTACCTCCATAGCACACTTTGCAGGATGACTGTCCCGTCTCGTCCTGGTAGGTCCCTGACACACAAGCCGTCTCATTGGCGCTACCTTCCTCACAGTAATACCCTTGACCGCAAGGGAATGGATTGCTGGATGATTGACCGGTGGGGCAGTAGTAACCTGTACGAAAAAAAAAAAGAATAATAATACAGTCAAACTTGTCTTGGTGGTCACCTGGCAAATGTTGTTAATGTGCAGGAATGTGTTGCAGAGGCTAACAGTCTGCAGTGGAAACTTTTTCACTTTCTTTTGGGGGATGTTAATCTGTACAGTGAGGTCATCATTAGAATGATCATCAAAATCATTACCATTATCATGCTCCTCATCCTACAGTACTCCTCATCATGCTTGTTATCCTCTTCTTCATCATCATCATCATCATCATCATCATCATCATCATCATCATCATTATCATTATCACAAGTATACGTATCATCATCATCATCATCATCATCAACATCATCATCATCATCATCATCATCATCATCATCATCATCATCATCAACATCATCATCATCATCATTATCATTATCACAAGTATACGTATCATCATCATCATCATCATCATCATCATCATCATCATCATCATAAGTATATGTATCATCATCATCATCACCACAAGTATATGTATCATTATCATCATCAACAACATCATCATCATCATCATCATCACCACAAGTATATGTATCATTATCATCATCAACAACATCATCATCATCATCATCATCACCACAAGTATATGTATCATCATCATCATCATCATCATCATCATCATCATCATCACAAGTATATGTATCATTATCATCATCATCAACATCATCATCATCATCATCATCACCACAAGTATACGTATCATCATCATCATCATCATCATCATCGTCAATACCATTACCACAAGTACATGTATCATTACCATCACCACAAGTACATATATCATCATCATCATCATTACCATCACCACAAGTACAAGGACATGTATCATTACCATCAACATCATCATTAATCCTCATCGTTACCATCACCACAAGTACATTGTACATGTATCAATACCATCATCAACATCATCAACATCATCATCATCATCATCACCATTTTGTCATGATCACCACCATTATCATCATCATTATAAACATCCTAGTCACAATCATCATCATCATCATCATCATCATCATCATCATCATCATCATCATCATCATCATCAGTTGCAATTATCCCCAAAGTCAGAACAATGTACAATAGCTAGACTCAGCCTTACCTGCATCACAAAGACCAGTTGGTTGAGTTAGACCAGGATCTTCACAGTAGGACCCTGCTGTACAGTCTGTGCACTGGTCCTCAGTCATTAGACCTGTGCTGTTGGAATAGGTCCCAGATGGGCACATCGGAGGATTGGCTCCAGTTCCATTTCCTACAAAGATTTATAAAAATAAACAAACTTAATCAATCAAAGAGGATCAATTTAACCCACATCATTTCAGTATCACATTTTATTGATGTCTTTTAATTATCTTTTGACGAAAAATGCTATGAATTACACATAAAACATGTAAAGGAGCAAAAAGAGCAAAAATCTTTAAAATATTTAGACCATTTTGCTGGTCATGAATATGAATTATTTATTTAAAGATAAGCATTAAGTCTATAATTTAGCAGTAAGAGTGGACTTTTTAAATAACTATTTTCACATACAAATTGGTAAGCATTTGATCACATTTTGTAATTTTCATTCACAGTGGTACATTCCATAGATATTTTGATTTGTCTTAAACTATGTAGAGGTGACAGATAGGAAAGATTGTTGCCAATTTGACAAGGCAAAACTGATTCATTTGGATCTTCAGGAATTTCTGAATGGCAGTGGGTTAAGCTTACCACAGTATCTTCCCTTAGGGCATATATCACCAGTGATACCGTCTGTGGGATCAGATCTCACTGCTGTGCTGATACAATAGAACCCTTCCATGCACTTTCCTGCTACATCAGCAAGACCTGAATGTATGGAGACAAAAGGAAAGGAATTCAGCGTTAAAAGGGGACCAATAAAATAAATCAGAATACCGGTAAATAACACTATGTACATGTATACTATCAGATATCATGAAATCACCACCACAATATAATAGACATTCAAATGGCTAAGGCCATAAGGAGGAAAAATATGATTTCACATAAAGGCTTGCACAAAATCTAAGTTTGTGTTAATTTTCAAGCTTGGGAGTATGCTGACTAACCTACATGTACTTACAGACTGTTTTTTCCTTTATTTAGAGAGTAAGTCTGTACTAAAATTTGCAATATCTCTTTACAGACGTACATGTAATATTGTGAAATAGCTGATATTTCCTATGTGGTATAATGGCATGGAACATCAAACATACAGCACAAAACAAACAAAAATCAACATGTACATGTACATTTTTGTATATGTACAGTTATGCAAAAACCTTGCAAGAAAAAACAAATAAATGAAATAATGAAATAATGAAATTTAAATCCAATAGTGAGCGACTCTAATTACCTTCAATGTCACAGTAGTTTCCTTCTGTGCATTCTTCAGGTTCAAACGATCCTCGCGGACAATAGTAACCAGGCTGACATCGCCCTCCTGTGGTCACGCTGGGACAGAGGCAATCACCGTCTGTGTAGTTATCAAAGTCCATTGGTTGGGCAGTCCAAGCCCCTTGTATACAGAAGAAGCCTAAGAATACATGTAGGAACAGAAATAGCGCAGTCATTTTCTATTTATACATGTATTTGCATGTATTTGTAGTCACTGTGTTTACCACTATACTGTAAAACTAGAAATATGAAAAAGTTTGGAGTCATTACACTCATAAAAATTGTTAATACAGCCATTTTCGGAGTAAAAATCTATGGTGAATTGCACAAATTTAGTGTTGTGATTCAGTTATTGTGGCAAAAGCACGTACAAAACAGAGTAAAATTGCTTTTAACACAAGTAGCAAGTAAAGCGTAGCTGTTTTACTTATTTTCAGGGAACTCACCTTCATCACAGTCTCCTGTCACAGTGGTGTTTCCTGCGTAAGCACAGTACTTCCCTGGATCACAAATGGTACAGTCCGACAGGCTATGGCCGTTCTCGTCTGGTCGGTAGGTTCCCTTTGGACATGGGTATTGGTAAGCGTGCTCAGTACCTGACAGATGTGACGATAAAAATAGATTAGTTATTTCAACATAAATGTATATATTGTATACAGAGGTGTCGTAGTACAGTGGTTTAAGCACTTGACTGGAGATGCAAAGGCCGTGGGTTCGAACCCTGGCACGGCACTTACGTCCTTAAGCAGACATTTTATCTACATTGCTTTTCTCCACCCAGGTGTTACATGCAAATGAGTACCCGGTAGGATGCAAAAGTCATTGTGGTCTGATCAGTATTGGGAGCATCTGTAAAAAGGCGCCTGCCTAGAATATTCCCCAAGGAGTGGAGAAGGTGCACACATTGTGTGCAGGCAAGCCATGAATCCAATGACCAGGGTAATAATATTTCTGTAATGTGCTTAGAGACATTGTAGATGTATTAGGCTCTATATAAATCCCGAATATTATTATTATTATATTATTTTACATACATAGATGTAGTGAAAAGTCATGGCAGTCGGCTTTATTGAAGTAATAAAAGACCCTGGGGAGCAGATGAAACCAAAATTATGAAATAACATTTGGGTTGACCAATCAATCTCTATATTGAAACTGATATTTTAAATAAATACCAGCAGGCAGATCCAAACATACATGTAGGATCAACACAGATTATAGTGATGGGTCACGGATGAAGATAAACATTTTGCCAAAAAGACATTCTATTTAGTGCTGGGATACAAAAGTTCGACATCTGGGCTCATAAAGACCACTTTTCATGTCTCCCTTGAGGGGTCTGTATAGACAGGTTTCACTGTATTTAAGTAGCTTATAACTGTTAGTGTAACTTGTTATTGATGACAAGTTTTGTGAAACAGGGCCGTGGATTTTACAGTGACATGAATGATCCACTATATCTCAATGCCAATGTGTTTGATCCACTTACCGTTGGGACAGTAGTATCCGGCTGGGCAGTCAAACGGCCTGAAGTTGGACACATTGCCAGGGCAGTACCAGCCACCTGGGCAGGGCTGGCATTCCGACTGTTGGGTGATCTCGTTGTAGGTCCCTGGTGGGCAGCCTATGGGCTCGCTGGATCCAGCCTCACAGTAGGTACCCACTGGACAAGGGGCACCGGTGATGTCATCGCCTGTGGTGGAAGGTGCAGGGTGAAAATTGGAAGAATTTAAGAAAAAGGTGTAAGGTCAAATTCTGGTAAGGTGAGAAATAATTTAAGGACTTTCAATTTTATTTAAATTCCTACATATACAAGTACATGTACATGTAGGTGTCTGCAGTAGCAATGTCCCTTGAAACGAATTGTTCTTGGAATGCTCATAAATGTATATTCCGGACAGGACTAGAAATAGTTAGGGATTTTGGATCAAATTTCTGATGCCATGTGCTTGTGCAGTCCCATGAACCCATATCTGTGTCAAGTACATTGTACTCTGTGTTATCTGCGATTATTAGCAAAATTTATTCAAATACACCTCTGTAGATAAAAATTTTGATGACTACAAAATGTCATAATACACAATTCTCCCTGCTTACAACATATTGAACGACTCAGAATAAATTCAAGACCATTTCTTCCACAAACTTGAAATAGCCTTTCATTTTAGAAGATAGAATCGTAATGTACACATGTAGTCCCACCCCTTGCTTCCTGTGTCTTCTAACTTACCAATAGGGTTGGGGTACGAGGAGCCATAGTGACAGTAAAACCCAGGGTCGCAGGGAGCCTGTGGTTCTGTCAGGTTATAAGTACCGCAGTAAAACCCGGGATCGCACGCCTCGCACTGCGACTCCTCCGAGAGGTAGAGGGCGTCGGAGTAGGTCCCATTGGGGCACGGCTGGGGAACCGAGGTCTGCTGCGGGCAGAAGAAACCTCGGGGGCAGGGTCCACCAATACCGCTGTTGGTCTCGCCGTCAGGATTACTGATGTTTACACCTGGGAGAGAAAGAAAGGTGTTGCCAATTTGGTGATGATTATTCAAACTTTTGATAGACAGCTACACAAAACATGTAAGTATTTTGCATTTGGTAGATTTCACCTTTGTGAGTATTGCCAGGATGACAACTTTACACTGCCAATTTTGTAATACCATGTCCTCTTTGCACTTTAAATAACTATTAGCAGTTTGGTAAGAACAAATACAAATTCAACAGAAAGACACATGTTAAATTATATACATGTATCTGTCTTTCGCCAATTTGGAAATAAGGTAGGAATATGTAATGCCAATTTCATCAGAATCAGAACTCCTCAGACAAAAATATGAATTTGTTATTCGAAAGTAATTAAACATTCCAGAAAATATCCCATTTGATATCATGTAGTCCCACATATTCTTGATTCATGTAGGGAGTACATACATACCTGATTGGCAGTAATATCCTGCATCACAAGGCCCAGCCGACGCGTTAGCTATTCCAAACGTGTAGGCCCCTAACTGGGTACAGTAATAGCCCGGAGCACAGGGCTGGCACTGGTCCACCGTGGCTAGGCCCAGGTCTGGATTGTAGGTTCCACGGGGACAAGGGATGGACCCGTTGCTACCGGTTCCCTCGGGGCAGTAATGGCCTCGTGGGCATTCCAGGAGGCGCTGACCGTCCGCACAATAGAATCCTGTTGATAAATCGCAAATAATTTCAGAACACAAGTGCAAAAACAATACATTGGGTCTCAATATCCTGTATTCTTTATATTATGTACACAATGAAGACAAATATATTTTATATATTACATGTATAGTCAAGGATTGTAATTCCGAACAGATTGTATTACCGAACGTGTACAGTTAAGCGCCTAAAATGGGTTTTCATACGCGTGGGATTACGCGTATGAAAACCACACTATTGAATCAAAGGTTGTGTCTTTTTCCCATAGGTTTCACACGTTCGGAAATACAGTACCTTTTTCAAGGCACCAAAACGCTGCGTCGTTGGGAAGGGGTTCACTCGGAAGGGAATATCGTATTAAATCTACGTTGTCTTTTTAAAATTCCATCAACTTCTTTTTCTGTAGGACTTTGAGCATTCATTATGTAAGTTTGACAGATATTTGTTCGATATTTAATTTGCTATCGTTGATTTCCTGAAAAGTGTTCGGACACTGGATCCACTACCATACATGTAACTGTCTCCAAGAAAACAAGTGTCATTTCTTTGACTCCATGTAAATTACATGTAAATTACATGTAAATTACATGTAAATTACATGTAAATTACATGCACTTCCATAAATTGTTTGAAATTCTCTTCCTCTATCCTTGCAATGGATATTGTTTTGAAATATTAACCCTTTCATGACAGGAATTATTTAAGGGGTAAATTGATCACATTTTGTTCTTCAAATTGGCAACAATAATATTTTTCTTTTAGTGCTACATGGTTCAAATAAAATGTAATGTCTTTGAAAACAACATACATGGTTAAAACCTTTATCAAAAAGTTGAAAAAGTTGCCAATTTTGACCAAAAAAAATGATTTTGAACCTCTCAATGTGTTGCCAATTTAAAGATTTTAAAGCTTATTCTTGTTTTAAAATTCCTGGGATCAAATGCAATATGGTCATGTAACAAAAATGGACATAGTGTGTGCAGAAATTTTTGCTCTTTCTACTCATGTATCTGGTATATTTTTCAGGGCTCTGAATCAAAAGTTATTGAGCCAAACCACAAAATGTGGTCAATTGTCTCGAAAGGGTTAAAGAAGAATACAGAAAATGTAAAGTGAAGAGGTTAACAACTGACATAATAAAAAAGCAAATCTGTCTCCTTCTGGTAATTGTATAAAATGTCATTGACTGTCAAAAAGAGGTATACGGACAAAACAAAGCAAGAAATTCATACAAATTCATTTTGATCCTCATACCACAAATTCACACAAAAATGTAGAATCATTTATGCAAATAATCATTTCAAAGGGGGGAAAAAGGGGAAAAAAAGGTATTTAGAATCTGCAGGCAAAGAGAACATGATTTTTGTTAACATTAATTTTCACACAAGGGCTCTGCACCTCCCTTAAGACAAGCTGACCTACCTTGTGGGCAAGTGAAGCATTCCGCTCTTCCAGTTATGTTGTTGTACTCCCCGTCCGGACATCTCATGGCAGCAGGGGAACCCTCGGGACAGTAGTGACCGATGGGGCAGATGTTCCCGGTATCTCCGTCCGTTGGGTACTTGGTCTTGGCCTTACCAATGCAGAAGTAGCCTGAAAAAGAACAATTAAGGTACATGTAGACATGACTGTAACACACACTTTTGTCAACCATTTCAGAGCTACTGGGAGTTTTTAACGCCCAAGTTTTGATGTTGTTTCAAATATCTACACAACAAAAAGGTTATCTTTCTTCTTTACATACAAAATGGATTCATGAATATATCCAGGTGAACAATAATAATCATGAAAATTATCAAAAACTTGTCTAAAAGATTCTATTAAAAGTAAATGTAAAAGATAAAGTTGAGTTCTGGTCATGCAATTACATTGTGAAAGAAACTTCTAGAAATAAGTATATATACATGTAAAATCAACAAAAATTTCCAATTTGTACACGAAAATAGTGATTATAAATTTCAATCCATGTTGCCAATTTTTAGACTCACATGACGATCTAGAATTAAATCGTTCTTATTCATCAACAGCACAATGTACACGTTCTACATTAGAAATGGACTCCAAATTTGTCTGTGATTTATGCTCTTTCTGCTCGCATGTATGTTCCTAACATTCTGGATCAAAAGGTAATCCAAAAATGTCTCTAAAAGTAGACACAAAATTGCTATGGGATAATAAAAAGGGTTGAACTTTTAAGCATCATTTGACCCCTGACCTCATTTGACCTTTCACCTTACCTGGTGCACAGAGTTCATTGGGCTCAGTGAGGGCGTATCCCCCACAGACCTCTCCTGCAGGACAGTCCAAACAGTCAGCCATCTCCATCCCTCCAGTCACATTCAGGTAGGTTCCATTCTCGCAGGGGTAGGTGGTGGGCGTGGGGGTTCCCTCAGGGCAGTAGTAACCAACCGGGCATACCCCTCCCCCGAGTAAAGTGGAATTGGCCTGAGATGTTAAAAAGAGATCATACATGTACATGTACATCAGATTCAGATTCAGATATTTTCATAAAAGTAGAGTAAAAAAAACGACGAAGAAATGAAGTGAATTAACTGAATATATTCTTAACCTGGGAGTTGTGACTCTCACAGGGCGTATTTGAGGTTATTCGAGGGGGGGGGGGGAGAAGGGGTGATGAATATGTTATTAATAAAATAAAACCATTTAAACTGATGTCGAGTTGCCTTTCCAGGTATATCTAAATAAATTATGAATAAGGAGTGTGCTCTAAAAATTACCACACTTAATCTTCTATTTTGTATTGATGGGAGGACTGGTGTTTTTTTCCCTCTGATAAAGCAGTATCCTGCTTCCACTAAAACTTATCACAAAAGAACCAAAAGTGAAAAGATAGTGCAGCTTGCAGTGGATTCAGCATCAACAAAATATTGACACTTAAAGCTAACATGTAATAGTACAATGTATTATAAAAATGGCCGAATTCTGAGTGAGTTCCGCTGAAGAAGAGACCAAAATCAGCTTACGCATTCAGTTTCGTAAGGATGCGAGGTGTCTGCGCCTCCGATGCAGTAGTGTCCAGCGGCACAGTCCCCACTCCAAGTGGACAGTCCTGTCTCGCCGCAGTACATCCCGGGCGGACAGGTAGTGCAGTCACCCTCCTCCTGAGCACTGGTCTCTACGCGATAGGTGCCCTGGTGACACAAACAAATAAGCATTCCTTTAACCCTTTCCAGACAGAACAAATTGGCAACAATGACAATTTTCTTTTATACAAGCTACTTTGTTGTATTTAAAAGTCACGTACACGTATCTGATAACAATGTACATGTACATGAACGGAAAGTAAAAAAAAATGTCACTTTGTATTAAAAACAGTTTTGTTGAACCTCTCTACATTTGTACATGTTGCCAATTTAAGAATCTTAAAGCTTATTTTCTGTTTACAACATTTCTAGCACAATTGCCCATTTCCTGAGTGCTAGTCTCTAAGTGATAAAATGTATGTACTGTATACATGTGAACATGTACATGTACCTTGGTCAGACAAACAGATATACATATTTTTTTGTTTTTGTTGTTTGAACACCCATAATTACTTATTAAGGCCACCGTACACCTTATGATCGGTCTGTGATCCGATTTCAGAAGAAAATGTAATATCATATGACATATCATTTAAAAACAAAAAATATTTTTGATTGAGGGTCTGAATAGTCATACAGACAGTAAAATCGATAATACGGCCTTTGCCGAGTTTTCTAGTCGGTGGAATGGCCAAATCAGCTCCGAATCGTAGTGACATCACAAAAATCGTACGACTGCCTACGATTTGAAACTAATTTTGTCCTTATTCCCCGTAGAAAGCTGACAGCTCCCCAAAACTCTATGTTTAGTATTCATATTACTTTTCAGAACCTGAATAGGGTTGATTTCATTTGTTAAAATGCCAGTATTTAATGCCATAGCGATTTATTTCACAAATCGGATCGCACACCGATCGTAAGGTGTGCGGTGGCCTTTACAAATAATTATTTATTACTACATTAGTTTATATTACTACATGATTATTTATCATTATATTTGTACATGTACAGTTGTATATTCAAATTTATCACAAACATTTCTTATCTTCAAATTATGTACAAGAATCTCAACTCAGCTTTTAGCTGCTATGATTTCTATCTTGAAAAAAATCATGTCAAATTCAAACATTCACATTACTGATCCTTTGCACTGCAAATAAAACATACTCAGTATCATATGACCAATCATAAAAATATATATATATATTTTATTAGATTCGTAAATAGACAAACATGCAATATAACATATATGGCCCAGTACAATGAATTCAATCAAGCAGGGCCGAACATATAGATGTACAGTTCAACAGATATCTAACTCCATAAAAAAACAGCATTTAACTGAGTGAATATTGTAGTTTCTGAGGCACTAACTCACAAAAATCTAACTGTATAACACAAACATGTAACTATCCAATAAATTTTAGCACTAGACTATCATGAATACACTGAACACATTAACAAACACCAAAGGATAAGACTAGCACTTGATTTAACACCAACTTCGGTAAAATATCAATCACTACCTCTAAATCACACTTACCGTTGGACAGGGGATGGGTATAATGGTCCGGGGTGGACAATAGTGACCAGGGAGACACGGTTCGGGCGTTGCCGTCCCAGACTCGTTACAATACGCCCCTTGAGGACAGTCTAAACAGTACGAGGATTTCCTGGCGGTCTGGTAAGTACCACGTTCACAGGGTTCGGCCTTGTACGCAGCACTGCCGGAGTAGTGGCCCTCGGGGACCTCATGCTGGATGTTGGTGCCGGAGCCGCCGGTGCAGTAGTACCCGGGGTTGCAGGGGCCAGTGGGCTCAGGGTTATTGTCACCAGCACAGTAGTATCTGGGAAAAAAAAGTTTGATGACGTCAGAAACAAGGACATTGTTTCTTGACAAAAAGGTAGCCATGCCCAGGAAAGGTTAAGAGAAATGGGATGGAAAATATCTTTGTTACCATTTAAGGAGCCAAATATGATTCAATCAGCTCTTTGGAAAAGATCATTTTCCTGGACGAGTGAAAAAAGGAGGATCATATAGAGTAAAAAATGAAACTTGAGACTTTAGAGACTTTAATGCCTACTTTCAATTAAATCGTTCTTATTCATAAACAACAAAATGTGCTACAACAGAAATGGACTCATTTTTTTTCCCCCTTCACTTTTTATTTATCAAAAGATAAATTTTACTAAAAGGTGACACTGAACTACTAGGGGTAAATTGCAGACTTACCCAGGATCACAAGCAATGCAATCGTCAGCCGACTTGGAGCCTGATGAGTTGCTGTAGGTTCCCAGAGGGCAGTTGGCCGGATAGGCTGTGCCGGCTGGGCAGTAACCCCCGGGGGGACAGACACCTCCAGTAAACCCATCCACTGGAGCCTGGATATAAGACGGATGAACATGAGGAAAATGATCCCTTGAAAGTCCAGATAATACTAAGGTATGTTGTATTTACATGTACATGTATGTATAGAGTGTGATATTGTATACACATAGTAGCAGGGCTGGAGAAAAAATTCAAATCATTAGAACTACACAGCTGTATATTGACAATTTTCCTTATCTCTCGGTTTCACAGAATGTGCTTTTCACCTGCACATGAAAAGAAAAGTCACAACAAAGTGTCCATTTAAAGAATGAGGACTTTTCTTCATGATAAGATAATACAAACAGGCCTCTGGGACTTGCAAATGATCAAGTTCTTAGCAACATTACACTTTGTATGCTGACACTTCAGATACAGTCTGCGTTTGTGGTACATCTGAGCAATCCATGGAACACCTACTAATATGCCCTATCTTGGATGACCAATGCAGCATGGAAGACATGATGGCTGCTAATGAGAGGGCTCTGCACTGTGCAAGAGCCTGGCCAAACATACTATAACCCTGCTCCTAGATGATGGACACGACAGAAGACTTCCCCATAAATGACCTTACAGAACTTACCGAGGAGACAGCTTTCCAGGAGCAGTAGAAGCCAGCATCGCAAACATCCGTTGGTTCCAGGTTGCCCGCACCCTCACAGTAGTAACCTCCTGGACAGGGTGTGCAGTCCTCGCTGCGACGTAGGAGGGTGGAGTTTCCGTACGTACCGGTGGGGCAGGGCTGGGGGAACTGACTGCCAGCCGGGCAGAAGAATCCCTGCAAGAGAAGATATGGAGATTGTTTAGGGATAAGCTGCTGGTATGGATGAATGAGTAAGATTCTGGAGTTGAGGGTGATGACAATGATTAACAAAAAAAAAAATTAAATATGATGAAAAATAAACTTGTATAATGATGATAATCAGGTTGGAGATCATGAAAATGATGATGATGATGCTGATTGTAGGGATAAAAATAATAATGATATTAACGATGATGATTATAATTATGAAAATGATGATGATGATGATGAGGATGATAACGATCATGTTTATAACAATAATAATAGCAATAATATTGAAGATCATCACACTGATGATAATAATGATAAGATAAAGATGATGAAGGTGATGATATTAAAATGATGAAGATGATAATGATGATATCAAAATGATGAAGATGATGATGATCATCATCATCATATTAAAAAAATGAAGACGATAATGATGGTGATGGTAATGATGATGATGATATTAAAATGATGAAGATGATGGATTATGGTGATGATGATGATGATGATGATGATGAAGATGATGATGATGATGATGATGATGATGATGGATGATGATGATGATGATGATGATGATGATGATGATGAGGATGATGATGATGATGATGATGATGATGATGATGATGATGATGATGATGATGATGATGATGATGATGGCAGTGATGATGATAGAAGGGAGGATGAATGTGAGGAGTGTGGTAATGATGAGGATGATGGCACTGATAATAATAGTGATAAGGATAAATCAAGCATCAGCGGGGAAGGGGGCTGTAATGCCCCTCATTCTTTTCAGGGTTTACCCCCAAAATAACACATGACACCTCCTTACCTGTGTGCATTCATAAGGCCACGACAGACCTTCCGTTGGACAGTAGTAACCAGCTATACACAGGGTACAGCCCTGGGAGTCTTCACCTGCACTTGCGTTGAGGTAGAAGGACGCTGGGCAGGGGTTCTCATAGGCATCGGCCGTTCCCTCTGGACAGTAATGACCACCTGGACAGTCACCCGCCTGTAGGTCAAAACAGTCAAGGGTTACATTGTTAGAGGAAATTGCTCATCCTAGAAGTTTTACAAAAAACATGTCCTACTTGTACCTAAAATTAGATTAGTATTAGAAGGCCTTAATAAACCCTAGACTAGCAATGAAGTAGACAGTGTTGAATATGGACTGCAATTGTTTCTAGGAGGTGCGATAACTCAGTGATAGAGCAGTGGTCTCATAACTGGAGGAACCGGGTTCGAAACCAAGTAGATGCGCTAGTGCCCTTTGGTAAGACATTAATCTTCATTATCAAGTCCCTCGTAGAGGACTTAAAACCGTCGGTCCCCTGGTTGCTTACTTATAAGCAAACACATGCTTTTTTTTAATAAAAAAGAATGATTTTGAACCTCTCAATGAGTTGCCAATTTAAGAATTTTAAAGCTTATTCTCCTTTTTAAAATTCCTGGCATCAAACGCATTATGGTCATGCAACAATAATGGACATAGTTTGTGCAGAAATTTTTGCTCTTTCTACTAATACATCTGGTACATGTATATCTTTTAGAGCTCTGAATCAGAAGTTATTGAACCAAACCACAAACTGTGGTCAGTTATCTTGAAAGGGTTAAGGAGATGGAATTTCACTGAGAAAGAAAATGTTTAAAAGCTATCTTAAATGGTTAATAGCTACAATGTATAAAGTTATGGCATTACCAATATGGATATACATGTACTTGACTAAACAAACCAGTGGCATGAAAAATTTGTTCCAAAATTGTACCCCATCTTCTAGTCATACAGTTGAAATGAGAGCACTTTAAGTTTTACAGACATTGCTTTTAGGATATTCTTCCTCAAGGGAATAAAAAGAATGACAAAGCTACACATGTATCAAATTATTTGGCTACTTTACCAAGATCCAACCTGCTCTTTAAATGTGGCTCAAGACTTACCGGTGCTGTGAGCCCTGTAGGATTGCAGTACTGTCCTGCAGGGCAGATCTGGCACTCAGACTCCTGGATCAGACCAGTTTCATCGCTGTAAGTTCCGTTGGGACAGTGCCGAGGGAATGGGTCCTGTGAAGAAAATGAAAGAAAAGTTTCCCCAAGTCCCTCACAATGGATTTCATGATGTGTAAGTCCTCAGATTAGGCATTTCATAAACTTGTAGAAATCATGAGGTAAAACATATCTTCAGGTTACCCGTCATGTTATGCTCCATATTCATGACAAACAGTTACAATTTCCTGCTAAAAAAAACCTTTGCTGAAATCTTATAACTTATCAATTATCTGGTGTTACAACATGATAAACATGTATAACAACAAGTATAATATGTAAATTATTAACGATGAATAGCTGAAAACCAAGGGCATTGGTCCACAGATACCAGAGCCCAGTTTCATAAAACTTGTTATCAATAACATGGTACAATATTTGTTATAAGCTACTGAAATCCTTGAATATGATGGGCTGAGAGCGACTTTGTCATAGAAATGAGGCAGTCATTATTAATAACAAGTTTTAGGAAACAGGGTCCTGAGGCAAATGTCGCCCACCTTTCCCCAAGATATCTCAAGACATCTTTCCCTGAAATCAGTGTTTATGGAGCTCTCTTAAAATGTGGTTTGGTTAATGTGAGATTTCTGCTGACAATTTGTATTCACTTCTTTGATCTTTCAGCAGAGTTCTTTTTAATTTTCTAGAGCTTTTCCAGAGCTTTCCAGAACTAAATCAGTCACCGCTTCCGACTATTCCTTTCACTGCCCAAGACTTACCTTATCTCCGCTCAGACAGTAGGAGCCGGCCACGCAAGCATCGTTGAGGAGATCAGGAGCTGAGATGCGGCCGTAGCCACAGGTGACACCGGCAGGACAGATCTTGTAAGCGTACATGTTGGTCTGTGTAGTGGCTCGTTCGTCACAGTAATAGCCTGCCTCACAGGTGGTACATTCAGTGGCACCAAAGTCCTGAATCACAAACAAAACATATCAAAATATGATATTTAATTCCATGTACATGTACATACATATCAATGAAAACCATCTCACAGTACTGCTGTGAGTGCCTTGGAGGCCAATCCCAAGACCTTCCTCAGACCCTTCCTTGACCTGAGTTGAATTTGAAGGATTTCCTTTTCTTTTTTCTCTTTCTTTTTTAAAAATCTCAAATGTCCAGTGTAATGTTATCCAACAGGGTTTGTTACATACATGTATAAAAAAGAGGCATGCAGAAATAAGCAGAAATATACATGTAAATGTCATAGATAAATATTAACAAAGAATAAAACTCACAGAATATGTTCCTTTGGAGCATTCAGCAGGTTCCACATTGCCTGTGCCATTGCAGTAGTGACCATCTGTACACGTTGAACAGTCTGATTCACTCTGCCCTTCAGTTTCCTCCCGGAAAGTTCCACTGTAAACGAATGAAATGAGAATTTCAACCACCACGGTAAAAATCAAGTTATCACGCCTAAGACTTAAGGGGACCATGACGGCAAAAACAGAGGAATTTCTAGCAGAAAATAGGAAGATTTAATAATGAAACTTACAACCACACAAGAGATACATAAGAGGCAATATAAATTTCCACTGAAGTACATGTACATGCGGCAGGCGGGGTTTAGGGGCAGCCCCCACTGAAAAATCTACGGGAAAGGGGAGGGGGGACTGAGAGTAAGTTTATTCCAAGTCCCTTCCCTTCCTGGAATAACCTTATACAATTTCCCAAGACTAAATTCAGGCACTAAGTTAAACCACGTTGAACTTGGTCCATTTTTAGAAAAACAAGCCAAGATGGCCAACTTATGCTGGGCATGCTGTCAGTAATGATGAGCCTGTGGGACAGTAGTGACCCTCTGTGCAGTCTAAACATGCTCTGGGCTTGTCTTTAATAAACTGCTTAACCCACAAGGGGGGTAATACAAGAAAATAATGGAATAGTGCTCAACTTACGCTGCGCATGCTGTAGGTAGTGACGAGCCTTCGGGACAGTAGTGACCCTCCGTACAGTCCAGACACTGTTCCCATCTGATGTTACCTTGGTCATTGGAGTAGGAGCCTGCATGGCAGGGGTACTGGTTGGCTGACTGGGTCCCTGAAGAGGAGATCAACAGAACAAAAATTACATGTAAGATAAATAAAGTCCTCAACTGCAAGACATGCTCAGGATTCGTATTCAATAAACTGCTTAAATCTAACAGTGTCGAAGCGTTTTGAACCAACATTTTGAATTGGAATATAATAGTTCTAGAAAAAAAGGAAAAAATTATCCTCCTTCTTGAAATTTAAAAACAGGCTTATTAATCATACCATAAGATACCATACAACATATTTTTACATTGAAAGTCTTTCTTACAAAATTGAATACATGTAGTCATGTACATGTACATGTGTACGTGATAATGTCTTGATAGTGTTGGTTGCGTCCAACCACATGACATACATGTACATGATATATTTAATTTGATCTCCTGTGATACGTACCTGCTGGACAGTAGTGTCCTGTCGGACAGAGCGCCGTCGGTTCGGTTGATGCCTCCAGACAGTAGTATCCTCTGGGACATTCGTAGCACTCTTCCACGGATTTCAGATTCGTCTGGTTGGTCCAGGAACCGGCTGGACAGGGGTACTGGTCAGAGTGCTGGGTGCCAGCTGGACAGTAGTGACCCTTGGCGCATACCTCAGGTGGCTTCTGGACACCACCGGTACCTAAAGAAAGGGGGAAGTACATGTGATGAGAATGTATAAAAATAACTGATTAATTTCAGGGAATTCTTAAAAGCTAAATGAGTCAGCTCTCCTTTGCATTGACAACTACGATATACAGTACATGTATTTCTTTTAAACCTTTTAAAGCCTAACCAGAAAATACATCAAAGGAAATGATATTATATAGTCAAAACTAAAAAAGGCCAATATCATAAATGCAAAAACATTACTTTCTATTTGTTAATGCATTGTCAATTTGAAGATCTTTAAGGATTGACTAGATTCACCTTCATAACAAGCGAATGATTCTTCGCACGTCTCGCACTGGAAGGCCGCGGTCAGGTTGTGGAAGTCATTAAATGTTCCAGCTGGACAAGCATTGTCGGTGTGGTTTGGACTGTCACTCCCTTGTGGACAATAGTACCTGATTGCCAAAAACACATGAAAACACAAGAATGCACATTGGTTATATGAGGATACATTACATAATATACTTACATGTACATATAAAAAAGAAGAGGCAAAAATGTATTTGGCAAGGCCTGTGTGAGGTCAGTTTAAGCTACATTGTTTAGTTAAATAGAGAATATGGCTCTTTTACAGTTCACAAAAAACAAATGTCTGAATTTTAATAATTGTAAACTCCAGGGTCCTGTCTTATAAAACGTTGCGATAAATTCAAATTGGTCAAAACTTGCAATCAATTGCAAACTCTGTACTAGAGAGATAAGAGTTTTTAAGTGTGCGACTGATAGGAGGACTTGTGATCAATACGGATCAATTGGAACTCTTTATAAGATAGAGCCCAAATTTGGGTTTCTTAACCCACTGCCTATGGAAACCGGATGCTCCCTGTATTAAACCTATGGGAATCTGAGAATGCAGTAGTCGACGGGTTAAAACAGCAGTGAATATATTCTGTATGGATCAGTTCTCTGACTACTTTTAAAGGTACATACCCTGGGTAGCAGAAGGTATCAGGTTCTACCAAGGCGATGGTTGTACAGGCGTAACCAGCGGTGCAAGCGGTACAGTCGGTTTCCTCATTCTGCCCAACAGAGGGATTGAAGGTGCCAGCGGGGCAGGCCTGCGGTGTGTCGGTACCAGAGGGGCAGTAGTAACCAGCAGGGCAAGTCTTGCACTCCGTTTGAGCTGAAAAGTACATGTACATGTAATTTAAATAATCAAGTAATAATCCAGTAGTAGTAGTATCTAAGTAATCAACTAATATTTCAGTCTGTAAAGCACTTAAAGACATATTGAATGTATAGGGCACTATCTAAATCCAGAATAATATTGTTTTTGGTGTTGTTGCTGCTGCTTGTATTATTATTATTATTATTATTATTATTATTATTACTATCATACAACTGTACATGTAACTACAGTAACTACAACTGGTACCTACAGCATGCATGTAAACACAATACTTTATTACCACTGTAATCATTTATTTAACACATTACATGTAGGATGTCAGCTTTTGCACTGCATGTCTGATGTGTTTTAAACAATACTATAGTACATGTACCATGCTATATATATTGTAGAATGCATATTAAGTTTATTCAGTTACGCAGATGAATTTTGAGGAAATTTTTTCAATTTGTAAAATGTTCCTTGACTGTATATGATTTCTTGGTTCAGTTTCATGTGTAACAACAGACCACATTTTACTGAATGAATTACCTTGTCCTCTAATTTGTGTATTAAATGAATAAATAGCAAAGTAAGCGGGTGACTTACATTCAGCTCCTTCTACTTCTGTAAAGGTACCATCAGGGCAAGGATTATCATCGGCCGCTCCAGTGCCCTCGGGACAGTAGTAACCCTTGGGACAATTGCGGGGCAAGCTGGTACCTGTAGGAAAAAGAGGAGGATGTTTAGCGTTAGGGCAAGATTGTAAAAGTGCCACATATTGGTAAAAATAAAAATTGATGTGGGCGACAATACATAATATAAGCATGATTATAAGTGTGGATGGAAAAAAAGTTTTGTAACATTCAAGCATTACTATGTAGACGTATATTCGCATACACGTCTAATGGTAAGGAATCTGTTTCATTACAACAAATGTTTCAACTATCATCATGACCTTAATTACATGCATTTAAGATGATTTTACAATGCTGGAATTCATCTTGTATATTTGTGTATATTGTATGATTGTACATGTACATTATACATGTATCCCTAAAGTTTTGTTTTAAAAAAATGCTAGAATGACAAAACCAACAAACAGATATAAACCAGCCATTTAATTTTCAAATGCAGCATTTCCATTCTTTAAAATCTTACCGGCAGGGCAGTAATATCCAATCGGACAAGCCGAACAGTCATCAGATGCAGTAAATCCTAGGTCTGTGCCGTAGGTGCCAGCCGGGCAGGGGTGTTCAGTGGACGTCTCAGTAGAGAACTCGCAGTAATACCCTCGGGGGCATTTGTACTCCACTGTAGGGGTTCCTATAACAGGATCCTGTGGGCAGAAGTAGCCTAGAGAGGGGGAGGGAGGGGGGTACGAATAAAGAATAACATTTTAACTCAAATGTAAAGAATAACATCTCAGAGTGCTTTACATGGATAAGAAAAGGTGCTATGTAAATGCAAGAGAAAAAAAATGTCTGCAAAAACTGTATCAATTTTCAGGGAGATATAATACAGCATTTGACCCAAGGAATATCAAAAAGGAAATTAAGCTTTAATATCTGTAAATTGGCAACCCTTTTGACAGCACTGAAATCACATCATTTAGATTTTCAAAAAATACTCAGATCTTTATTAGAACGATAACAATAAAACAAAAATATATTTGTTGCCAATTTGAAGTTACACTGTTTAGAAAATACATGTAGATACTCAGATTTTTATTAGAATGATAACAATAAAACAAAAAGTATAATTGTTGCCAATTTGAAGAAGAAAAGGTGATGGATTTAGCCCTGAAATAATTCCTGATCTGAAAGGGTTAATTTTCAAGTATTTTACACATAAATCTCACCTTCGGGGCAAGCCCCACACCCTTCCTCCGCCGTGGCAGCACCAGTCCTGTTCCCGTAAGTTCCGGCCGGGCATGCAAGCTCGTTCAGTCCATCCTCACAGTAGTAGCCTGGTAATTCAAGGAAAGGAATGTCATATAGTAATCTTTTTCCTGAATAAACATTACTTTCACCCTGGTGCTCTTTGAGTACATGGTTTTGCCCCTCATATAATTTCTGAATATGTGCATGTACCAACTAGTAATCTTCATTCTTCTGGTCAGAATCTCCTGGTATCCCCCAAAACAAGGTCATTATTTAGAGACCGGACTTTCAAAGCTGTTTCCCCATTCATTCCTTAGATACTTGAGATTCCTTAAGTCTAATCTGAAGACAGTACCTAAACAGCATTAAATCAAAGTTGTATTTATTCTTCAGTCCACCGCATTCCTACTTTCTTTCTTGCTCTTCATTCCTAGTTTTCTAATGCGCCTCGGAATAGTTAAACTAGATAGATGGCGCAATATAAGGGGGGTAACCTCGCTAGTCATAAGGACTGCTATTCATAAGGACCACTTATTCATAAAGACCGCTATCCATAACGCATGACTAAATGAATAGCTGTTTTGTACGAATAGCGGTCCTTCTGAATAGCGAGCAAACCATCGACAAATTACCTCGCTATCCATACAGACATCCATTCATAGGGACATCCATTCATAAGGACCACTATTCATAACCACTCACAAGGACCGCTATTCATAACGCTTGTTAAATGAATAGTGGTTTTCTATGAATAGCGGTTTTTATGAATAGCCAGCGGACCCCAATATAAGTGCATTGATTATTACTTGCACGGTGCCAGCCACTCTGCCATGCTAGAGTCATTCCATTTCAACCACTTATATTGCATTCTCTCATTCCCTTTGGCAACTCATTAATCTACAATTGCCGCACTAGACCCAGGAGAGTTACAAAATGTAAATCAAGGCAGCAGAGCTATAGCTAGGCCATAATTTTCAAAGCTATTTGACAGCGCTTATTGATGTATAATGTGATATAAGCTATCCAAGAAAGGAACATCATTATCATCATCATACTGTAGGTCATGGGTTTAAAGGCGGTCAGACGGCGGCTTCAATGGAGAAAAATCTGTGTTTGCTGATGCTGCAAAATAGTTTGTGCGCATACGAAACTAGGTCTAGTCGAAAGTATATTGAGGATCAGCGAAATGTCCTTCTCCTCGACAAAATCCGCATTGATCGCTGTGATGTGTACATAAGTTGATGTGTACAAATACGGAAATCTCCAAGCTCGCCTTCGCCTGGACTGCATACAAACACACGGGCACCGCCGATTGACCACCTTTAAACCAGAACTAGAAAAAAAAAAAAAAAAATTTAGAAGTCAAATGTGTCGAAATGCAGAGTATTGGATATTCCTATAACATACATGTGCACGTAACTGCACATTATATCTCTAATGGTCACATTACCTTGTTTACAGAGTCCTTCCGTTGGTGTGCGACTGGTCGACCCTTCTGAGCAGGCGTAGCCTGGATCACAGGGGCTACAAGCTACGCTGGATTGGTTGCTATAGTAACCAGCATCGCAGATGACCGGTGCCGCATCCGTGACCGGGCAGTAGTAGCCGATGGGGCAAGGTGTACAGGCAGACTGCAAACCTGGATGAGAAAGAAAGAAGGAAAGGTTGAGCTTGATTTTTTGTGTTGCAAGACGTTATGTGGCATTAGAGGTACTGTACGGTTAGTCTGTGGCCAGTAGAGTGTCAGAGATTAGAGAGAAGATAAAAGAAAGCAGGGAAGCCCCAATGGATAGTGGGTTGTCTGCTTGACTTATCAATGAAGGAATAATGACCACGGTATCAAATGTCCACACATCACTGGGCAGTTACAGACATACATGTACATGTACATCAGCTTAGTGCGCAAAGGCGTAAGTCCACAGGTTCCTTGATCTCCAAGCATATAATGTCTGTTTGGAGCCAGAAGGGCGTTAACTCATATACTTTTACATAGAGTTAACGCCCTTCTGGCTCTCAACAGACTATATGTGAACTTGCTTTCTTAGCAATCAGGTAAAATAAATCCACCATAATTACCCTCCTCTTCCTACACTACACCCTACATAGAGCCTGATGTGCTGACATGAATTGATTTCTACCTTCGCTGTAGTATCCATCTGCGCAGGTTTCTGGTGAGGTCTTGGTGTCGTTGCAGAACTCTCCTGATGGACATGCAGTACACTCCTGCAAGACAAAAGACACAATGACAAAAGTTATACAGTGCGTATCAAAAAAATCATTACACTTTTGAAAAATCTGTCAAAATTACATTTCAAAATATTCAGCAGATTTTTTTTTTATGTCAACAGATGCCCAATAGTGTCTTCTATTTAGTGCGACTAACAAAAAAAATATTTGTTCACGCTTGGGCGAACACTGACCGTTTTTATCCAGAGTGTGAAAAATGACTTGGGCCAAATTGAAAGAAGAGGGAAAATTAAACCAGCAGTCTGAATAAGTACTCTCATTCAAACAAATTGCTCTTTTGCATAAATTTATGATTATGTTATGGTAGTCTGGGAAATTTGTGTCAATTTTCAATCATAATTTTAATGATTTCATTGCTTTATGCATGGGTGAGGATTGATAATGCATAATTACTTCAAGATCTTTTAAGCACAGTATTCACAATTTGTATTGTATAGCGCACTGAAAGTGCAGAATTGTAATTGAATGCAGTGATCAGTGGTAATAATACTATAAGCATTTTGGTCGTTTACGTTTTAACTGGTAAAGTGCTACATACATTGTAAGGAGCAGTTACACATGTATTATCATTATTATCAACAATAAACACTGAACACTGAACACCAAAATAGGAGATCCTCCTGGTGCTTACCGTAGAGCCAGCCAGTGCATAGTAGCCCTCTGTACAAGTCTTCTGATACGTGCTAGACGTGTAAGGGCAAGCCTTTCCAGCGGGGCAGATCGTACAGCTCTCCTGCCCACCACCGCTGTAGTAACCCTCCTCACAATCAGCGATGGTGGAAGAATCATCACGGTCGGGGCATTCCTTGCCAGGCGAACATCGTGTGCACGACTGGATTTAAGTAATATAAACAATAATTAAAGAACATTGTCAGGCTTTGAGTGGGACGTCGGACTAAATAGATCAAGTATAATCATGTTGCATAAAGTAGCTTAGCGAAACATAGTGGCGCGAAAACAAGCGACCGGAATGCAAAATTCATATTGTTGAAAATCATAATTTTAATTAGAAACATATCACTAAGGCACCTCTATCACCAACAATTTCGCCGTTTTTGCATCACCCTGTTTCGCTAAGCTACCTACATGTAAGTCACAGATAAGATCAATATTGTCATAACAAGAGTAATACACTCTTACATTGCCCCCTAAATGAGTCAGTCATTACTATCATTATGATTTATCAACTTTATACTATAATTTGTTTCTCTCTATATCAGGCAAAGTTCCCAGGTGGTATAGACTGATTGGGAATATGCAAAAATATGGACCTGTTGGTAAGGCATGGTGTGTCTACGTGCGTTGGATGTGCGATGAATAAAAGTTATATACATATTTATTTAAATTTCATATCACGTACATGCATGGTAACGAAAAATACTTAAATGCAAATATAGTTCTGGGTCCCGTTTCATAAAGCTTATTATCAATAACAACTGCCACATACATATACATACATGCTTTAAGCCAATTAGATGCATTTGCTTCAGTAGCTTGCAAGAGCTACTGTAACTTGTTATAGATATCAAGTTTTATGAAACAGGGCCTTGTTTCTCATTCTCCATTCCAAGGAAGTATGACTGAAAATATCAGATCAATGCCTCCAGACTATTTTCCTTGTATGTCTTAGCTTAAGTTTTGCATATCTACTTCCGGAACTTACCTGAGCAGCAGCATTGCAGTGGTGGCCAAAACCACAGGGGACTGAGTTACTGACCATCATCATCTTCATCATCATCATCATCACCATCATCATCTTCATCATCGTCATCATCATCATCATCATCATCATCACAATCATCATCATTATCATCTTCATCATCAACACCATCATCACCATCAACACCATCATCCTCATCATCATCATCATCATCATCATCATCATCATCATCATCATCATCATCATCATCATCACCATTGTTGTTATTAATATCCACTTCCTAGACCTACCTGTGCAGCAGCGTCGGAGTAGTAGCCAAAGCCACAGGGGACAGAGTTGTTAACTGATGTGGACGGACACTCAAAGCCGGCTGGACAAGCATGGCACTCTGTTAGACCTCCCTCAGAGAAGTAACCCTGCAGAATCAAGATGGGTTAGAGTTAGACAAACACTCTGAAATGCTGCATAAAAGGATATTATATAACTCGCACCCTCTCCCCCCATCTCTCTCTCTCTCCCTCTCTCTCTATTTCTCTTTCTCTCTCTCTTCCTACCGTACATAATCTAATCATGTTTGATACTGTTGCCAGTTTATTGACTACCATGAATTATGATGTAAATCAATGTATGACAGGTACACGTACGGCATATTACATAATTCTAACATGATTTCTATAGGCAATACAATAGGGTATTGAAATTGCCCGAGTTGATTTCTTGAAAGTCTTTGCGATTGTGTTCATCGTTATCAGAATACTGCATACGCCAATATTTTCACCAAGGTTTTATATTTCACAAATTTCGTGAATTGTTGTATAATCACAAATTTAATAACATGCAAATATGAGCTGGTAATGCCTGTGTTAATGAAGACAAAAACAAGAACTCATGAGAATGACTGTGTTCCTGTCATCAATAAAAATATCTTTTTTCTACTTGTTAATAAATTATCATTGAACTCACCGGGCTACACTTGGCGTTGCCGCTTCCGTCTGCCTGTGGGCACTGCCAGCCTGCAGGGCAGGTCGTGCAGTAGGCCGCACCCAGGCGGGCATATGTTCCATCCGGGCAGGAGGTTATGTAAGCATCGGTGGTGGTGTTTGGACAGATGGAACCAGGCTGGCACACGGTACAGGTGGATTGGTTGCCAAGAGAGTAGGATCCTAAGAGGGAAAATGGAAAAGAATGATTAGATTATAATAAATCTAAAGTTGATGATGATGATGATGATGGTGATAATGATAATGATAATAACAATTATAATTACAATAATAATTTCATTTCATTATACAATGTTTGTAAATCGTCAGAAAAGATGTGTCTCAAACATGTGAAATGCATATGAGAAAATAATTTTGTAGTAAAAAAAAAATTCTGTATTTTCATTTAGTTACAAAATAATGTTGATTTGTGTAGGATGAAGAGGCTGATGTTTGGCACTTTTGTGAATGCAGGCCTTAGAGTTGACCCTTGGCCATTGAATAAATCTTGGAAAGCTTGGATAGCTTTTCAATAAAGGGAAATGTTTGCAGTAGTGAAAGGGCTAAAAAACGAACCTGCCAGGCAATCCACGGCAGCTGTGGGGTCGGAGGTCGAAGGGCACGCCTGACCCACTGGGCATGGTGTACAGGCTGTCTGGGCTGCCCCGGAGTAGTAGCCCGGTTCGCAAGCGACAGGGGGCTCATCGGTGTTGGCACAGGCGTAGCCAGCCGGACAGTTGGTACACTTGGTAGAGAGTGCTAAGCTGTAGGTTCCCACGCCACATATACCAGGTGCCAGTCTGAAAGGAAAATCATAAACGTTCATGTGAATATGGGATTTATAAGGCTTAAAGGGAATATATCCCTTTTGCAAAGCTTTTCAAACAATATGAAATTTGGCATGAATGAGCATCACACCAGGGATGTAGCTACGGTGGGCGGCGGTGGGCGGGCCCGCCCACCACTCACATTTTCCGCCCGGCACTCTGGCTGAAAATCAGTCTCCCGCCCACCACTATTTTCCCAAATTTGATGTGTATTAATTGCCCCAAAACACACATATAATGCGCAGAAATTACCTTGTTGTGCTTAGATATTGACCAATCCATGAATATAATTTCATGACTTGACTTGTAAGTATAGTACACTCGTTTAATCTGAAACTAAAATCAAGATAAAATAAATTGATTGCAATCCGAACGTACGATAGCGCATATAGCTAGCTAGCTACGTATATATACGCCTCCGGTCGCATCTCTGACGGGTACCGTGTCCGCTATACCAAGGCCCGCGGACATATCTCGCGGGGCAATTGCTGGTTCGCGATCGATGATTTTCCATTCGCAAAGGCAGTCAAGTTCGTTCACTCATAGCGTCCTTACCATACTTCGTGTGTATCTAGGCAGTCATACACCTCAGCACTTTCAAACACCACTGCACAAAAGTCACTAACATTCACTCACAATCGGCATTTAATTCACAAGAACCGACACCAACATATCCATGAAATACAATAAATTCAACTCACCGATGTTGGAAAAGATCATTTCAAAAATGAAATCCGTAATTTATTGTCAATACTAGCGAAACGGGGTATCGGAGGTCATTGTGTACATTTCCTGATCGCCGCGAGCGCAGACTAGATATCTCCCCCCAAAAGATCGGTCGTAAAAATTCGGCCCCTATCGCGCACACGTAAAAGTCCCGATTTTCTGCCTGCGCGATCGTAGAGATCGATGTGCGCACGCGATACCGAGTTTCTTTTTGAACAAAATTTTATTGGCCGATTTTAGTCTAAAACATCGGCGAAATGAAAACAACATGCGATCGTGAAAAAATTCGGGGGGGTTGATTTCTTCGGTTTTGGACATGATTTTGACTTTGGATTTTACGGGAAATGTCAGAAGTTCTTCCTAACGGTCATTTAAGGTAGGAGTGAGATGATTTAAGAGCTGAATTTGAAAGGAAGTATTTTAAATATCTTTACCCCCCTATACCTTTAGTATATGCGATAGAAAATGAGTAGTATTTTTGCATCCGTCCTGCATAGTGGTCAATATGACCACTATCAATATTACTTGGTGTGGTCTAGTCCAAAGGAAAAGCGTTATAAAGTGAAAGTGAAGCTGACTTAGGTAAGTAAGTACTAAGTAGTACAGCTGAATGAATGAAACAACACAGCTCTTTGTTTTTTGTGCTTTTTTTATTGCATTTAATTCATTATCTATTTCATACTGTTATAAATTATTTCTACTTACTAATGCAGTATGAATTTGTTTCAGTTACAGCCATTTATGTGTGACTCATTTCAGTCATTTGGGTATCTAGAAATTGGGATTTTGGGCCTCAAATGTTGTATAAGGCAAAAGCTTAGGGGGCGCTGCCCCCTGAACCCCCGCTGCGGTATTGCCCCTGGACCCCTGGTCGATAGTCGTGAAGCTCCATTCGCTGCGCTCACTCCACACGCAGGTCAAAGTCCATGAAGTTGCAACCACCACTCAAAATGCTCTAGCTACAACACTGCATCACACCATAACATTTTTCTATGAAAAATGAAAAACTGTTGATGCTGGTTATGGGGTGCCAAGTGTAGCACTTACAATTCTATTTTCATTTGATTCTTGGTAGGCATGTTGATTCAAAATATTATCCAGGTGATAGAGATGCGCGCTGTTAACTGACGAAAGTTGACATGAACAAGAACATCTAGGGTTTATAAAATATCTTATGGAGTGGTAAAAAAGTGGCGTGTGGTTAGATGGCTGCCATTATGTTTTGAAATCTTTTAACAAAATCAAACTGACCGCTTGTTTCCGAGGAAGAAATCAGTCCCAAAACCCCAAACTGGCATTCTTGAACTTCATGATTGAACGACATACATGTATATGAAATGTATGCTCTGGTGACAACCGCTCCTCTGTGAATATCCTACACTAACCCAATTCTTAACTAGAACCCTGGACCAAACACTATACCTAACCCTAACCCTAATCCTAACCCTAATCCTAATCCTAATCCTAATCCTTACCTTAAACCCAATTGCAACCCTAACCCTACCTCTATACCTTTGACATGATAAAGCCCAGAGCAATTGTTGCCAGCGCATAGGTCGAAACACCAAATTTTACAGCAAACATTTCGATGCTATTCTACTCACGATGGATCTGAGCAGTACATGCCGGCTGGACAGTCCGAGCATTCCGTATGACCGGCTGACCCGTTGGTAGACTGACCGTTGGCGCAGGCCACTGGGGGCTGGTCAGTGAAGGGGCAAGCATAGCCCGAGGGGCAAGCAGTGCAGGTTGTCTCACCCGCGAGGCTGTACTCTCCCTCTGTACAGTTTGCTGTTGAGCCGAGAGAGCAGCTAAGACCGGCAGAGCAAAGAAGGCACATTGGAACCATCTGATGAGGGGAAAAGGGAAATGATTGTCATCACATTTAATTGAATATAATCAAATTGAAAGATACATGTAGCATTCAAATCGTATCAATGTATTAAAGTGACTGCATTGTCTTGTCTTTATTCCTTTCGTAGAACTTTCATTTCATGAACTTCCTTTGAGAAAAAAAAAAATCTTGATACATAATTATCTGTATCTGAGAGCAATTTATGAAATTGTTTTTTCCTACACTGTATGCTCTTTACACAAACCCATGCAAAATCTATGAAAGTCACTTTACCTCATGACAGACAGTACAATGCTCGCAAAATTTTTCCCAAAAGACAAAACTTAGAATGAAATAAAACGCATGAATTTACATGTAAAATAAAATTGTAATCTGCAGAGGCTGTGAAGCAGTCATGGACTTTCTATGGGGTATACAATGGGTATATAACCAACCTTTTCTCTAATGCTAATTTCTTCCTGTTTTTGTTTTTCTGAAAGCACAATCTTTTGGCAAAACTTGTTTAACCCCTTCTATGCCACCATATTTTTGAGCAATTATCAAAAATGAACTTTCAAGAGTTGAATATTAACTTTCAATGAGTTTTTTCTTGAGCAAACTGGGCACAGATATATTGCATAGGAATAAACATTATATTGAAGGCACAGGTTTCTGTATGAGAAAGAATTTTCAAACCATTCTGAGCCTAAACAAAATGTCCAACACTCGCATTTTGGGACAGGATTTGCTGCCCAAGGCATGGTAGGGGTTAATTATTAATCTAATCATCACTTCATAAAAATCATATTTACCTCAGGACTATAATATTCACTGTCACAAGCCGATGGAGCGTCAGCAGGGTTGAGGCAAGACATGCCTTCAGGACATGGTGTGCAGGAGTCATTCCTGGCGGATGAGTACGTCCCATAGGGGCACGGCTGAGGAGCGTTGGTAGGGTCAGGGCAGTAGAAACCTGCTGGACAGTCCGTGCAGGATGTCCCCTGTCATAGGATGATGAAAGAATTATTTCAATATCATGTGGTGGTTACATAAATACAGTCACACCAGTCTATAAAACCCATTTTTAGTACTTGAAGCAAAGCTACATTTCGAGAAAAAGTCAGTGTGAATTGTGATCATGCAGTAATTATATGCTGTGGTAAAGTTTAGACTAGCCAATTTTAAACAAAATAGCGATAATTTGATTGTTATTATCAGCACAAGTGCATTTCCAGGAAAAAGCCAAAAACAATTTCCTTCACCTGGGTGGAGAGTGGCATATGTAGATCAATGTCTTGCAAAAGGACATTAGTGCCATGTAGGGATATGAACCCCAAACCATATGGTCCACAGACCAGTGACTACACCACAAAACTTCTACAGCCTGATTTCCTTGAACAAATTATAAAATTTGAGGGCCACACAGTCCGTACCTCTCCCAAACCACTGTATGTTCCAGTAGGACAGCTATCTGGTGAATCACTGGCTACCAGACAGAGAGACCCTGTAGGACATGGCGTACATGTGGAAGCCTGCTCCAGACTGTACATTCCTGTAAGAGAGAAAACAGAGAAAGAGAGAAGAAGTCAAAGAAATATGAAAATAATGAGTCACAATGCCCACATTTCTTAAGATCTTCAGATAAACATTGTTATTGGTGCTTGTGCAGATGTCTCTGTTATATATAAAGCAAGCTTTAGTTTACTATTAACCCATGACTTATCCTAATTTGGATTTGTTATGAAAATTAACTACCTTAATAAAATAGTTAAGATTTTCAAATGAATATTTGATATAAACTTATCTTTTATATATCAAAATAAATATAAATTAATCCTCTTTAAAATGATATGCCATAGGAATCATACCATTCATGCGTGAGTGAGCATAGCCATTTAACAATAAATGAGTCTTTGAAAGAAAATGGCCAAAATTGCATTATTGTGGATCCTATGTGACTTACCAAGAGGACAAGGGGTACAGATACCAGCACCCTGCTGCGCATAGTTCCCCGCAGTGCAGTTCCTTGGCTGTATCCTATCCGACCCGTCCAGACACTCCTGACCGGCTGGACAAATGCTGCAGGACGATGCGCCCTCCTCGCTCCACTGCCCCTCCGGACAAATACTGCACACCTGCTGACCGCTGAGGCTGTAATAGCCGGGGTCACACGTGGCCGGAGATCCACTGACTGATAGGCAGGAGGAGCCGCCAGGGCAGAGGTAACAGGTGGATTTGCCAGTCGTGTCTTGGTAGGTTCCGCTGGGGCAGGCTTGAGGGTTGGCGAGGGGTGACGGGCACATGAACCCCTGGGGGCAGGGCAGGCAGTCCGTGCCATTGGAGTACTCGCCAACCTGAAAATAGTTTTGACACGGTGATGTGATTTTTCAGAACAAGATGGAATGTGGAAAGTCTGCACATTGGATACTACATGTAAATGGTGAAATATACATTACACAAATGCATCATTTTCTGGTATTTATTCAGATACTTCAAAATCTCATCAAAAGTATAAAGGCACTTGATTTTTCTAATCTTTTCCTCTGAAATTATTGAAAGATTAGTATTTATTTGAGTATTATAAACATTCCAATTTCCACATGCTTTTAAAGAAGACATAAAAAATAATGGATTTTGCTCAATTTTTGCCTGCAATATGACTACGAAATTTTGTGTGACTTTACAAAAGATGGTCTGATTTTAGCAAACTTGGTTTCAAGAGTTCAGCAACATTCTGAAGCCCCGGTCACATATTCATGGATCACCCTGCGGATGACTACAGATGAACAGTTCAAAACTTCCGTGGAGTTTGCTGAATTGCCAGGGACATCCGCAGCGGTAGCAGGATCTACATCAGAGACACCAAGGTCAAAGACCAGCAATGTGTGAGATTTTCCGCGCATCATCGCCAGGTAGGCGAGGAACCGTGCGCTCGCCGCGCGGTATGTATAATATATATGGAGATAGGCTGTAAGGCCAGGCGTGAGAAAGAGATTTTTGTGCGTGAGCAAGAGCCTTGATGTGTGACTGTCACGCCTAAGGCGTGAGACTTGGTAGGTCTGCTTCATGGATGAAAGGACAGATGTTCCCGGATTGACTGTGGCAATACTGTAAACCCCCTCATCTGTAGTCATCTATAGTGTGATCCATGAATATAGGACTGAGGCTTAAAGAAAAAGTTATTGCAACGGTTGCTGCGATCTGTTTCGGCAACATCCTCGAAGATAGGGTTGCCACAAATCACTTCTTTCACCAGTACTTTATAAATCATGCCATGTTTGACAAGTACACATGTACACTGCATATAGGAAATAAGTCACACTGGAAAATGAATTCAAGAAGAGACTGACTGAGACTGACCTGACATAACCCTTGACCTGATGACCCACACGCTTGACCCACAGGACATGATGCACAGCTGGTGGATCCACTCGTTGAGAACTAGAGAGGAGAATATTCAAATTGGCAACAATAATTACCTATGTCCTTGTGAATGTACATGTAATATTCCTACATGTATCACACTCTTTTCTTTTCTTTTCTTTTGAATGGGGACCAATCACCCCAAAGTCACCGGGTGAATTCATGTTCGGTGTTGAAAGCTGGTGTTGGTGTTGGGGCAAAACTAGCACCATCCACAACACCGAACCTGAAATGAAGCTGGTGCTGGGATTGACTTCACTAGGTGTTGAGCTATTTTTATAAACCCGAATTCGGTGTTGGGGCTAGAATCAACAACCCAGTTCACGCTCTCAACACCAACACCAACACCAACACCAACACCAACACCAAACTTGAAATCACCCACTGTGGTTTTTCTCTATATGTTTGGAATTCCATTCATCGTATCCTACAGTCATTAAAAATATGAGCTTTGAATATCACTTCTGTCAAGAAATATTGCAACTTGAAATACTGAGAGTGCACTTCAAACAAACATGCCATTTTGCTTACTTGTATTTGTGAGTAGATTAGCTGAAGCATGTACACTTATGCATACAACTTGGCACACAAGGGAGTTGTGCAGGCCTTCATGTGAAATCATTTTTTCCCTTTATGATTGATAGTTATTAATCTTATACATGTCTCACACAATTTTGGGGGAAGGTTTAATGTCTTCTAATGACACAGAACTCTTTTTTAGGGGGATGGGTGATTGGTGTCCTTTAATAATACAATGCAATAATGCATGTGCAATAAAATATATCAAGTTTCAGCACAAATGGGATTTGGGTTCTTTCACACAGCTGAGATTTTTAATTTTTTAATTTTTTGTCAAATATAATTGCAGTTCAAGCTTTGCACACAAAAGTAACAACCATTCCTCGAGTAGCAATTCATCATACATAATTATGTCTTAATCCATGGTAAAATGAAGTTTGAATTCATGCAGACTGAAAATGACACTGAACATTTCTCACTTGTATTTTTGATGACTTCCAAGTACATGTAGTAGTAGTAGACTTTATTGGATAACTTGTTTTAGCACAAGGCTAATCTGCCACAAGGTCCATACACAGTAGGTTTCTAGTCTCACCAGTGCCTTTGATCAGGCTACAAGAATATTGGTGCGCTTTACAAATTCCCGAAATTCGATTGGATTGAATGCTTTTCTTTTTTAAACTACAATTTCAAGAACATAAGAAAGGTTCATCAATAGTGCTTCAGTGGGCATATACTACGTGTATCAAAGAAGTATCATCAAACAGGTACATAAGCGTTAGGTGTGGTTAGTTTTGAAGCATTAGTAAGCTTACAAAGCCGGCCTCGCATGCAACAGGTTCTTGGGTATTGTTTGGGCAACGGAAGTTAGCAGGGCACTCGGTACAACTCGTCTGCATCGACTCAGTCTGGTAGGTTCCTGCAGCACACTGTTGGGGGGGGGAAAAATTCTTAAATGATCACTTTCAAAGTCAAACAAAAATATTATTTAAAAAAAACAATCAAGATTTTTAAGAGAGGGTCATAGACTGTTTTTTGTGTGTTTTTTTTAAAGGTACGTATTGTAGCACTCTGCACTGCTGCATATTTAACTTAATAGTACATATAAGTGTAAGGGTGAAAAACAAGCGGGAGCATTTTTTTTTAGCTCTGGAAAGCCCAAAACAGCTTTGGAAAACTGAAAAAAATAGTTCAAGTTAAAAGACAAAATAGTTTCCATAAACAAATAAAAGTATATTTTACACTAGTAGACATACAATCAAATATACTCCCTATGGCACAGGACATGTATTTTGAGGCAATATAATCCATTTTGATTGATAAGATCTTATTCACTGTAATAATAATAATAATAAAGATGGATTTATACAGCGCATAATAAACCATGCAGTCTCTCTATGCGCTTTACAATGTAAATACAACTAATTACAAAATGTCACATCAATGTCCACTACATGTCCATGTACATGCTTTAAACAATAAACCCAAATCAACTTATCTGTTTTGTCAAAATCAAGTTAAATAACAAAATCTAATAACATGTAAACTTATTCGAACTAATCTTATTTCAAGAATTTTACATTCACTTCTGCCAGCTTACAAGCAACTGAAACATATACGCAGGAATTTTATATTTGATTGTTTTACAACTTTTTTTTTTCCCAGCAAGGGTCTCAGATATTTCAGTAACATTAAAATGCAACAGTAAATAACATTCATATGAGAGCATAATAAACTTGTTTCACAGCATTTAATATTTGAAAGGTATCATTTCTCATAAACTTTGCAAAGCTTACAAGTACATGTACAATTCAGAGAGCAAGGATGTCACAGGGGGAGGATGTGGGGGTTCTCATTTGATGGGGATGGGGGGGGGGCTGACAGAGGAGGGGGTAGGGGTCATATCATCTTTACACCTTGCATTCCTTCTCTAGCTTTCTTTTTTCCTTTTCAGGGGGTGGGTGGGATGGGGGGGTTCTTTTTCACCATTTGATTGGAAGGGGGTGGGCTACACCACTGTCACAAGGGATTATTAAGCAAGACCAAGGTATTTTGTCATTTGTTGTCTTTAAAACATCAAAACTTAACATCGCAAGTGTTATTTTCCTTGTTATTTGGTTAGACCTCTAGTAAGGGCAGTCAACAAAATAAAATCATCCGGTATGATAAAAATCATCATGATGATGGTAACGTTTGGGACAAATACCTTGGCCTTGATCTATGTACTGTAAGTATGAATTACCGTGATGCAGGTCTCCTGTCCCTTCTGATCTGTGTAGTAGCCTGGAGGGCAAGCCTGTGGAGCCAGTGTTTCATCACCGCACTGGTAACCTGGGTCCATGCGAATAAAGAGGATACATTTTTCCCTATCTTCATGAATCCTAAAAACCAAATTTCAAATTCAGCCCCCAGAATCCAACACCAAATATTTCAATGTATGAATATATTTAGCATCTGCCAAATAATTCTGAATGACAATGTGTAATTGCTGACTAATGAATAACATGTAATAACATGTAATATCAGGACTCCTGTGCATGTATGTACATGTACATGTATGTCCTGGCCATGAACATGGTATACCTACAATGTTGGCCCATGCATACATATCTGTGTCAGCAATTTTCAGGCCGTGCAGTTCTAAAGAGGTTTTTAATATTTTGTGTGTATCTGGCTGGTCTAAACTGTACCACTTATAATGATAACATATGATAACAAGTCACACTGACTTTAAAACATATTTTCTCAAAATAAAGCTTCAACAAGAGTACTAAAAGAAAAATCAAATGTGAAAGGATCCTTACCCATAGGGCATTCTGTACAGTTGACGTTTCCCAACGAGTCAGCATACCAGCCGGCAGAACAGACAGTCGGTGCGCTTGACCCGTCGTAGGGGCAGTACGACCCCTTGGGACAGTCTTGGCAGGACGTTTGACCCAAGCTTGCGTACTGACCGGCTTGGCAGATGATCGGTTCGGCATCAGTAGTTGGACATCTGTTGTAAGGAAAACAAGGCGATAAGAATAAATATTCTTCCATTTTCCTTCATGATAAAAACAAGTATTCTTTAATTTTCCAACATGTACATGTACATATCAATTCTTAAAGTTAGAATTTGTAATTCATTTACACAACTGTAAGTCCATTATATTTCTAAATACAGAATATGTATACAAAAAAATCAACTGTTTCTTGTTGTGAATGTGGAGTAGTAGTGATGTTAGAGGGGGTGGGGGAGGGGGGGGTGAAGTGTATAGAAAGTATCAGAGAAGAAGCCAATTACAGAGTACCAGTAGTGGTCTGGGGATTGGGATGGGGGGATGGGGGGGGGGGGGATGGGGAGGGAGGGGGGGGGGGGATGGGGAGGGGGGGGCATTCTATTCTCACCAGTATCCCACCAGGCAGATTATGCGGGAGTTACCCCCTAGGGAGTGGGAAGTAACAGAACAGGGAGCAGGCGTTGAGAAGTGGTCTAGGGAGAAGGGTGAAGGGGGGGGGTGTGTGTTCTTACCGGTATCCAGCTGGGCATATTGTGCAGGTAGAGTTGCCCCCCAGTGAGTAGTAATTTTCAGCACAGGGGCTAGGCGTTGAATAGTGGTCAAAGCATTCAGATCCCGCCGGGCAGACCATACAGGCCATGGCGTTGGTCTCGTTGCTGAAAGTCCCGTCAATACATCTGGATTGGAAAAATTATAGACATAAATGGACGATTTATAACAGACAAAAAGGTAGGTACAAATAGGGGTGGCAGATGCGGAAGGCCGTAAACAAATGGAATAAGTCTCTGGTTCTTTCGCAGTATTTCATATTTCCCTCAGCATCCTGAATAGCAAGAATATTAGCCAATAATGATTGCAAGGCGATGCATTATTCCTTTCATAGCACATATTTTGAGGTCACTTTGATTGGATTTACATGATGATACTTTAAAAAATATACAATGGACTTGCATGTTTGATACTCCTACACTTTTTTTTTTTTTTTTTTTTCAAATCAAGTCTTTATTCAATATTTCTCCATAAACAATATATACAAATGCAAAATGTACATGATAACATAAAATCTTATAATACATAAACAAAATGTAGAATTCAAATGAGTTGGATGGGCCTCTGTCCATCAAGATATAAAATAAACTTTTCTTGTTGCATATTCATGGTTTCTTCTAACTCTTTTTGATATTCTAATTTCTTTTGAAACGAAGAAAATGATAAAGAGCCGTTTTAAACATTTAGTTGAAAATATATAATATTTTACATACAGAATAACAAAATTGAATGAGGAGTAATTACCACCTGGTATGCCGAAGATAAAATCATTAAAAGTCAACTTAATTTCACTTTTAAGAATATGTTTTTCAAAATCATCCAAAAACCTACGTGTAAAGGGGCATTCCCAAAATAAATGGACAATAGTTTCAGTATATACTGAACAAAAAGTACATAAAACACTTTTTTAAGCAGCATGCAAACGCAAGCAATGTATGCTGAAGAAAACATCTACACAATGAATTTTAAACCCTAAAATATGAAAACAAGATTATTAAAAATACTACTCGTATCCTTAGGCTTACAACGATTGAGTTATCGCATCTTCAGATTTCAACAGATGAAATAAACTGTAACTTTTCCTAACCCTACTGGCTCCACTAGACCTTCAATTGGGAAGCCTCTATCATGTTCCTGCTATGAAATTCTACCGTTGTCCTCATCAAAAACAAGACCAAGAATATCCTCCTAGTAATCTGTGGCTTACAAACAATGAGTTATAAACATTTTAAATTGAAACAGATAAAATACAGTGTAGATGGGAAATTTTCCTTACCCTACTGGCTCCACCAAGCCGTCGATTGGGCAGTAGAAGCCTACGTCACAGTCCTGGCACGACACGCTCCCGTTGGGTGCGTACGTTCCGGCCACGCAGAGCACGGGGTCAGCTGATTGGACAGTGCATGAGTAGCCTCCTGGGCAAGGGATGCAGGTGGTAGCGTTGGCACGGGAGTAGTAGCCATCAGGACATGGTTCGGGGGCTTGAAGCAAAAGTGAATAAATAAAATAGAATAATAACATATCAACAATAACAACAATAATAATAACAATAATAATAATAATGGTAATGATAATAATAGTAATAATAATATTGACAATGATGACAATAATAATGAAAATTTTTTAAAAATGATAGAATTAAAAAATAATAGAATTTAAAAATAACACTAATAATGAAAAAAATGATGATGATAATAATAATAATAATGATGATAATAGTAATAGTAAGGATAATAATAATAAAAATAATAATAATAATCAATCTTTTTGCGACATTAGGGCGAATCCTTTTATCTCAGCCTATTGTTATCATTCACACGGTCGCTTTCACCTTAACATCGAATTTCTATTGAGACGGAATAAACCGCATTTATAGGATTCGCCCTAACGTAGGAAATAATTTTGTTATGATAACAATAATAACAATAATACTAATAACAATATTGAACATAATAATAATAACAAAAATAATAATATTAATAATAACAATGGTACATGTACATCTATATGTGTGAACTTAAAAGGATTTCAAAGGTAGATAAAATGTGGGAAAAAATGAAAATATGAATTTAAACTAAAAATAGAAAAATAGAAGATATTCAAAAAGTTTAAACAACTTTTTTAGATGATACATGTACATGTGAGAACATAAATAAAGAAATTTCGAAAACAGATACATATCAAGTTTCTAACTTTGAAATGAAAATAGTGTAAATCATTCTTTAAAAAAACATGCTATTCAACCTTTTAAAGTGAAATTTACTATCCTTGAATTGTTTATAAAAGTATTATAAAAGTTTTATGTATTTTCTTTTTGAAGTGTGGTAAATTAGGGGATTAACCTTGACAGGCCAATGGCCTTTGTTAATCCCTCACATCCCCCACACTTCATCTTTCTTTTATATAGTCATGTACATAAATGTTGTTATTTTTAATATGTTGTATATTGTTCAATTTATATTGATTGTTGAATATTTTTTAAAGAGATGTGAAATAAAATTGAATTGAATTGAATTGAAAAGTGCTACAAGTGTAAAGTTAATGTATTACACATATTTGCTTCTTATGAATAGTATATTGTTCTTTTCTTCTGAATTCATTTCTTCCTTTTCACACACTCCCTCACTCCATCTCTCCCCCCCCCCCCCCCTCTCTCTCTCTCTCTCTCTCTTTCATTCTCCCTCATTTCTTAAAGACTTCATATTATTTTTTTTTCTCCTAGATACCCACTCTTGCTCTATGTCTCTGTCTCTGTCTCTGTCTCGGTCTCTCTCTCCCTGTTTTATATCTACATACCGGTACGTGTATCTTTTTCTCCTACATACATGTACATATACATGTACATGTACTATCTCTTGCTCTCACACTCTCTCTCTCTCTCTCTCTCTCTCTCTCTCTCTCCCCACCTCTATGCATCGTATTTTGTTCTTTAAATTGGCAACAATAATATTTTTCTTTTAGCGCTACATGGTTCTAATAAGCTGTAATGTCTTTGAAAACAATACACATGGTCACAAATTTTGTCAAAAAGTTTTAAAAATTGCCAATTTTGTTTAAAAACAATGATTTTGAACTTCTTAATGTGTTGCCAATTAGAGGATTTTAAAGCTTAATCTCATTTTTTAAATTCCTGGCATCAAACGCAATCTGATCATGCAACAAAAATGGACATAGAGTGCGCAGAAAATTCTGCTCTTTCTACTCATGCATCCGGTATATTTTTTAGAGCTCTGAATCAAAAGTTATTGAGCCAAACCACAAAATGTGGTCAATTGTCTCGAAAGGGTTAAGTAACATAATGAGAACTTTACGAATAAAAGGCAAAGTGATTGGATACCATGAACTTTTCTCACCAGCTATATGTCCAATTCAAAGGTATACAAAAATTGAACACAGGTACATGTAGATTATACATCAATCAAAAACAGAATTTACATACACTGAAAATTCGAGAATGTAAAAAGAGATTATCAAAGTCACGTACATGTATATACAGGATGTATGTACATGTGTAAACACTTAAAAATCATATAGATGAAGTTAATTGATAAACTGATAAATTTGGACCAATGTAAATATAAATCTTGACTTCTAGTGTTGAAACTGTATTTCAAGAGGAACTGTCTAAAGATTAGTCGTTTTACCTTGCAGAATATGGGATGCTTGCACCAATAATACATATACGTAAATTTCATTAATTTAAAGTTAATAATTCAAAACTGAAATAGCTCTTCAGTGTTCTATAGTTAACTCGCACTATATGGCCAAACAGGTCACTATAATCGAATAAGAGAGGGCCGGAGAGTAATTGAAGTTCTCCAGGATAGGAGCAATGAACCCCCCCCCCCCCCCCCCCCCCCCCAACATCCATGAAAAAGTTCAAATTGTTGTGGTGATCAGTCCCCTTGGAACCTCTGGCTACAGGAATAATATGGTTCCTGTACAAAGACTAGGGGAATCAAAGATCCCAGTAGTCAAAGGGTTACGTTTTGTCCATACCTGATGTTTTATCCAAGCAAGCGGAGCCAGCGGGGCAGGCTGTACAGGAGTCCTGACCTGATAAATCGTTGTAGCTTCCGTCAGGACATTCTGAGCAGTACTTGCTTGCAGCAGGACTGTGTATTCGGAATTTCAGAGAAGATTACAATCCTTTTAGATTACGTGTATGTACTATATGACATAATGATATTGCAGGTATTGCATGAAGTACAGTAGCAGTTTGCAATCATATAAAACATACCATGCAATGCATGTCCATGTACTTGTATCCATGGAGGAGAAGGTTAAAGGAGAATGAAACCCTGGGAAAAAATCATTTTTAATGAAAAGAGAGGATAGAGAGAAGCAACTTTAAAAAAAGTTCCATCAAAATCGGTTAAGAAATGAGAAAGTTATGAAAGTTTGAAAAGTCTCAATTTATTTTCTATGGCAATCCTCAAATTGGCAATGTTGCTTCAAAATGACAGGTTTAGTAGGACAACTCTCCATATGTTTTGTACACAAAATTTCATATTTTCCCCATTATCTCTCAAGGTGCAGCTTGTCTCCTTCTTAGCTCAAGATACATGTATATCATGGAGAAATGTATTTGACACAACATATGTTGAGTTCACAAAAAGACAAGCATCATTTTTAGAGATAATGGAGAAAATATGAAATTTTGTGTAGAAAACACATGGAGAGTTGTCCTACTCTACACGTACCTGTCACTTTGAAGCAACATTGCCAATTTGAGGATCGCCATAGAAAGTAAATTGAGACTTTTCAAACTTTCATAACTTTCTCATTTCTTAACCGATTTTGATGGAACTTTTTTTTAATTACTTCTCTCTATCCTCTCTTTTTATTAAAATGGATTTCCCCAGGGTTTCATTCCCCTTTAATAGTAAGTACATGTACATGTAACAAGTACCATAGAAATACACCCAAAGTCCACCATTCCGAAATAGCAGAGATAAGGAACATACATGTACCGAACATGTAAGAATTTGAAGAGTCTCTAGGATACTTAAGCCAGAAAATGCACACTACAGTGTGTATTTCCAACAGAGTACATTTTTTAAAGATGGTTGATGGTTCATTTTACCTGACTGCTATAAAGAAAGCATTTTTATGCTTGTAAGTAAGCAACCAGGGGGCCGACGACTTTAAGTCCTCTCCGAGGGACTTGGTCATGAGGTTTCATGCCTTACCAAAGGGCACCAGCACATCCACTTGGTTTCAAACCCGGGTCCTCCCAGTTATGAGATCACCGCTCTACCTCTGAGCCATCACGCCTCCTCTTAAAAGAAATACTTTGCTCAGAGTTTACAAGCACTTTCAGGCCAATCATGCACCCCATAATAGCCTGGACTGATTTTGTTTCCTTGTCCATTTTAACCCTTTGCCTACGGGAACCGGGTGGTCCCTGTACTAAGCCTATGGGAATGAGAGTATTCAGTAGTCAAGAGGTTAACGTTTCCAAAATGGCTGTCAAAATGAAAGGAGAGGGGCAACCAAGAGAAGACGTTCAGCTCGTCTTCCTACCTGTATGTCCCTGGTGCACAGATCTGAGGTGATGCCATCGTGCTATTACAAGAATAGCCTGCAGTGCATGGCATACATGATGACAGTCCTGAAAGTGGAGAAAACAAACAAAACATTGCCACTTAACTCTTTCAGTGCTGAATCTGATGTCACGTATATGTGACAGATAGACTTGTCATTTTCATTCACCAATTGCTCGACCACACGAAAGGTATATGGTGGTCAATAACATCAAAATTTTGAGCATAAATCAAGAATTCTAAATATATGATAATATAATTACATGTACGGCGTAGACACGCATAATTATCCATTGTTAATGGGGGGAGGTGATCTATTCATCATCCCCCCCCCCACTAACAATAGAAAGTGTGTTCGTATCTTCACCACTGATTATATGCTACAATAGCTATTCTCAGAGAAAATTGCAAATTTTTAAAAAGATATTACCTTATTTCAACATTAAACAATAGTAAACAAATGAGAAACAAAAAATAATGGACAAAAAAAGAAACTCAAACATAATTTTCATAAATTCTTATGCATAAAGTTGGGTAAAGTAATAATGTTGGGTATCATATTTAAAGAAATGGTAATAAATTTCCTACAAGTTTTGTACACAATGTTTTGTGAAATAATAGATGGTTAATGAAGTGCAGACATTTGAAAAGTAAGCAGTGATCATGTTTTGGTAAAATTTTGAAGAGAGCTACATGTAAACCCCTTGGCACAATAAGAGTTGGGATAATAGAACATACTATAGAGCCGTAATTCATAATCTAGTGTATTTTTCTCTTTTTTTGTGTGTGTCTTTTTTTAGTCGGGTGTTCTTATATTACAAACTGCATCTATTTCTATTCTCATTATCATTGCTTAAGATTTTTTTCACAAGATGTTCATTTATTTATTAAGGTTTAGTTAAATGCAAAGCACTTAGAAATAATGGTTGGTATTCAACCTATTCAGTTCAACCCCGATGCTCAGTCTAAAGTTATGTTTAACAAAAGGAAAACTAATTAGACCTCAGTATATTTTCCTTTGTTAAAACTTGACTTTAGACCCAGAGTCAGGTTTAAAGTTTAGCAGAATATGGCTAACTGTGTTACATATCAAGCTATCAACTATACTAATATCATTATTATACTTACATGTACATGTATTATCACTATCATCATCCTCCTCCTCATTCTTATCATCATTAAGAAAATGAGAACATTGAATCAGGTTGAAAATGTGATGGAATATCCAGTAGCCAACATAACCTGCTATTAAGAAAGTAAACACCATTTGCATATGGGGAACAACAATGGGTGAATTCAAGTTCAGTGTTGAAAGCTGGTGTTGGTGTTGGGGCAAAACTAGCACCAGCCACAACACCGAACCTGAAATGAAGCTGGTGCTCGGATTGACTTCACTAGGTGTTGAGCTATCAATAAATGTGATTGGTATTATTTTGAAAAACCCAAATTCGGTGTTGGGGCTAGAATCAGCAGCCCAATTCACGCTCTCAACACCAACACAAACACCAACACCGAACTTGAAATCACCCAATGTACATGTACGTGTACTTACCGGTACTGTCTGCATATTCCCCATCACTACACGACGTACACGATGTCGACCCCGCCGTGGCATAGGACCCGCGAGGGCAGATGACGGGACTCAGGTGAGGTGAGGTACAGCGATACCCCTCAGGGCACTGCTCGCAGGTCTCGGATGCGGTCTCGTTGGCATAGTAACCTGATGATGGAAGTGATCAAGGTAGGAGCAAGTTAGAAACATTCCAAGGAAAAAGAAGTAACAATCCTTTTACAGACTGTATTGGCAAGAACATGTACAGTGTACATGCCTTGTTATAGCTGGTTTAACTACGTTTTCTTTTCACTATTTTAGAAATTTACTAATCATTCATCATCTCATGGTAAGGATGTGACAATGTAACTTTTAAACTTAATGCTTAATTTTTTTATCTACATGTAGATGCATTGTTACTCGATGGGTAAATGTACATGCATGCTATACAGAGCTTCATACGTGTGAAAGCAATCTCAATTGCACTGTATCTACATTAAAATGAGTTAAAATTTATAATGCCATTATAAAATATATTCTGGATTTACCATGGTATATCTACATCTACCAAGTCTCTAAAGGTCTTTACAATTGTATTATTACCCAATATGAGTATCATACATTTATGAACGAAAAAACATATTTCCTTGTGAAATTTTAAGAATATTACATTTATCCTATTTTTTTATTGTTCCATAGACTAGTAAACTTTCTCTCTTACATGTACACGTATGTTATTTTTCCATTATTTTTTTTTTTAACACATAGTTTAATGCCATTTTATACAGCTATGTAGATAATAAATTATAAATTATACATACAATTTATGCTGGTAATATACATGTCATGGCTTTTTTATACATGTAACTGCATTTTTATGTATCCTGAAGCATTTTTACTTTTAACATAGATTTTATACGAAATTTTATATTTTGTTTAAAGCCATTATACATGTATATAGATGCTTTTTTGGTTGGGGTTTTTTTTTTTTTTTTTTTTTTTTTTGTTGTCGCTATATTCATGTACAGGTACATAATGTTTATTTGTGAGCAAAAAGCTGCAATTTTATATACTGCATATTTACATGTACATGTATGTAAATTGTTAGACAACTAACCAAGCAATCTATTTAGCAATATTTCTTCTAAATAAGAATGAATTAAACTCTAAAGATTATATAATATAATCAACTGAAACTAAGTCTTTGTCTTGGATATCAGGAAATACACCATATACATTACGTAGAAAGCAACATACCAGACATGATGTAATTTATAAGTTATCAAGTTCAATTTTAAAAATTCATTCAAAATTTTGATTACCGTAATTACAATGTACAGCTTACATAATTATTGTTTCACTTTTTTCTTGGATAATAAGGGGTAGTAAGAAACACAGAGTCAGCAAATAATTTCCATGCAGTATATTCACATGAAGACTGGTAAAAAGCATATATGCACTATACATGAAGCCTAAAATAGTGAAAAGCAGCTCCAGAATCAGCTCAGCTCAGCAGGGGAAGGGGGATGGGTATCAATGTGATAATAAGCACTTAAAGAAATTACTAAGAGGGGGTGAGTGAATGCTTACATGCATGTATAAGAGTTAACAAAGATGCAAGTAGAGTAAATTGCAATTAATCAGGACAGAGCTATAAAATTGATCACTTTTCTTCTCCAAAGTGGCAACAATGAATCACTGATATTTTCTTTTGATTGCTACATTTTGCTTACAAAAAAAAATCATGTAGGCCCCCTATCTAAAAAGAATAAAATTTAAAAGTAGCCACTTGTGCAACGTTGCCAATTTAAGGATTTTAATAAAGGATTTTGGACAAAGGACTAACATTGTACAGGACATACACATATCACAGAATTGCCCTTACCAGGGAAGTGAGTTACACTTCCCTGCCCTTACAATGTTCATGTACAAGTACCTTAAGTGGTTTCACTGAAAAAAAAAATGAAAAGAGTGAGAGCATACAATATCTCAATGGCCGGAATTCACAAAGGTGGTTTCAATTCAGACCATGGTTTATGCAGATTTCTTGGTATAAATACGCTTGATTTAGTGCGTACACTTAAAAAGATCCAATAATGAACGCGCGCCAGTCACGCGTGGTAGGCAAAAGTGCTAAATTTACGCTTGTTGCCATGGTTCAGACCATGGTTTATTTAAATTAATTTTAATAAACCATGGTCTGAATTTACATAAACCATGGTCTGAATTTACATAAACCATGGTCTGAACCATGGCAACAAGCGTAAATTTTGCGCTTTTGCCTACCACGCGTGACCGGCACGTTCATTATTGGACCTTTTTAAGTGTACGCTCTGAATCAAGCGTATTTATACCACGAAATCTGCATAAACCATGGTCTGAATTGAAACCACCTTTGTGAATTCCGGCCAATATCTCCCACAGTATACAGTACAATACAGTCCCAAAATTAATCAAATCAAGTGGCAGTAATCAGTTAATTACACATACCACATACATGTACTTGTGCATGGAGACAGCACTTTGTGCTTGGGGGGGGTGAGGTGAGTGGGTACAAGGAAAAGGTTAAATCATCCCCATAACAACAAGAATGCACTTTAACAGGATACAATGTGTGCAATGCACAGTACCTAGAGTCAGGATGAAAGACGCATGCTCCGGAGACAATTGCTCTGCGGCCAATATATCCTGCAGTAAGCAGTATATCCAAATTCTTAACTTCAAAACTGGACCAAACACTATAGAGAATCTTTGTAACCCACACCTTAACCCATAGCAGTTCAAAGTTTGTTTCAATGGTCTACATTAATCAGCTTTCCCTCCTCAAATTGGCAACAATTTTTCTTACTTTTGACTCCTACATGTACATACAATGTAGTTTGAAAAAAATAGAAATATTTTTCAAATGAACCAGTGTGACTGAAAAATTGCAAATTTAGCAGAGAAATTGCCAATTTGTACACGAAAATAGTGACTATATACATGTATTTTTACACTGCGTTGCCAATTTAGAAACTGTAAAGATTACTGACAATTAATCATTCTTATTGCTGAATGGCACAACATACTGCATTGGAAGTAGACTCAAAATTTTCCATGATTTTTGTCTTCCTGCTCATGTATAATGTGTAATTCCTGCTGGCGTTCTGGATCAAAAGATAATATTGCAAAATCGTCACTAGAAGGAGATCACTGTATTGCTATGGGTTAACCCTAACCCTAACCCTAAACTAAAGGCTGGAGCAATTGTCACAGGAACATATGTCAGAGCACAGGTCTGAGTCCTACCCGAAGGTGGGGATAAAACCGTAACAAATATTACCATACAGAGCATAGCAGTCACTATGAACATGACGGACAAAGAGAGTGGACAAAATAAACAACTCCTCATTCTACCCTCAACAATTGCTCGGATGGTAGACAAAAGAACATCTCTTCACTGCTTTTATGTAAAATAAATAGAACAAGTGAATATTCGTGTGACACCTGTTCTACATATTTTTACTGAATAGCAGTGAAGGGATGTTCTTTTGACTACCAGAACTATGATGAAGGGTAGAATGAGGGGTTGTTTATTTTGTCCACTCTATCTTTGTCCATCATGTTCATACTGTAGTGAGTATGGCACATAAAGAAATGCACATGAGAATGGATATAATAAATTGTGGTACATGTACATGTACATGTACCAAGGTACTCTAGTCATATCCATTGAAATTGGAGGGGGGGGGGGGGATCGTGACCAATTAAATTTTCGACTCAATAGGGACATATAAAATTTCTTCTTTCACAGATAGGCAGTTGAATCTACTTGTCTTTGACTCTTTTGTGTCCTTTTTATTTACTTATTTTTCTTTTGGTTTCATTTGGCCAAAACCCATTTCAGCGAAAAAATTAATATATGCCCTAATGAGAAATCTGGATGCAGATGAGTCTAGTCTTCAATGAAATACAAAACAGGTTCATGAATCATGAAGTTAAATATTGATGAAAAAATATTTGTATCGAGATGATCAAGTAAAAAAATTTGTAAAAAGAAAAAGTAAAAATGGTATTTAAAAAAAAAACTTTCATGGAATTTGTTGTCAAATTACATGCTTGTAAACTTTGTACAGCAGAGGAAGAATTAAAGATACCGATGCATTGTCATAAACGACATAAAAAATATATAGTGCTATATTTCTTTTTAAATTCTTCTGGCAATGATTATGATCGACAATTGAATAGGAAAGTACATGTAGTTAATACAGCAAAGTAGATAACATATTAGTATAGCATGAGGGTAATAGTACGAAAGGAAAGTGCATATAATGAGCATTCAAAGTGCAATAATATACATGTAATTATACTGTAAGTACAGTGAAAGTGTGAACAAAAGCAAAGTTGGTGCTGGAAGAGGAATGTAAATCAATAATACATACATGTACATACAGTGTATATAAAAAATGAGGTGTTAAGTGTTAAGTTATATCACGGTGCGAATGTGGTGTAAATGCAACAGCATACATGTACAGGCAATGCATAGGAAGGTACTAGGCAAGCAAACAAATCTGTGAGGGCAACATGGACAATTGTTGTGGAAAATCACCTGTGGCGCAAGCAATACGCTCCACTGTTCCAGGGACAGGGCAGAAGAAACCTATCTCACATTCCTTGCACGAGGAGCTGCCGTTGAGGGCATAGTACCCCGCATCGCAAATTGATGCAACAGCGCCCCCTCCAGGGCACTCGTACCCACCAGGGCAAGTTGAGCAGGACGTTTCACCGGCAGAACTGGAAGAGCCCGGGTCACAAGGAGTCTGGGAGGTGGGAATGCAGAAGTATCCTGCTTCACATTGGGTGCATTCCGAAGCTCCAGTGGTGTTTGAAAAGTAGCCTTCTGCACAGATGATAGGCTCAATGGTACCTACGACAGGACAGTAGTGTCCAATATCACAAGGACTGCAGGATGAACTCCCATTGCGAGCATAAGAACCTTCAACACACTGACTAGCTGGTTGACCATCACCAGGACATTCAAAGCCACCAGGACAAGAACTGCATGAAGTGGCTAATGCCTCGCTGTCATAACCGGCATCGCAAGAAACTTGGCTAGATGGTGTACAGTAGTAACCTGCTGCACATGGCATACAGGATTTTGGACTGCTTCCATTATTATAGTAACCATCAGGGCACTGAATCTGCTCTATTGTTCCATTCAAAGGACAGTAGAATCCTGCATCACACTGAGTACAGCTCTCACTTCCATTGAAACTGTAGGTTCCTTCAAGACATTGAATTGGTTCTCCTGTTCCACTGCAGTAGTAGCCACCAGGACATTGCAAGCAGGATTCTGCTCCTGCATTGCTGTAGTATCCAGCAGCACATGGTGTGATTGAAGATGGGGTGCAATAGTAACCTGCTTCACATTGGGTACACTCTGAAGCTCCAGTGGTGTTTGAAAAGTAGCCCTCTGCACAGATGATTGGCTCAATGGTACCCTCGACAGGACAGTAGTGTCCGATATCACAAGGAGTGCAGGATGAACTCCCATTGCGGGCATAAGAACCTATGGTACACTGACTAGCAGGAGCACCTTCTCCAGGACATTCAAAGCCACCAGGACAAGAACTGCACGAGGTAGCTAATGCCTCACTGTAGTATCCTGTATCACAGGATACTTGGCTAGATGGTGTACAGTAGTAACCTGCTGCACATGGCATACAGGATTTTGGACTGCTTCCATTATTATAGTAACCATCAGGGCACTGAATCTGTTCAATTGTTCCATTCAAAGGACAGTAGAATCCTGCATCACACTGAGTACAGCTCTCACTTCCATTGAAACTGTAGGTTCCTTCCAGGCACTGAATTGGTTCTCCTGTTCCACTGCAGTAGTAGCCTCCAGGACATTGCAAGCAGGATTCTGCTCCTGCATTGCTGTAGTATCCAGCAGCACATGGTGTGATTGAAGATGGGGTGCAGTAGTAACCTGCTTCACATTGGGTGCACTCTGAAGCTCCAGTGGCGTTTGAAAAGTAGCCCTCTGCACAGATGATAGGCTCAATGGTACCCTCGACAGGACAGTAGTGTCCAATATCACAAGGACTACAGGATGAACTCCCATTGCGAGCATAAGATCCTTCAACACACTGACTAGCTGATTGACCATCACCAGGACATTCAAAGCCACCAGGACAAGAACTGCATGAAGTGGCTAATGCCTCGCTGTCATAACCGGCATCGCAAGAAACTTGGCTAGATGGTGTACAGTAGTAACCTGCTGCACATGGCATACAGGATTTTGGACTGCTTCCATTATTATAGTAGCCATCAGGGCACTGAATCTGTTCAATTGTTCCATTCAAAGGACAGTAGAACCCTGCATCACATTGAGTACAGCTCTCACTACCATTGAAACTGTAGGTTCCTTCAAGACATTGAATTGGTTCTCCCGTCCCGTTGCAAGAATAGCCTCCAGGACATTGCAAGCAGGACTCTGCTCCTGCATTGCTGTAGTATCCAGCGGCACAAGGGGCAACTGAAGATGGGGTGCAGTAATATCCCGCAGGGCATTCAGAACAGGCCTCAGAGTTCAATCCAGTGGCATAATACCCATCAGGGCACTGGATATGCTGGGTAGTTCCATTCAAGGGGCAGTAGAACCCTACTTCACAGGGTTCGCAGCTATCGCTTCCTCCGGTGGCGTATGTTCCCGCAAGACATTCTACAGGACCTTCAGGGCCACTGCAAGAGTATCCCTCTGGACACTCTGTGCAGGATGTGGCTCCTGCATTGCTGTAGTAACCGTCATCACAGATTGTCTGTGCTGTGGCATTACAGTAATACCCTTGTGTGCACTGGCTACAGGATGCCGAACCAGCTGAACTTGAAAAGTAACCTGAAAACACAAGGAACTGTTATGGTTAGATGGCATGCATGTAAAATATCATTTATCCTGTTGATGAGATTTTCGAGAAAATTATCAGTAAAAGTCTCTCAGTGTCAGAAGTTTCAATATCATTAAAAGTTGAAAGTCATCACATAATACAGAGATAGAGAATTACTTCAAATTAAAGTGAGATTATATGTATATCAGACTGATTCGCATGCAATTTCATCAAAGTTGGAAAGAATTTTGAAAGACAGAACTATCATATTTGAAAAATGTAAAATAAATGCAAGTATAGAAAGATCAGATCATGAGAAGTTACTTTGAAAAAATGTTATTTCATAATTGTTTAATCAAGAGTGTTTCATTTCTGAAAGAAAAAAGACATGTAAAATTGCAACACATCATAATTTCATCACTTTTAAGGATAAATTACACAACAAAAAGATTCCAGCAGAATGCTTTTTGTGCTTTTGCATCTCCATCACTATTTGTTTTGCTTTTTAAAATTACATGCAGCGATAAAACAACTGAATACAAAACTTTTACATTATTACTTTTCATTTTCAGTGCAAATGCATTTAATTTATGCCATGGAGCAGTGATGGGGGGCATAAAAAAACATAACTGAAGAAAATCAATACTTAATCAGGGCATCACATTCTGACAATTTTCTGACAAGTTTCCCCTTAAATCCTGGCAAAGGTGGTACGCCATGGATTTTCTAAAAAGGAGTATATCTACATTTCAAAACATCCCCTTTCGATTGTTTACTACCACCCACGATTTATCTTCCAAATCTGCCAAATTTATTGATCAATACTTGAGGCAATGGCCATGACTACTCAGGCATGTCTCAGCAGACTACTGTACATGTATGCCCCCATTGTTACCATGGCAACCGAGCAAATGTTTATACATGTACCTTGTGCCATCTCCAGCTATAAACTTGGCACCAATAATTCCTCACTTAGATTCTCTATATTGTCCACATTTTGACCCTATTGCAGGCAGCACTCTTTTCTTGTGGACAATTAACACAGTTTGAGGAATCAATAATATTTTGAAAGATTTTCTCACAGCTTTAAACACAGCTGAATGATCTGTACATGTAGCTCAGTACTTGAATCTACATACATCTACATGTACATGTATCTTTTTAAGTCATGCATGAAGTTACGTTTAAAGCACATTTTCGGAAAGATCCAATACATCTGTTTGATGATGTACTTGTACATGTACATGTATCATTGGTAAATAATTTACATTAAGTCTGTTTAGAGCCAAAAAGGCATTAACCAATAGCACTTTACATAGAGTTAATGTCCTGCTGACTCTAAGCAAATGATTACAAGGTACATGTACATGTGTTATTGAGCTTTAACTTTAATTATTTGCAGTGATCTATTTGAAGATCTACAGATACATGTAAGTCTAAATGCAAACAAATTCAAGAGAGAACAAGATTACATGTAAATCTTGACACAAATATTGCACTGATATTCATAAATTCATAACATGTGATGTCCTGTCAGGAACATTAAGTTACATGCATCTTCACAATTTTAAAAATTCTTGAAAATATACTCTTTTACAAATACACACTTTGTTTGCAGTTTTGGGAATGAATCATTATGAGCTTTGTTTTGTTTGGGTTGAAGTGTTTTAACGCTATCAGACGATTGGATCTTTGAAAATTTCCTGTCACATTTTCTAAACTGCTAATTCACTGCAGACAATTCAGAAAAGTACACGACTGGGCTAAGTGAAAAGTGCTATGAATTACTCAATCAAATAGTACATAACTGATGAGTCGTTTTGAATTAATTAAAATTAACCTTAATCAGTCTTTTACTTTTCAGGCAAACATTGTGTAGTTATAACTTACCTGTAGGACATTGAATAGGTTCATCAAGACCACTTGTCGGACATTTGTAACCTATGAAGAATTGACATGAAAATTGTTTTTAAAAATAAAGAGTTCCATTTACTATAAGATTTGTGCAGGGGGGGGGGGGGGGGGGGGGAGGGAAGTTCATGAAGAGTTGGCAGGTTTGCTTTTCTGTAATAAATATGTACATGCATTTGGTATAAAACTAAGAATATAGTAAATCCAAGTGTAAATTTACATTATATTGTATGATTAAGAAAAATTCTGGACGAGATATGACTGACCCATTGTACTTGTTTGTTGCCATGTTCACAAATCAAGTGCGTTTCCAGGGAAAAACTTCTAAAATTTTCATACTGTACTCAACAATCTCAGTACAACCATTCAGGTCGATATTGCTCACGAATATCTGAACATGCACATGTATGCACAACACATGTACAAGTAGTACTGTATTAAGTGCAATGGATTGCCAATTTATATTTTGTTGATTAATCTCTTCAGAGCATATTTTGACTTAACTGTACACTGCAATAGTTCGAAAATTATTCCAGAATTTCACCAAGCTATTAAACAGATTTGAAGAGCAGAGTTAAAATTGTATCTGAACTTCTCCAAAGTATGTCATTCTCTGAACTTAAATTACAAGATCTCTCATTTCAGAAAATATAACTTTGTGCAATTACATTGTAAATCTCTCTCTACCTGGGAGACAAAATTTCACCAAAGTCATATTGTAATCACCCCTAAAATTAAGAAAAAATGGACTAGTCCAAAATCAATTTACCTGGTGGACATTGCTGACATGAGACTGTTGCATTATAAGCGTAGGTGCCTGCACCGCATTCTTCACATCCAGTCTGATTTGAAAAGGGCACGTGTCCACTCGGGCAAGTCTGCATACATGTATTAGACAATGAAATTTTCATTACCATGTGAATTAACATACATGTACAATGTACATGTGTGTACATGTAATTATGGGTGCAGGGTGGAGTATGTAACTGTTGCCCCCTCCCTTTGAGCAGAAGTTGACATCATTAGGGGAGGGATATTGATAATTCTTATTTACTAACATCAAGTACATGTGTATGTATAATACATTCTGTCACATTGAACAGTGGAATGAAGAATGAAAGAAAAAAATGAAAATAGAGAGAAAAAAAGAGAGGGAACCTTATAGATAGGGAAAATGAATAGGTGAAGGAGTGTACAGACAGAGATCAAGAGAGTGTAAAAAGATGGATATACATGTGTAAGTAGACAACTTCAGACTCAAAGAATGAAAAAAGAAGTAAGAATTCATTAAAAAAAAAAAACTTTACAAAAAGTGAGTGAAAGAGGAGTAAAGACAGAAAAACAGTAAAAAGAGATACATGTGTACATACATGTACAAATTAATAAATTTTCATTTTCTTAGTTTTTGATAAAGGATTTGTTTCATACAATTTTTGTGTCAAAACATACAATGTATATATATATATATATATATATACATGTACATGTATATGCACAATGATTATATCTAAGGTGCATATACATGTACATGTATAATTGAATATTTTCTTAAGAGAAAATGGAAATTAATGATTTTGGGGTACAGGGCAAATGCAAGATGTACGTCACAGAGTTGCCAGTTTGTGTTTGATTGATTACAACTTCAAAAATTTGTTATTTCTTATCGTACCTCACTCAAACCTTCACTTCATCCCTTCCTTTAATTTTAAAACCAACTTGTAATCAGGGTGGACTCTCCCTTTAAAAGCTTCAAATGCTGGCAGTTAAAAGCTTTCATTATGACTTGATCTTTCTGTTGCTAAGGAATGGCATGCGATAACCCACTGACAAAAACCTTTGATATTTGCAGCCAGTAAAATAGCAAATTATAAAAGTGCATTTCTTTAGACATAATAACTACATGTACATGTATACCTTGTATTATGCTGATATAGAAGATGACACTTTTGGTAGTTCAGCATAGTTCAAACATTACATGTATATACATGTACAATGAATTTCATTGTATATAATGCTGGTTTATCAATGCTAGTCAGTTTGAGTGTTGAAGAAGATGGGAAAGTCATGGTATACTAAAAATCATGTTGACATGTACATGTACATGTTTCGCTTATTAGAAGTTTACATAGATCTGAAGAGTGATTTCTAATTGAAATAAAAAATCATGATCTTCTTTATATCTGACAATGTTTAAACTTTCACCAAACTGTTCCTGTGTGTTTTTTTGTTTTGTTGTTGTTGTTGTTGTTTTTTTGTTTTGTTTTTTTTTGGGGGGGGGGGGGGGCTGTCAGGACTTTAAATTTATGCAACTTGCTGCAACAAAATTGCATTGCCCTGTAAGATACATGTACACATGTACATGTAACTCAACAATCACAGAAATTCTTAAAATCTTACCATGGGTTCATTGTATACAGACGGGCAGTAAAACCCGTCTGGGCATTCCATGCAAGTCATGTCTCCGTCCAGCGAGTACTGACCGTCCGTGCAGAGCGTTATGACGCCGGTCACTGAATTACATTCACTGCCTGCCGGACATAGTGTACAGGTCTCTGCTCCTGCAAGACTGAAGTAGCCATCACCTGGACATGCCTAAGATTATAATACATACCGGTATGATAAAGGAGAGATACAAAGGAAAATTTAACAGATCTTTAAGATATTTACAAAACTTAAATTTGCAACAGTAATTAATGATCTGTTTTCTAAAAAAACAATTGTAAGTTTACCTAAATACATGTATGTCTGTACATATATATAAAAAAAAATATCAATCTCTACCTGTATTCACATTTACATGTAGCTAACTTTAATTGTTTTCTAATTATACATGTAGTCAAGTAATGCTTTATTCTGTGGGAGTTTTTCCTCCTTTAAAATTCTTCTTTGATATCCACCAGAATACAAGATTACCAAGTTGAAAAAACAAAGCCTTCACAAAGACTGCTTCATAGTTGGAGTAAAACAATTTTACTTATTAATTACTCATTTTATCAAAACATGTGTTGCTTTTCTTAAGTACCTGTACATTTAACTCACATACATGTACAGGTACATGTTGTAAGTCCTTAACTGCTCTCTAATTGTAGTCTTGAATATTCAAGTTGGTTTTAACCCTTTCAAGACAATTGACCACATTTTGTGGTTTAGCTCAATAACTTGTGATTCAGAGCTCTAGAAAATATATCAGATGCATGAGTAGAAAGAGCAAAAAATTTCACACACACTACATGTACATGTATGTCCATTTCTGTCACATGACCATATTGCGTTTGATGCCAGGAATTTTAGAAAGGAGAATAAGCTTTAAAATCTTTCAATTGGCAACACATTGAGAGGTTCAAAATCTTTGTCTTTTTTATCCAAATTGGCAACTTCTTCAACTTTTCAACAAAGTTCCTAACCATGTACATGTATATTGTTTTCAATGGCATTACATTTTGTTAGAACCATGTACATGTACATGTAGCATTCAAAAGAAAAATATCATTGTTGCCAATTTGAAGTACAAAATGTGATCAATTTAGCCATTAAATAATTCCAGTCCTGAAAGGATAATTCTAAGAGAATTTATTTCACATCATCATCGGAACTCAAGATTACCAAGTTAAATGCCAAGCCTCAGTAACATGTACATGTACTTGTTTCTTTTAATGAATATTTGAAGAGATTTCTTACCGAGCAATTACTTGAATCTGATCCACCAGGGTCTGAGTTATATGTTCCTGCATCACAGGGCGAGGGAGCCAGAGTACCTCCATCACAACTAAATTAGAATAAAGGTAAGAACACAGAGTTAGCACAAATCCACAAAATATTTAATTAACTATTGAATGATAAAGTCAAAGTACAGGCTTTCAATGAAGAACACTGTTTAAAGGAGAAGTCTAGTCCAAAAATTACTTTTTTGTAAGTGAAGCAGGAAAATCAGACCTACAGATCAAAAAAAAAGTTTGAGGAAAATCAGACTACATGTACAGGTACTGTACATTTATTAATAAGAAAGTTATGAATACATGTATTTTTAGTGGCATGAAAAACTAGGGAAACAATGAAAATCACTAGACAAATTGGCAACTCAGTCACTTTGTGACATCATTAGCTAATAACTCACAAATTATTGTTTATATTGAAAATACAAATTCTCAAAAAGTTATCCAAGAATATGTTTTTCACACATTTACATACTGTACATAATGTATGTACATGTACATGTATGTTTTAGCATAAACCTGTACAAAATATTTCGCGAACCCCGAAATATTGAGATTGTTTTAAAAATATTACATTTTTATAATCACTCAATTTACATGTATGTAATATCTTTTTAAAATCATATTTTCATGGTTTTTACAGAAAATTATTCACTCTGTATCAGTGTACAATGTACATGTACACATGCAAAAACATATAATTACTATGTATGTAAGTTGGTTCAAGTGATCAGACCAATGCCTACTTACATGTAGATGTACAATGTACAGTGTACATGTACTTTGTACAAGAGTTGAAAACATCTTGGAGGCCTACTATTTTTAGAAATCATAATTCAATTTGTTTCTAAACTGAATTGATTAAAAACAACAGCAATAATAATATGAATTTAAATTTCTAAAGTGCACATATCCAAATATTTCGATCAAGACACGACAACAATGAATATGCAGGTTACATGGAAAACAGTTTGAACAACAGATGATCTACAGGTAATGAAACTCAGATCTTAAATAACCAGATATATTTTAAAATAATAATGTACCTCAACAGAAAAAATATATTTAATGTCTCATTATACAATGTCTAATGTCTAGAGTAGAGAGAATGTCATGTAAGGTTCTTTATTGAATCATTTCTACAAATACATGTACATGTAGTTTCAAATTTCTCAGAAAAATATCTTTTTAGAAAGTCTTTGCTGTGCTTGCAATCACTTTTAAAATGTTGATGAACACACCTGAAAAATTTAACTACAAATATACATGTATGTACATGTACACAATCACTATCATGGAACATACAATGTACACAGACAAGTTAAAACTGTATGTAAACTGTATACTATTTAATTGTATTTCTATGCAGAACTGAATAAATGAAATTAAATGAAAAAATGAAAAAAAAAAGAGAAATTTAATTTCTTTTCAAAACCTTTCTTTATTAGCCTACAGTGCATTTTTTAATGTAAAATGTCAAATAAAAATACTATTTATTCTTGATCAATAAGTGTGTTGACTTGTGTTCAGGTATTTTGTAAGGCATTTTGATAAGTTTTTCAAGAATTATTGCAATGCTTTAGACAATGTACTAATTTGTGGCCTTGCGCCTTTTGTACGGTATAATTTTGAACATTCTCCTCTTTTTACAACCATTTTCTATTTCAGATCTCACATTACATGTACATCACAAGACAATTCAATTATTCAACCCTTCAAATGAACAAGACCCAGACTCTTTATTTTCTGACTGCTCTACAACAAAAACCCCTTAATTGCACCCATGTCTATAAGCTCTCTATTTGCGGAAGCCACGAGTGGATTGTTAATTGCTAGGCGACGGAACGCCAACAAGTGTAAACGCTGCTCTCTAGCCAAAAAAAACAGAAAAAGAAAACCAACATGTGTCTTTGGCAGTCTTCTAGAACTGTGTACTCAAGTCTGTCTCTGTAGGTACATAAACTGCATTGATTCATGGCATGAAAAGCATGGCTTTCTTTACAAGTGCAAACATGCATGACAAAGTACAGAATTCGGGAAAGAGACGGAGAGCTATTCAGGGACACAAAAGCTGTTATGAGGTGGTAGGCATAACAGGCCTTCTGGTTTGGGTTGCACAATGCGTCAATATCATCAATATCCGGGTGCATAGATTATTCGCTCAGCTGACATAGTCATTTTTTTCCTCTTCCTCTCTCTCTATCTCTCTACTTCAGGTGTGCGGTATTGATTGGTTAGGTCAACTTTATCGACTGCTTGTTAACAGGTGGTTATAGAAGCAATCATGAGGCCTGTTACCCAATATCAGGTTATTACATGTACAGGTACATATCAAAATTGCAATAAGCTAACAGGCTCTGTGTATTAATCACTGATTGGATGGTACATGTAATTGATACACAGTGAAGATAAGTCAATTTCATTGTCACATTATTCACATACATATTTACATTGCAGGACAAAACTGATATGGCCACATACATACATGTACATGTACATGTACAATGTTTGTCAATTACATGTCATGTAAATTCCACTTGAACAATAAAAATAAATGTACATGTACATGTATTGTGCAACCTCTCCTTTTTTGTGCTTAGGTTGAAGTAAAAGCTGAAATTAAATACTTAACAAATTTTTTAAAAATACATGTGCACATGTAGATGCTCGACACTAATATACATGGCCAGATTATTTATAAAAATGCAAGAATGAATTTACATGTATTTCAGCTCTTCATTTGGCCAAAATTCCTGTACGTTACTACTGGAAGTCAAACCTGGAATTACAGGAAACCTTTTCAAATATTTTACTGTACAATGCCACATTATCATGAAAATTTTCTGTGACTGGTTTATATATTTTCATTGATTTCTTTTTTGGCAATACTTTTACATGTACATTTTACATTACAGGCAATACAATCTTTAGAAAGCACAGCCTTCAAAACAAGCTGAACAGGGTGAAAGAAGATTTTACATCAGAAAAATGGGCTGACAAGAATTTGACAGGAAGTTGACAAACAATAGTTATGAATGTTTGAAAGTTGTTCATTTGACTTTTTGACATACATATATATGTATTTATGTCAATTATGTGGGATAACACTTAGTATTGGTGTACAACACTTTAATACAAATTTCAAAAAATATCTCTCTTATACCTGTACAACTACATGTACATGTACATGTATTCTCAAGATTTATTTGTTTAGAAAGTCTGCAAAATCATTACATTTTAGGGCAACAACTTCTCAGCTACATGTAGGTCTTTTTCAAAATTGATAGCCAAAGAAAACTGCAAACTTGTTCCTTAATCATGATACAATTGCCCTTCACTTTAACTGCTGGAGGCTGCATATTGTCATTTCATAACAATGTGCAACTTGGATCAATAATGACAGATAGAATAATCCCATCCCCTTTTATCAAAGATTAAATGTGGTACAACATGCATCATTAGGCCCATTCACAATGGAAAAGTCTGAAAATAGACTACATCATACATGTATGTACACAAGACCAGTAATAGAAGTATTGTCTACAGGGTACATTAAACAATAACTGCAATTATCACAGAATTACATCATGAATTTAATCATTTTATCAAAAGTGCTTTATTTTATAATATATCCAGCAAATAAAAAAAACATTCTAACTTTGAAGAGTGAGTGTTTATTCAAAGCAAATTTTGCAATAAGTTTTCAAACACAATTGATAAGTACATTCTTAGTACATGTACATCACTTAGAAACATGTACACAATGTATGAAGTAAATACATATTTATCTGTGCAGTACAAATACATTTTATATAACTTTGTACTTCAAAGTGCTATAGGAAGAGTGAGATTTCCCTGCACACACCAATTTTCATATGGATTGAGCTCATATTTCCAGAGCTCTTTAAAGGGGAAGTCCACCGTGGAATTTAATAATTTTAAGCAGAAAAATGGGAGAAACTGATTAATTAGTGAAAGTTTGAGCATAGTCCAATAAAAAATAAGAAAGTTATGAATTTTTGATATGTGATACAACCTCAGTTAATTGCAATCTAGATGGTTATAATTTTTTGAATGTTAACAGGATATATGGATGAGGGGGTGGTGTTGCGCTATTTGTGAAAAAAGATATACTATATACTGTAAGAACAGATATCGTTTATAATCAAGAATCCAATTTAACATGTGAATATTTATTTATTGATTTCTTAGATGTAAACCACAAGAGGTCTACTGTTGGTGTCATATATAGAAAACCAGGATCAGATCATGAAATATTTTTTGAATTTTACAACAATGCTGTTAATACATTAAGTAATGAACATAGGAATATTTATATCACTGGAGATTTTAATATTGATTTGTTTAAAGATGATGATACTGTTAATGAGTTTCTAAGGCTTAATTCTGTACTTGGTACTGTATATTCCCGATTATATAAACCCCAACTCGTATTACATCAAGCACTGCTACCCTTATTGATAATGTATTCACCAATGTACATGTACTTGATTCAGAATTTGACTCAGGTAGTCTCTGTTCTGATGCTAGTGATCATTTACCCATTTTTCTAGTCTATAAAAGTTCTAATAATAATACTTGTCAACCAAGTTCAATTCGTTTTTTTCGTAAATACTCAGATAACAATATACTTAATTTTCAATATGATCTTTATCATGAAGAGTGGACCAATCTTTATAATATAACAAATGCTATTAATGATGCGTATTCCTTTTTTACTAATCGTTTTACTCAGTTGTTTGACAAACATTTTCCTTTGTTAAAAAGTAAGCTCACTAAAAGAGGCATGAAAAAACCATGGATAACAAAGTATTTATTGAGATGCATAAAGAAAAAAAATCGTTATTATAAACAATTTCTCCAAAACAATACCTTGGATAATGAAAGAAAATACAAAAAATATAGAAATAAGTTAAACAATCTGATAAAGCATGCAAAGAAATCATATTTTTCTAACAGATTGAAGTCATTTAAATATAATACAAAACAGACTTGGTCAGTTATCAATTCATTACTAAATAAGCCTAGAACATCTTTGCCTGAATATTTTACTAATGAGACTGGAAATGTTTGCGATCCACAGCATATATAGTAACTGAATTTAATCAACATTTCATAAACTGTTGTAGACAGATAACGAATTCAATGACCACTTCTCCTAATAATACTTCTTTTAAAGACTATCTGACTGGTTTTATCAACAATTCTATTTACTTTAATCCCATAACAGAACATGAAGTTATAAACATTAGTAATTCATTACACAACAGTAACTCTGCTGGATTTGATAATCTTAGTACGAACTTAATGAAAAAAATAATATTTTATATTGTACATCCTTTGATTTTTATATTCAACCTCTCTCTTTCTACAGGCATAGTCCCAGATAAACTAAAGATTGCTAAAATAACCCCTGTATTTAAAAAGAATGATCCTCATAAATTCGATAATTATAGGCCCATTTCCATTCTGCCATCCATATCAAAATTGTTAGAAAAATGCATTTATAATCGACTATATTCATTTTGTTTAAATAATAATATTCTTACTCACTCACAATATGGGTTTAGGAAAAATCATTCAACTACACATGCTTTGATAGATTTACAAGATAAAGTTTTATCAGCAATTCATACTAATAAATTTTGTATTGGCATTTTCATGGACCTCTCCAAAGCTTTTGATATAGTTGATCACAGAATACTCTTGTCAAAATTGGAACATTATGGGATTAGGGGCTTACCACTAAGTTGGTTTGAAAGTTACATGTATCTTTGTAATAGATCTCAATATGTAGTTTATAACAGTAATTTTTCCAATTTTTCTTCTCTTAATACACATGGGGTACCGAAAGGTTCAATCCTAGGTCCTTTATTGTTTTTAATTTATATAAATGATCTTTCACATTCATCTGACAAATTTGATTATATCATGTACGCTGATGATACCACTTTAATTTACACCCAACCTAACACTCGTAATTTACAAAATAATATCAATACTGAAATAGATAAAGTAACAAAATGGTTCAAATCAAATAGATTGTTGATAAATCCTAGTGAAACAAATTACATTACGTTCTACCATAGGAAGTCTAATCTAACTGATTCACTTGATAGTTTACTTCTTAAAATCAACTATGATCCAATAAATAAGGTTAATAGTGTTAATTTTCTTGGGGTATACATTGATTATAATATGCATTGGGATACACATGTTAATAAGGTCACTAAAAAGGTATCTAAATGTATCGGTATATTGTATAGATTAAAAGATACGCTTCCGCCTTCTGCTTTGATATTATTATATAATTCATTTATGCTCTCATACCTTAATTATTGTGTTTCTGTTTGGGGCAATTGTAGTCGAACTAAATTAGATACATTATTTAAATTACAGAAAAAGGCCCTTCGCATATGCCTGGGATGTCCCTATCGTGCCCCTTCTGCCCCATTGTTCAGTAAATTGAAAACTCTTAATATTTTTGATTTGTACTATTACTCCCTTGCTCTCCTTGGTTTCTTTTACTTTAAAAATAAATTACCCTCTAATATTTCTCAAATGTTCACTCTTAATTACCAGATACATAATCATGATACCCGTTTTAAGGATTCTTTTCACTTATGGCCAGTAAAAACAAATAATGCAATGAAATCAGTACGACATAATTTCCCTGTAATTTGGAACTCAATTCCTAAATGTATTTCTAATTGCAATACAATCACTTCTTTCAAAAAAAAGTTGAAGCTTTTTCTTTCTCTTAAATATGTATAGTAATTTTTCTGTTCCTATTTTCTTTGTTGTCTATATTTGTGTTATATATTTAGTTTTATCTTTTTCTATTTGTTGTCTATATCATTTTCGCAATATTTTTAGGGAACTGTGCTTGTACATGTACAAGGCCCAAGGGCTTTATTTTATGTACATGTAGTTCCCATTTCATTTTCTTATTTTCGTTTATGACTTATTTTGTATTTGTTTCAAATGTACTTTTTTATTGAAAATGAAATATTAAATGAGAATTGAACAGTCATTACTCAATCAAACAGAAACTGGCAACTGGGTTACGTATCTTGCGATCTCCTATTCCATGCTCAATAGAGAGAATTTCATAAATTCATGTTCTTCGTTGTTGTTAGAGGAATAGATGTATATACACAATTTATAAAGGATTTGTGTAACATATAAATGTATGTGCGATGAATATATTAACCGTGCACATACATGTACATGTACATGTATGACTGAATATTTTCTGTATGTATAGAGAAAACAGAAAATTATGATTTTGTTTAGTACAGGCAAATGGGAGAGGAGCTCCCATCAGATTTTGCTCAAATTTCCATTAACCTATTTCTTTAATTTTTCTGCTTTTATTAAAATACATGTACATGTAAACTAAATTCCAGGGTGGACTTCTCATTCCAGTGCTAAATTGCTCACTACTCCCATGCCACAATTATTCTACATTTTCACTAATTTGTTGCTCTGCAAAAAGCAGGGTAATAATAAAAGAGGGCCAGGAGTGGCAATGTGCCAGACATGAGTGCTACATGTACATGTATATGTACATAGTATGTGAATTTGTTTTTGTTGTTGTTGTTATTATTATTATTATTATTATTCTTATCATTATTATTATCATCATTATTATTATTATTATTAAATATTATCATTATCGTACAAAATTGAGCTAAAATCTTCATTTCCCCTGTAATTGGCAACATTCAGTTTAATTTTGGTACATGTACATTAGCCTGTAAGTACTCCGAAATTCTCACTGTGAACAAAAGATAGTGACTTACTAAAATCCGGGTGGGCATTGTAAACAATCCCCTGATGAGTTGGAATATTGTCCACTAGGACAGTCTACTACACAGTCTGAGGTACAGTTACATTCTGCATTCACTCCTGTATAAAGAAAAAATTGAAAATCATACTCAGAAAGATTAAATTCATATTTCATTCACATTTAAAAGTTGAATGACTCAACTCCACACAAAGGAATGAAAGGATGAGAGGCAGATAAAAGGAAGAGAGAGAGAGAAAGAGAGGAAGAAATTGAGAGGGATAAAGAGAGAGAGAGAGAGAGAGCTCCCTGACCCTGGAGTTCATGTAAGTCTGAGATTTGGGCGCGAATGCACTTTCGTATCCAGCCCGCACCTATCCTACAGAGATCTACACATAAATATGATCATGAACACAATACAGGTTCATTGTTAGAAAACTTAAATAATGTTCAAGAAAAAATATTATGAATAGTGCTTTATTCCGTTCCAAATAATCAACACCCTCTTTAGAATATCTGTTTAAAATTTATGTTATAACCTTGTTAATTGGAAAGAAGGTTTTCATTACTTGGAACAGAATAAAGCAATATTAGAGGTGTGCTACAGCATATTGCTGTGTACACTTTCTAAAACTGGAGATGCGGGCTGGATATGAAAGTGCATTAGCGCCGAGATTTACATTTTTACTATTTTCATTTTTATTTTCACAACAATGCATTACTTAGGCCTAACTAAATATGATCATGAACACAATACAGGTTCATTGTTAGAAAAATTAAATAATGTTCAAGAAAAACTGAAGAAAAAAAAGAGAGAGGGCAGAAGCATTTATTTAGCTCCACTGACTGGCACTGCCATTGCACAAGCCCGAGGCACAAGCCCGAGGCACAAGCCCGAGGCACAAGGCCAAGGCAAGGGAATAACATCAGGGCCGCGCCAGGGATCGGACTAAACTGCAGCTGCCAAACCCTTCGCGCGCTGCCTAGCCTTCCATGACTCCGATCCCGGCCGTGTGTTCAATTATGGATTAGGTTTAAACTTTTAGATCTGTAGAATATTAACCTTATTCATTACAAAAGTCTCACCTGGTATTGAGAGGCAGATCGCCAAAAACACAAAATACATATACCATGAGTATTGCGTCCACTTTACAGACCCTCCTGGCTCTAAAAGAGCCATTTTAGGTCGATTTTGGGCGCGATGTCAATGTTGTCGCTGCTTCTCTATTCCGATATCAAAAAGTCACGTTCTCTGTCATGTCATTCCCTTCAAAACTTCTCCCATCTGCGCTTAAAATTGGGCGAATGTTATTCCGAAACATATAAATCCAACAGTTTCTTCATTGAACAACTATGTATTGTTCTTTTCCAGTACAATTTTCCTCGTGTTATTGATAAAAGTCACAAATATTTCAGGATCTTTCACTTCGCCACCTCAAGTCTTTCTCAGTACGCGTTTAATGAACATACCGGTACCGTACACAGCTAAGCTAGTACGGTAGCTAGGCCGACGGATCAGGCGTAAAGCTAGGTGGGCTTCAGCCTGGCCATGGCTTGCCCGAGCCGTGAAGCCATTTGCATCAATTCGCATGACAAGTTCGATTACCTTGTCCCGTTCGTTTTTTACAAATATATTGAAATTAAAATTTTTGCTATAAATTATAATTTGTAAATCACTTTAAATTTTTATTTTCATTGCAGAATAAAATAATTTTAATCAACTACTTATAAAATGTTTGAAATTATTCTCAAAATATATGTTATAATTCATAAAAAGCCTGAAAAATGAGTCTAATAGATTTTGAGATAAGTGATTGATGATAAGAGAATGACGTCATAGCGTGTAGTTGCTACGACTACAATTAGAGCACCGGACTTTTTCCCTCTCGGCGTTTAATAGACAATGGCATTTTTACGCAAGCCGACGGGCTCCAGCGCCTCTGACAAAATACCAGTTTTCAAGTATAGGCCGACTTAACAATAGGGGGCAATAAAGCTAGGGAAGAGTGATTATAGTCTGGGAGCCTGTCCCGAAATAGTCACCCCATTTTACCCATAAGATTTGACCCTGTAAAGTTACTTAGACCATCTAAGTCATTGTTAAAAAGGTTGTCAGCCTGACCGTAGACGCCGGGTTAAGCCCCCAGAGCCCCCAAATGGGACCCCGAAGGCTATAGAAATGTAATTGTTGTATAATAATGTATTTAATGTGAATAAGTAAATGACTATAATAATAATGTATTCATTACATTATTAGATAGATCGTGACTTTCGACAGAAGGAAGTTTGTACTGATGGCGGGGGAGGGGGGGGGGGGGGGAGATGACGTTTTGATGATGAGTTCATAGACCACAGTAGCCTCTTTTTGATATAAGCCTGTATAAATTCCCCTTTTCAAACAGTCTTTTTAAAACATAATTGGAACAAGCGGCGGGGTTTATTCTCATTTAGTTAGACCTGTACTAGTATTTTAAATGATCACTTTGGCTTAATCGGGACATTCCAAACTAAAGAAAAATACAGATGTTTTATGATTGTTTTTGTATTTTTTTCAAATTACCGATAAAACTGACCCAGAGCCTTTTTAGCAAACTGTAATTCACTCGAAATACTCATGCTTTAGTTTGTGGCTCTCTTGTTCTTTTTTTTTTTTAAACTCAATTTAAATTAAACCGCAGCCCCTTTGACCCCCCCCCCCCTTGCGTGGAGCCGCCCATGTAATAATTTAATCCTTATTGTTTTCTGTAATTGATTTTCATATATTGATAATTTGGTAGGCCTTTGGTTTAAGAATTTTTTTCATCCCCATAATACAAGGAACGTGCAATATGGGCTATGAGTTTCATTATGGGTATTGGATACGGAAATTTCTAGAGCAATAGGTTAACAGACAAGAAAAATCCCTCACAAGGCTGAAATGAATTCATTTGGGAGTATGTGCAATATAATTTGGTCTATTCTTTCCAGAAATTGGTAACGGTATCGTCTTTTGACTGTCCCAGATAAGAGGGAAAAAAAGTCGAATATGAATAATTATGAGAGAGAGAGAGAGAGAGAGAGAGAGAGAGAGATGGGGAAATATCGCATGGGGGCGCTCTTACAGAAATGACGAAGGCTCTGAATGCCGGATATTGTGAAATGGCAGTGGTTAGAATCGCGTTTACGAATTTGATGTAAAAGGATTTATGATTAAATGATTATTGATTATTGTTGCTATTTTTCTTTTCCTTCGATGCTTGTTCGTTTGTTTTACTTTTCTTGCTGCCCGACATCCAGGCCACTTTCGCAGTGTATTTATTATTTCATGCAAACATCTTTGTCAAGTGCTAATGGCAAATGGCAAAGACGAATACAAACAACAATGACTATGTATAGTTTCTAGTCCCCGCGCACATTCGTTTCAGCTGCCTCATCAAAAAAGTTTTTCTCTCTTTCTTTTTTGAATATTTTTAAATAAAACATAAAGGATGATAATAGAAATCCAAGTGATTTTCACAAGTTTTTACCAAATTGTGAACGGTATCTCACATCTTAAGAAGTACGCTCTCTTACGACCTGCAGTTATGATTTAGGCCTACTTGTTTTACACTGATAGGCCTTTAACAACAGCAGAAGACAGTAAAAGGCAGAGGAAAAGACAGATGAAAAGATTGAAAAGAACAGAAGCAGAGTAAAGGAGATGGATACGCCTACATTGTAGAAGAGAGTGAGGAGTAAAAAGTAGCAGATGTATGGATAGGAAGAAAAAAGACAAGCATAGAGAAGAAGAAGGAGAGTGATAGAACAGAATAAATTACGTCGTATGAAAGATAAGAAAAGGAGAGAAGAAAGTTGAGAAAGAGGATGAAAGGAAAAGGAGGGAGGGGTAAAAAGTGGCAAGACATGTATGTGATTACAGCATTATAGTTTTGAATTCTGATGCACATATCAAAAAAATTATTAAACAGACAAGATTGGCCAGGAGGATTCAGTGTACCATAAATTTATACTTCAGTATACCAATTTAGGTCTTTTTGAAACAGAAAGAACAGATTCTTTAATAAAAAAGAATATGTCTATAGTGTTGTTTCATACATGGCAGAATATTTTCACCGGTTAGAAAGAGTACAAACATTAATCTAACGACTTGTATAATGGAAAACGAATATTTATATATTACGTTTCAAGAATATGAGAGCTGAGCTGCCATTGCAAACTTTATTTTTTTCTTCATCAGATTGAACATTTTTCATGGAATAGACCTGTTCACAAATATATTAAAATTTTATGCATATATACTTTTAAAATAAAGGTTGTTCTTGACAACCTTAATGCTTGTCAGAGGCTTGTCAGACATAGCAACAAGTGATGTATGCAAACTGGATTCATAGTATTGTAGTTCATTCATTAATAACAGGTTAATGGAATACCTCGTTACTAAGTCCCCAAGAAAGAAACATCCATAAATTTGAATAACTTTGTGAACTGGGCCCTCTTGCATAAAACGTTGCGATTAACGTAAGTACCAAATACGCGATCCTGATTCAATTCAATTTATTAAAAACACCAGACATAGCAATCATGACGCACAAACATGATGCAAATTGGGACCCCAAAAAGCTATGCTTGTGAGTGGGGCCCCTGAGAAGGATGGACCTCTCGATCCCGGCGGACCGGCAAAGAGACCAACGTGTTTCAAGGATCTGCATGGAAGATAATAAGATGCGATCATAGAGTTACATGGATGCAACTCTATGGATACGATCCAGTCACACGTGCGCAGATCCCCAAAATAAGCAGATCCCAAAGTCCGCCAACCGAGATCGAGAAGAACATTTACAAAAGAACATGATAATGTACAAAACTGATTACAAGGAAATGGCAAGGTTATGTAACTTTCGAACATATTTACAAGGGAAAAAGCTGAATCACTAAAAACATAATCCCCCTAACCCCCCCCCCCAGCAATGAGCGGCTAATCGTGCTGTACGAATCAAGTTCACATACACATGCAAACACACACACACACACACTTTTGTTTTTCAAAATATTTCGAGATTTCATTCAAAATAGATCATTACATAAAATAAATGTAAATAATTTCAAACAAATACAAATCTTCATTTCGTTTTCATACCATATAGTGTTAAATTATTCACAAGACAAGCATGGAAGAATGTTGGAATGAAATCACTAAGTAAATAATAATATTGACAAACACTAACGTACGCCCTATACCCCCTCCCTATGTCCCACAATGTATAATATTCAATGTAAATGACCTTTCATTCAAAATATGTTAATGTTTTTTTCTTTTTTGTTATTTTCCTAGTTCATATAAAGATCTCCTTTAAATGAATAAAGGGGTAAACAAAAATGTATAATTACGGTATAATTAAATGAAATACAATTCTTCATGTTATATTCATATCCTAAATAATAAGATGTGCACACACACACACACACACACACGCGCACACACACCCACACACACACACACGCATACACAGGCTGATTGGCTAATCCTCACTATAATACTAATAGTACACAAAGTAATGCTGGCAATCTATTTCAATCTATCCAACAGATATGATTTACACAAAAGTCTGAATCTAGTAAGAGTGGTACTGTCCTTAATGTCTGCGGGTAATTGGTTCCACTCTTTAAAACACGTGATTCGAAAGGAATTTAGTGCAACATTTGTCCTTACATGAGGTTGATGCACAAGGTTACTTTGACGTGTATTGTAACTATGTATCTGGGAGTTAGAGGAAAATAGGTCTTTTAACAGGCAAACCTGAGGACAAAACTGAAGTTTAAACACAAAAAGCATACTATTGAATGACACAAGCTCATCAAAAGGCAGCAACTTCATCTCAAGGAATAATGGCTTACTAGGCTGTCTGAAATTAGAATTGGTAACAAGCCGAATAACTTTCTTTTGCAATATTTTAAGTTTATCAATATAAGTCTTAAAAGTGTTACCCCATGCAACATTGCAATATGTAAGGTAAGGGAGAACAATACTGTTGTATAAAATTACCAAAACCTTCTTAGGTAGGATAAATCTTAACCTACATAATTATGACACCAACACTTCGAGAAATCTTTGTGTGCATAAATCATCTAAATAGGGTTTCCAAGACAAGTATATAATAACACCAAGGAATTTAACATGCTCACTACGTGCAACACTATGTCCTCCTACCTCCAGAAGATCAACATTGTTAGGAATTCTTTTACCCCTGGTCCTAAAAATAACACAATTTGTCTTTTGAACATTTAGCAACAACTTATTACAGCAAAACCATGCATGAACACAATTTTTTTATTTCATCATTTGCAATTGCCATTAAAGTAACAGTATTTTTATGAGACAACAACAAACTAGTATCATCAGCAAATAGTGAGTATGCAAATGAATTTGACGAATTGATAACATCATTGATATAAATTAAAAATAGCAGAAAATCAAGTTGCGTTTAATTTTCTGAGTTGCAATTAAACGCAATTTTTTATGCAACTCGACAGGGTCAACACTTGGACAATAGTTTCATTTGGATGACAAAGTTTTCACAAGGCAATTGACACCAAGCGTCACACACGACTCAATGTGGAATCCCACTCCACATAATAAGTGACGGAGGAACCTGCTTACAACCTGACAGGGCCAACGAAAAAAAGGACAAGAAGCATATGGCAAGCACAAGCTTCAAAATATGGATTTCGAAAAGTTCACAAGGCGCTTTTTGCCAACAAGGATAATCCACGTCCTAAAAAACAATATGGCCAACAATTATCAAATGTACAATCGATAAAATGTTACAAACTTGCATTTACTTTCTTAGATTATTACGAACTGAAAGCAGTCGGAATGTCGGGTAAGACAACTTATGCTATGTCAAAGGTCACCCTGTCGCATTATTTTAATTGGTCATCATCTCTTGTAAAGGCTTTGGAGATGAAAGTGACGTCGTTTACTTTTGATTGATTCTGAAAAGGAGAATCAGGAGACAGCTATTTCACGAACTATGTGTGTCTCAAGTGTTTGAATATGTCCTGATTAAGCTTATTGATTACTAATGACATGAATAACAACAAAAAAAGCAACCAAATATCTCCGTGTGTTCTGGAGATTTGTGTCAACCCTCGTCGTGTTGATAGCATATCGAAAGGTTCGGGCGCGCCAGCTATGACGCTATGACATGACTTTATGACAAGCTAAATTTGTCACAGTTCCGATGAGACTCGGAATTGGTTTTTAATTAGCTTTCGGTCTTGGCCTTCTTCGAAATTTGTAGCTACGTCAGTTAAACAAAATGATAATAAATAAACATTTACAAATCAATTTGCTTCTTTGACAGCACAGTATCTCCATAATCAGGAATATTTTTTTTTTTCAACTTACGTAGTATGATTCAAAAATTTTGCTGAAAAGCAATACCAATTAAATAGGTTTTCCTTTTAAAACAACGAGAATAACGAAATTATCAAGGATTATTTAATTTTATCCACACTTTAGCTGCCGTGCTGTACGTGGAGGTATACGTGCCACTCGTTTCTGTTGGAAACCGGTTACCCAGTCTGCATGGCGCCATCTTCGGCAGGTGAATGTTTCAGTGTCATAATACATGTATGCCCAATTTCTAGAAGATGTCGTTGTATAGTGGGTAGAGGTCACCCCAGCAGACCGACAGCCCATGAGACCGATAAAACAAAGAAATGCATAGAAAATATAGATAAGAAAGTTCAAACAGGTTCAGAAGACCGACTGCCCGCAAGACCGACAGCCCACGAGACCGACAAAACAAAGAAATACATGACGCAAGACAGAAAATAATTGCCTGTCGGTGTATCCTCTGACATTATTTATTTTATTTATTTTTTAATTTGTAAATAACACATGCGCACGCTGGTATCAATATGCCTATAGCACTTCATATTTTATTTGATGTACGATAAAAATGCAATGTAGATAAAATGCCTCGCTCAAGGGCATAAGTGCCGTGCCGGGGATCGAACGCCCGATCCTCGCATCTCCAGTCAAGCGCCTTAAACCACTGGACCATGGCTGGTCAGAACGATACCGATAACTATAACGAGATTTTCAATTAAAGGTACACCCTACTATAATGGTGTGTATACGTGTGAGTATGCTCATGTCTGTTCACAGCAGAGCAAAAATCTCCTTGTCGTTATCGTTATCGGACAAAATGTGACCAGCCCTTAAGTCTTTGAGGTTTGAATGGAAATGGCTAGGTATATTTTTAAAAATTTGTCCCAATAACAAGTAATAAATGTTTGTTACTCTTTGATTTTTCAGATGAATAATCATGAACACTTCTCATGGGTCCGCTGTCAACACGAATTTGCTTCATCATAATGCTGGTAAGAATTGTACTTTTTTGACTTTAAGAATTAAAAATTAAACACACACACACACACACACACACACACACATACATGTATATATATATATATATATATGTATATATATATATATATATGGAGACCGCATTTTCCCTTAAAGTAACTGATGGTACGCTGTAGAAAATGGCCGTGGCTCCCTTTTGAGACAATTTTTACCCCCCCCCCCCCCCTCCCCCTTCCCCTCGATTTCCGAAATCATGTGCCTGGAGAATAACTAATGTCAAGAAAATTTTCAAATGTTTTCTCATCTAATGAAGATAAGTACGATTTATGTATATATATATATATATATATATATATACATACATATACATTATATCAGTGTTGTATTGCCTCGAGGCCGGTCTCGAGGCCGAATATTGCGTCCTCGGCCTCGGAAGCTAATGTCTCGGATGTCTCGGCTCGAGGCCGGATCGAGGCAGCCACAAACGCGGCGGTCATTTCCAATGTTGAAAATGACTTTTTAAACCGCTAATATGAGAGTGAACACTCAGCCCGTAAGTAGTGGAAATGCGCGCTCAATATTCACTGATATTGCAATTCCGCCGTCGCAACGTAAAGCACAGCACTTGCATAGTGTAAGGATGAGATTGATGTTGGATCGTCAAAATGGGTGATTTCAAGTACGGTGTTGGAGGCTGGTGTTGGTGTTGTGAGAACACCAACACCAGCCTCTATACCGAACTTGAAATCAGGCTGGTGTTGGGATTGACATCGCAAAATATTACGCATTTCCGGTAGTTCTTGTTGAAAGTTGGTGTTGAATGTCGTCTGCTGAACCGAGCTTCACGATTGGTGTTGACAATTTACATGAATTCACCCATTCGCCAACACCAACCCCTGGGGATTGGGAAATATGTGATTTCAAGTCTGGTGTTGGTGTTGGTGTTCGGCTTTTGCACTCATTTTTATTGTAAAACGGTTTACCTCGATGTTATCATGCTGTTCGTGATGTTCAGATTCGCGAACAGTATCATTGGAGATATTATGTTTTTAAAGAGTAATAATATTTTCTCTTTTGATTTTTCGATATGGTTTTAGATTTTACATAATATATATGATGAGATTTCACTGCGATTTCTGACTGATTTCGCTTCCGTCGTCGAGCATTTTCGCGTGTAGTTTTGAAACTTTTGACTTTCTCGCGAAGGCGTGACGTCACTCATTTTTTTTTTTTTTAAGAAGTATTTTATTTTTCATTCAATGAACAAATTATAAAGCATGGTCATATAATAGCCACTACATTATTTGTTGTTGTTTTTTTATTGTATTTATCAGGATGTTGGAGGAGAAATAAAGGTGCATTGACAAGTCTGTAAATGTCTTGACTCTTGATCGTATTAATGCTAATGTGCTTGCCTTAATAATTCTTAATTCCATTTTTCAACACATATATTTCTTTAAAAAAATTCAGGGGGAGAATACAGAAAAAAGCATGCCCAAATACTAACTGAACAATTAAAAAGTCTTTAAAAAGACACAAAAAGTTCATAGTAAATTCAACAAGTTTATTTATTTTTTTAATGTACGTGTTTAGTGGTCTCGGTCTCGGTCTCGGTCTCGGGCTGAGCCGGCTTCCGATGCAACTCTGAGATATATATATATATATATATATATATATATATATATATATATATATATACATATATATATAAAACAGTCTTCAGTTTAAGAAGCTATGCCGCCCATTGAAAATTTGATAATTAACAATTGAACTAACACGAGTTGGTTTTGATACTTGGGTAAGGAAGTTTTTAAAGCTTACCTTTATTTATGTTCATATTAAATGATTCGATTGATATTTTCTCATTTGTTGGTTATTTTCCAAGTTTTTGTTGGTGCTTATCAACCTGATCATTTCAAAACGTCTTAGCCTAAAAAAGGTTGTTTTTCTTTTGTTTTATATATTTAGAACTTCTGTTTGGCAGAAGCACGCAGAAAACGTGACAGTTGTCTCAATTGTTTGTGTTTTTTTTCATATCTTTCTAATTTTGTAATTTTGATTCTTATACAGCTTCGAAATAATTATTGCAACAGCTTAAATATAAAGAAGTAGCATACCTTTGTCAGATCGTTTAAGTTCTGCTGAGGAGATTGATTCCACTTTTTTTTTTTTACTTATAGCCTGGCCCCAAAATTACTCAAATTGTTGGTATATCCATAAATTCCTTCAGGTTACCAGTTAAACGCATATAAAACCAATCCAACGTATATATTATAATCATTAGTATTTTATGCTCTTTTAATTCATATGGAAAGGTGTGCGTGCCATATTCATGTGAAATGCAATAACTAAACGATTTTGGTATTCGCGATTTTTTCCCGCTATTGCTTGCTATGTTTGTGTGTCTTCTCTCTTCTCGTAGCTCTTCTCTATCCTGTACAACGCCCTCTCTCGTCTTATCTTGCGAAACAGCTGAAGACAAGCTCTGATAATTATGGTTAAAAGAGCTCGACGGTATACATGTATATAGCTTTCTTTGTTGCTACCCTAAATTAAAGAAGGGCAATAAATAGGTTATGCTTTATACTCACTCATGGAAAATAAAGGTTGATCACTATCATCTTAAAATCATTAAATACTGATGATATCGTCTATCGCGAGTAAGAAGAGCAAAACACACACTATTTAACACGTACACGGTAATTGTATCAGTATTATGCTACACCAGATAAGTGTTAAAACCACACCAGTTTCGAATCAAACTGATGTTGTTTAACACTTATCTGGTGTAGCCCAGTATCAAACTGGTGTTGTTTTAATACTTATCTGGTGTAGCCCAATATATTAGTCGGGTTGGATGCGGGCTAACTGGGCACTAGGGCGAACTCAGCCTTGGCGGAAAATCGCCGCGGAGTGAGCTCAGTGAGTTAAAGTGATCGCAAACACTTGTGTTGAATTTCGCATTTAATTACACATTTCAAAACACTTAAATTCAAATTATTTGATATCAATGTGTAAAATGATTAGCAAAGAAGTAATGTTGACAATTTCAAGAAGTAAAATTATGCAAAACATGAAATGTAAGGCTAAAAAAGGGTACGGTGCATAGCGTGGACTTCAACTCTTGAAACATAGTCACAACGCAGTGCCGAGTTCGCCCTAGTGCCGAGTTAGCCCGACCCTGTCGGGTTCACACGTCGAAGGGGGCTAAACTTTTAAGTTTCGCTTGTAGTTTCAAAACTTTAAGTTATCTTGTAGTTTCAGACCGTATGAACGGACTGGTAGTTTCGAAACTGACTAGCGCTCGACTTGTATAGTCTCAGAACAACGAGCGTCGTTGTTTCGGGCCCGTGTGAACCCTCGTGGTTGTTAGTGAGCCGCTGTTTCGTTAACTTTAAGTTTCGCTAACTTAAAGTTTCGAAACTACAAGCTATTGATACCGAGATGGTGTTAAATTAACACCCTGGCTTTTGCAGTGTAGTTAACACCCTTCTGGCATTCCACACACGATACATGGAGCCATGGGTTCCATCCCCGGCAGGGCACTTTATGTATTTAAGCAGGCAGTTTATCTACATTGCTTCTCATCACCCAGGTGTTGAATAAGTTTCCGGTATAATAAGATGTGAAAAATCATTGTTTGTTTATAGCATTTTAGCGTCTGTATAAATTAAGGCGCCTGGCTGGACGCTATGGCTGGCTGGAATGCTCTTCAGGGAGTCTGTGGAGAAGGTACATACATTTTATGCGGGCAAGCCTGAATTCGACCACCGGAGTAATAATCTTTTGTGCTTATCAGCTTATAGAGACATCAGAGATGTATTACGTGCTATATAATTTTAGATGATCTTATTATTGAATCATTCTTCTATTTTCTTCTTTTATTTCTTCTTCTGAATTAATGATCACTATTATTATTATCATTTTTATTATTGTTATTTTTGTTGTTAATATTATTATCACTACTATTACTATTACTACTACTATTACTCTACTATTACTACTACTACTACTCTACTGTTACTACTACTACTACTACTACTACTACTACTACTACTACTACTACTACTACTACTACTACTACTACTACTACTACTACTACTACTACTACTACTACTACTACCACCACTACTACCACCACTACTACCACCACTACTACCACTACTACCACTACTACCACTACTACCACTACTACTACTACTACTACTACTACTACTACTACTACTACTACTACTACTACTACTACTACTACTACTACTACTACTACTACTACTATACTACTACTACCACTACCACGAGGGCCGATTTCTTGTCACGGCCAGGGGGGGGGGGGGGGGGAATGCGACTAGCCTTTACTCATTATTTCCTATACATTTTGTGTTATTGGTCTCAAAGCCCCCCCCCCCCCTCCCGATCGCCGCCCCTGACTACTACTGCAACAACAACAACAACTACAGCTACTACAACAACAACAACAACAACTACAACTGCTGCTACTACTACTACTACTACAACAACAACAACTACTACTACTATATGGCTTGGGCTCATTCGAGCTTAAATTAATGATTATGAATCGTTGAAAGAATGAAATTGGCACAAGCCTACTCATTGCTCCTAGTCAATGAACCACAAAATTAGTATTCAAAATCAAAACTTGGTAAACGAGCTTTTTTTCTGATGATGAATGTAAAATGCATATAGTAATCGGGACAGAACTGATTAAGAATTTTTCGTCGGAGACCTACATAAATAAATAGGTAATTTTTTTATATTTTGAACACCAACATTAAACACACATACTTTCTCCTTCAATAAAATTAAAGAATGATTTAGCTATTAGAATAAGGGGTTGGACTTTTAGCAATTAATAACACTAAAGATAATGGCAATGGCAAGTTGTTCTGAAAGAAAGCAGAGGTCAGAGAAGCAGATAAATGAAAGTTTGAAAGAAACTGGACGAGCAATAAGAAAGTTCTGTAATGTGCATGCGGCGGATAACTCTCCCATTTGCTCCAACACACAAAATGACATATAACGATGCTAGCGACAATATAAATTTTGAGTACCGCCCCGAGGCAAAAGGCGCTAAGGAGAAAACCATAAATTAATGATATTTTAGTGTATGGCAAACGGGAGAGTTGCCCCACAGAACTCGTCTTTAGGAGTTCTGTGAGTTGCCCGCCACTATATGATTACAATTGACTGACCAAATTGCCAATTTGAGATTCGCGTATATTTAGTGATTGCATTTTTCAAACATTATAACTTTCTTACCTTTTGTTGTCCGATTTCTTTTAAGCTTTCAACATTCTGTTTCTTATATTTTTCTGCTTTCATACAAATCAACATTAAAAAAAAAAAAAATTATATACAAGGGTTGAATTTCCCTATCGGTCTATGTTGAAAATGTGTGGTGTCGGTAGGCCTATTGGATTTTACAGACTTGTATCAATCAGATATAATTATTTTTGTATTTTTAGAGTTCACTTTTTCAAAGTTGATGAATACGAGAGTACAACTGAACAACATTTTACATTTCAAACCCTGAAAAAAACTTTCAACGGAGGCTTTCACACACGTGATTATTTGTCACGATCACCCATAGAACTCCTAATGCGATCACCCCGTTTTAACTGAACCGTAGGTAATTAACCGATTATACAATATTCCCGATATTGTGGCTTAATTATAGCATTTGCTGGTCATAAACAATATTATTTTTGGTTACTGAATTGTTACATTACTGATGTAAATTCATTTGGCAAGGGGAGGATGCAGGTCATAAGATCAGATTACGTTTATCAGATTCATACAAATCGACTTTTTACAAGGGTAGGACTTCCCTAATGATTAAATCGGTCTATGTTGAAAATGTGTGGTGTCGGTAGGCCTATTTGGTTCTTACATGCTTGAATCAATCAGATATGATTATTTTCTTCTTTTTAGAGTTATTTTCTTTTCAAAGTTTAGGAATACGAGGGTACAACTGAACAACATTTTACATTTCAAACCCTGACAAAACTTTCAAAGGAGGCTTTCCACACACGTGATTGTTTGTCACAATCACTCCGATTTTACTGAACCGTGGGTAATAATTAACCGGTTATACAATATCCGGATAATTATTGTGGCTTACAGCATTTGCTGGTCATAAACGATATTATTTTGGTTATGTAATTGTTACATCTTAAACAATATTATTTTGGTTAATTAATTTAGCAAGGGTAGGATGCGGGTCAAAAGATCAGATTATGTCATCGTTTTAGAATAATATACAGTGGCGGATCCAGGGTTTTCAGGTGGCTTTCGGGGCTAAAACTGCTGCTACGACTGCAATGGGAGTCCTTTTCTTAACATTTTTCTATATATTTTGATAACTGATTGAATGAATTCCTTTTCATCATGTTGATATCTCCCGTTCACTGTGTAGGTCTACATATATAGACCGGTTCTGTAATGTATACTAATTTATGCACATTTCTTCTCTGAACACCTAGTGACGAGCTATTCCATTAACCTGCTTCTTATAAATGAGCCTCAATGCTTGGAATCCAGTTTGCATACATTACTTGTTGCTATGTCCGGTAAGCCTCGGGCAAGCTTTCATGTTGTCAAGAACAACCTTTGTTTGAAAGGTATATAACATTTGAATGCATTACCGAACCGGTACTCCGATTTCAATGGATGTCAAAGTATGAAAAGGAATTGAACTGAAACTCCCCTCCACAATCCACAGTAGAAATTTTATTTGATCGTAGCCCCCCCCCCCCCCCCCCACCCCCAGGACCTCATATTCGGGCAGTGTAATATTTGCACATTTTCACTACAGAAAGTGTCAATATTCGCTCACTCGCAAAAATTGTGAAACTGGAAAGAATATGTTCGGGCAAAAGGCGTCAGGCCCTCTCAAAATTGTACCCGTACGTATATGGTTCTTTGATAAAATTATATAGATGAACAAATCTGAATCTGAACACAATCATCATGATCATAGTCTACATTTTATAGCTAAAAGCTTTTTCCTTCGCACTTCACCGACACCATCAGTATGCAAGCAGACCCACATCATTGCATGTACTTTGAGTTTGATGGGTGTGATATTATGAAAGTGAAATGACTGAAACTATCCTCCATATTCAACAATCTAATTTCATATACTGTTGATCGTTAAATATATTGTTAATCGAGATCATTGTCTATCTTTATCTAGATTAATTTGTGCTTTTTATAAAGAAGTTCCTTCACATTTTAGGGAAGCCTACATATTCCTTATTACTTGTACTCTGACTTTTAAGTATGTTAAATTATGAAAATAGGCTGAACTGAAACGTGCATTCACCTTCCACAGTCCACGTGATCGATAGTCTGTAATAGTATTTAATATTGTTGTTATCGGTATCTGTATCGTTGTCCATTATTTAGCTTTGCCTTCCCTCAGATTTTAAGCCATATACTTTGACTTACAAATTCATAAATATCTTTCTGTTTTGATGTGTGTAAAATTATGAAAATTAATTGACTGAAAATATATGCTCCACGGTACACAATCTCGATTTCAAATGCTGGTAATCATAATCTAGATTAATTATCTTAATTTTTTTTTGTTGTAAATCTAGCTTTGAGTACGTTTTAAACAAGTTCCAGCACATTTAGTTTTTACATAATTCGTGTCCGTAGGGGTAGACCTACATTATGTATTGCTGCCTGTACTTTGATTTCTTATAAATTATGTAAAATTATGAAAATTATACCCTCCGGGTCCCGAAATCTCAATTTCATATGCTGGTGATCATATGATCTAGATCGCAGTCCAATTTCATGACGCATCTATCGATGACGCCCATCACGGCTACTGTCAGGCCCATCCGTAATCATCCTCACCTTCATACGCATCATACCTCAGTTACACCGAAGAAACTGACACCAGACAGACAACAGACCGTACAAAAAATTACGTTACAACGAATGGCCAAGAGTCGGTCGGTTGGGAATCGGTGTGGAATCGGTTTGGTGGTGGGACTGAGGCATCGACGGTGAAATCTAAGCTTTTCCATCTCGCTACTGTTGGCCTGTTTACGAGTACATCTATAACTATACCGGAAATGTGTAAACGAGGAGAAAGTGTATTCACTCATCCATTTGATATATAGGGATTATTATAAAGAAGCAGCGAATCCACGGGATGGGGAGGAGCACGTGCCCCCTTTATCAAATGGTGAAAGGGGGGGGGGGGGTTAAAAAATGAAAGGAAACTGAGGAAGAAAGGGAGAGGGGGGAAGGGAAGGTGGAAAGAAGATGGTACTATCCCATCCCACACCTCTCGCAATTTTTTGTTTGGTAGCATTATTTATTGCATTCATTCAGTACAAATGAAAAAAATCATACATCTTCATTTTTAGTTGATGTACATAATATATCAGAATGTAAAGAAAATTATACAGCCTTCAGAAATACATAATATAATTAAATATACAGTACATAGTGCACTCGAATTAGTTATACTGAATGAATATTATAGATCATAGCCTCCTCCCTCCCCTACCCCTCCCTCCAACAAACAAACAACAAACACACAAACAAGCAAAACAGATCAACAGAAAGAAGGAAAGAGAAGAAAATTTGAAAATCTCGCTATCGTTATCGTTATCATTATCGTTATGCCGTGGTCTAGTGGTTTAAGGCGCTTGACTGGAGATGTGAGGATCGGGCGTTCGATCCCCGGCACGGCACTTATGCCCTTGAGCAAGGCATTTTATCTACATTGCTCTTTTATCGTACATCACATAAATGAAGTGCTATAGGCATATTGATACCAGCGTGTGCATGTGTGTTATTTAATAAAAAAAAAAAAAAAAAAAAAAAAAAAAAGTTATCGGACAAATGTGATCTTTTTGTTTTGTTTTCGTTTTTGTTTGTTGTTGTTGTTTTTTTTTTTCTGGGGGGGGGGGTAAAATCACCTCCACTCCATTTTCTTTTTCTTTCTTCTTTTTTTTTCCTTTCTCTCTAGACAGAAGTTGAAGTATACATTATATACATAATTTTCCCTTGATTACTGTATTATTATGCCAATCATTTATTATTCCAAGGTATAACTTGTTAAAATTTGTTTGCAATTCTGTTGTGAGAAAATTTATCATAATTTTGTACGTGAAATGTGAAACTTTATTACTTGCAGTTATGTTAATGTGAAGATTTATTTGTAATTATGCATTTATGGAATGTGAAAGTTTACGTGTAATTTCGTTTATGTCAAAAAATTATTTGTAATTTTGTATGAAATGTTAAACTTCATTTGTAATTTTGTTTGAGAGAAAGAAATAAAAAAAACCTTGTAAAAACAAAAAAAAAAACCTTTATTAGATCTGTGCCTCCAAGTGATGCCAGTTCCCCTTCACAGTTGCTGGACCCGCACGCTATACGCCACTGCTGTCATGACTGCGAAGCGTAATCCACAATGGCCCAAGCGTGTCTCCAATCACTGAGGAGGCGCGGGACGTTATGGGGGGGGGGGGGGGGTGGAAAGGGGGTCTTATTTGGTGGTTGAAAAGGAGAGGGGGTGCAGCATCTCACGTCTGTTTCCTCGCCCTATCTTTCTCTAGTTCTCCATTTCCTCACCCTGGTATTCTTTGTGTAACAACTAATAAAACATTTTTTTGCCCCAAACAGAATCATCATATGCAACCGTAGACCAGGGGTATAGATGGCCTCTAACTCTTGAATTATTTTGTTCACTTTGTTCAAAATCTCGACCAGACGCATATCTACCGAAGACCTTTGTTTTTAGTTGCGGAGAAATATTTCAGCCCTTGTTCGTATTTTACGGCAGTCTTATTCAGTCAGATTGGCCTTAGAGGTTAACACTGTTTTACTAGAGGGTCCTGCATCTATAACTGTATCGTAGAAAAATCATTAAAAATAAAGTATACATAATTACTTCCTAAGAAGACATTCAGTAGCGAAGCGTGGCTCCAAATATTGAGGGGGCATCGGCATGTTGAGGGGGGGGGGGGTACCGGTCTTACTCGGAGGGTAATATGCAAATTGAATGCAAGCAAATTGAATGCAAGGCCATTAAATAGGTGGATGGGTGAAAAGTCTTTTCATGTTCACTTTCTCCCTCTTCTTTTGTCCCCTCTCTTTGTTGCTTTCATTCTTTCTTTTCTTCTTCTTCTTCTTTTTTTTTTTTTTTTTTTTTTTTTTTGGGGGGGGGGCATTTCATTGGAGAGCAGGTATCCACCGTAGCTGAGCCACTGGATATAAACAGCTGATCTAATTTTATGATAACTTCACCATGTTAATCTGAACTCAGGGGCGGATCCAGGATTTTGTAGAAGAGGAGGCACAATGGTACGAACATTTTCTGAACAAAAAAAAAAAGTAAAAGAAAAAAACAACAACAAAACTCATCAATACAAAGGTGGGGAACATTCTTGGAGTTATGTTCTCAAGGTATACCACAAATGTCAAAAGGGGCACGGGCCGGATGTACCCCCCTTAATCCGCCAGTACCCAATCATGCTAAAAAAAAATGATTCATTAGTTTCATTCTTACTACCTTTTACAAAGACAGAAATTACACGAATCCACGACAGCATGGTTAGAAGCGAGATAAGAGACTATTTTGGATGAAATAGTAGCTGGCCTCAGTGACATAATAGCTAACCTCAATAGAGTTGAATGGACAAAAGGAGGCGCCGGGGCGTAGAAAAAAGAACTGCTGGAAACTCAGAAGGATATTATCCAAATTCCATACTTTACGAGTAGAGGTCGACCTAATCTTTAAAAGAACCAAACAACCTTTTTTTTTTTTAAATAGATCAGCGCACAATGAATCCAAAATGCTTTTTAATCCATGTATTGCCTCACTCTAAACCCCGTGCATGGGTTTATTTGAATGGAAAATGAAGCATTACAAGAATAAAGGAATCAGTTGCTTGTAAACAAAATAGACGCCATTTCATTCACAGCTGCATACACCGCTGGACGTTCGGCGTTGAATGAGGGATAAATACCGTCCTTGCAATCATTCAGCGGGCTTTTCAATTTGAAAGTGTGGTTTCTTTGATTGTTCATTAACCCTCATCCTATATATTTACAAACAAAAGATTTCAGTAATCAGAATCTGTTTCATTCCCATTTTAGAATGGTGTGAAATATGGTCACGTTTGAATACACTAAATTCTTTATAATTTGAGAAATAACTGCACTGCACTTATGTTCATTCTTTATGGGACGTCGTCTGCTTGGACAGGATTGTTCCCTTTATTGACGTCATTGAAACATTGTTATTTTTTTGGCGAAGCGCTTGTATATCGCAGATGCTGGGAGGTAGTTTTATTTGTATTATTGTTTAATTACCTGATATGTAGTTGACTTTAAACTGATACGATTGCTATCTCTTAACTTGCCAGTTTCTAGTGATACATTATTTATCATATTTGTGATTTTCTTTGAATGTGTACTTTAAAGATAAAGTTGAGTTCTGGTCATGAGATTGAATTGTGAAAGAAACTGTCTCAAAGCAATTGGGAAAGGTTGATTATATAGCACATACGAATTTATGTATGCTGTGAGGTTTTTGATTCGCCAAAATGATAAGAAATTGACTCATTCCTGCTGAGAGTCACATGCACATCACACATAAATGTGTGTATGGACTACACACAAAATGTTCGGCCCGAACATTTCAGCTGTTTCTTGTCATAATTATTTTGAATGTGAGAGCATTTGAAGAGCAATCCTTTTCACAGTTTCAGGGGACATATCTGCTATGATAATCTTCTAAACTAACATAAAAAAGAATGAAAAAGCTCATAAATTATTTTTTACCTTTCCCAGAACTCAAGCTTCCCTTTCAAAATTATTTTCCACCTTTACAAGAACTCGACCTTCTCTGTACCCTCGCTCTACTTCTTCCGAAAAATGAAAGAAATCAAAAGCTAGACATGCACAAAATTTGGGTGTGCAATTTGGCTCAGGTGTCGATAGTTGGCACGCCATGAGTCGAAGCAAAAGCCATCGTGCCCTGATTACAGTCATTTTCAAAGTAGTTAGTGGAGTGATGAAAAATATCGCTGGACCACGATGGACTTGATGGATGGGTGGAGAAGGAGGAGGAGGAGAAGGTGGAGGAGGAGGAGGAGGAGAAGGTGGAGGAGGAGGACGAGGAGGAGGAGGAGGAGGAGGAGGAAGAAGAGAAGGAGGGTGAGGAGGAGGAGGAGGTGGAGGAGGAGGAGGAGGAGAAGGTGGAGGAGGAGGAGGAGGAGGAGAAGGAGGAGGAGGAGGAGGAGGAAGAGAAGGAGAAGGAGGAGGAGGAGGAGGAGAAGGTGGAGGAGGAGGAGAAGGTGGAGGAGGAGGAGGAGGAGGAGGAGGAGAAGGAGGAGGAAGAGGAGGAGGAGGAGAAGGTGGAGGAGGAGGAGGAGAAGGTGGAGGAGGAGGAGGAGGAGGAGGAGGAGAAGGTGGAGGAGGAGGAGGAGGAGGAGAAGGAGGAGGAGGAGGAGAAGGAGGAGGAGGAGGAGGAGGAGGAGGAGGAGGGGTAATAGCATTGCCCCATGAAAAGAATAGCTCTTGAAATGCTTTTACATTTAAAATATTTTTATATTATATTTTTATTCTATATTATATGTTTACGTGGTATTACGCAGTGGTAAACAATTAAAATGTTTGTAACAAACGAAAAGATAGAGAGAGAGAGAGAGAGGGGGGGGGTGACTGGGGATGATAAATAAGAGGCGGATCCATTACTCTTTGACGGGGTGGTGGGGGGGGGGGCGTTCGGAGCCTTGTCGAGTCTTAATTATCTTTGACAAGCAAAAAATAAATAATGGTGATCACATTTCAGAGGCATCGGGTCTCTAAAAAGATCTCTAACAAGCAAGATAAATTTTTAAAAAAGTTAGAAACAAACAAATTAATTCATTCAATAAATGAATAAATAAGTAAATAAATAAATAAATAAATAAACAGGAGAATGAATAGGCAAACAAATAAATGAATGCATGAATAAAGATATGACAGTTCTTAATCTAGGGCAACAAGGGGACACATGGTTTGACGGGAGGGATGGGCACATCATTGATTAATTTTAGACACATTTCGTTTCTGCCGGGGCATGTGTCTCTGTCATGTGCTCCCTCGTGTTGATCCGCCATTGTGAAGAGAAGAATATAGGAATAAAAAGAGTATTCACGAAGCGTTCACTTTTCTATACTATCTTGAAAGAAATATTTTACTTTAAAGAAATCTGGGTTTATAACACTATGGGGCCATCAAAGATAAAGTTGAGTTCTGGTCATGTGATTGCATTGTGAAAACAAATGCCTGGAAGTAATTAATAAAGGTCTGTTATGTATACCGGGATTTGTGTATTCTGGAAGGTTTTGGAATCGTCAAAATGATAAAATCGATTCTGTCTTGGTGA